>QPKB01000008.1:19809048-20335101 GCA_003546025.1 Camphora micrantha | reverse complement strand
ACATGTTGTTGACTTTGTTTCCTTGGTGTGCAGACATATCAGGTGATGCCTACCTCTACGAGGAGCAGGCAGGTGAGGAGATCCCAGAGGATCTCCAACCAGTCGAGGAGGCACGGGAGTGGCGTGCCGATGACGTAGAGTAGCGTCATCATTGCCCGGCACAGGAGAGAGTCACTGGGAATTAATCTTAGATTCTTTATTCTTTATTTTCCCTCGTTGGAACTTTTTAAAACTCATTGATTTGATTCCTTTTATTGGCCTTGGTTATTTGGGATGGCCAATGTAATAATTAACTTGAATTCTAGATGTTTTATCTCTTTCTGTCAACTTTAATTATATATTGATGAGATATTATCCCCTGTTCAGATTACCATGTGTATAGAGTTTTATGAACTCAGTATTTAATGAATTGAAAAGAGGCATGAAATGTATAATCCTCACCGCAAACTACGATCCGTGGGCCCAAAGGACAAAAATTTTAATTAGTCCTAAAAATTCACTCTCCGAATCCGGTTATTTCTTTAATCGGGTTCGGGGGACGTGACACAAAACTACTACATAGAAACAAGTCACTAATCATACATTCATTCTCCTAAAATAAAAAAAAGTCATAGTAAGTTTATCTGTGATTAAGTTTGTCCATATATAACAAATAAGGAGTACAAAGATTGTTGAAACAACTATATGCATAATGCATTCAACATCAGTCCAACAAAAAATCATCCTTGCACTCTACAAAAAATTGTTGAGTCAGGCAAAAAACAAAAATATATCATGCCATAACTCATAAGGATTACCGAAGGCTACAACAAAACCATCCCATGGGCTACTAAACATTCCTTCATTTCAGTAGCAAAAGCCCCAGCAATAACCCTTTTAACAAAAAAAAAAGAGATCTATATATCAGTTAGTATCGTTGTTGAATACATCCTCCGTGGCCTCTCCCAAGTCAGCTCCACAATCATTTACAACTGGCACATTGTAGAAAAAAAAAACATCTATTAATGTTCACCTCCTTAGGAAAAATAATAAAAATAATAATAAAAGTTAAAACAAAACATACTTTTCTTGCCATAAATCCAATCACGAGTACAAATCACAGCTTGGACAGTTACAGGCAAAAGTGAAATGCGATATTGATCGAGTACCCTACCACCAATACTGAATGCAGATTCAGATGCAACTGTAGAAATAGGAATAGACAACACATCACGAGCCAAACAAAAAAGAATGGGATAGCGATACTGCTCTCCTTTCCAAAAGCTAAGAATGTCTATGCTTTTCTTTCGATCCAGCTTTTGTTCATTAAAATATAGCTGCAATTCACTCAGTCGAGTAGAAGAACACTCTTCTTCACATTTGTCAAAATCCTACATTATAGCATATCACATCAATCACCGATAACAATGCCACTAAAAGCATTTTTTTCCTCAAAAATTACATGCTGCAGTCACTTTTGACAACCTAAATATGCCAATTTGTAAAGATTCAAAAGGTGAAGGAGGACACTAAGTAAATAAAATTATTACATGGAAAGTTCTACTATTTATATGCCAAGTAATCATACCCTAATTACCATTTTCAGAGTGCATCTAGAAACTTCAAAGAACCAGAATGAAAGATAGTAGTCGGCATGGGTTCGAAGTACATGTCCTCTGGGCAAGAAATCAGTACACATATTGGACATATCAATGGTATGAAGAAGTATATCAGCTGTATTTATTTTAATTAAAAAATAATAGTCTGTATGAACGGCAATCATACATATAGGTCCATCTGAGCTTGTTAATATCAGCAACATGTATTAGATACAACTGTGAATTGGATATCACACTACTACTTTATGCAATCCTGATTCTTATGGAGAGATACACCAGTATTTGAAACCATGTTAGTCAGCAGTCAGAACACTCTATTCAGATTTAGGATATTAAATGTTAAGGGTTTGATATTGATCACAATAGAAGAATTATGAAGCAGGAATGTTCCTTCTAGAAATTACACCAAAAAACAACTATGCACTCTAGGAAAAAAAATTAATGAATACAATGAAATGCTATAGCACAAAAAAATTATCCATATGAATAAAATAAATATTGCTGAATCAGTGAATCATATAATATAAAAACATAAGGTCATTTCAATAATTTAGTGGATTACTTTACCTCGAAAAGAACATCCTTGCACTGCACAGATGGAGAACCATGATACCCACGAGGAGTGAGAAGAGTAGCAGCAACTATGGGGTTAATATTGGACATGTTTTCTGAATATGACTCAAAGAGAGATTGCAAAGTATCTTTAACACGCTTGAACTCATAAGAATCTACACCATAAATATTTTTGTAAGCCCAATCTACAAACTGAAGTTTGTACCGAGGATCCAAGATAACAGCAACAGCAAGAATCAAACTAAAATCTGACCAATACTTATCAAACTTTGCATTCATTTGGCTTGCCATCCTACGCATGAAACTATCATCATTTTTCATTGCATCTTTCAACTTATGTGCGATTAAAAACACTTGAGGGAAGTATAAGTTAGCTGTAGGATATGTTGTTCCAGAAAACATGCAAGTAACTTGATAAAACAGCCCCAAAAAACTAGAAATCTGCTCTACTATCTTCCATTCTTCTTCAGAAGAACAATGACTGTAGTTACAATCACTCAGCTGTAAGTGCACAAAAGCGAGACGATAGTAAAGTGCGCCCTCAAGCATAAGATAAGTTGAGTTCCATCTCGTAGGAACATCTCCTCGCAACCCCTTTTTACACTCTAGAGAGACTTGTACAACACATTCCATGAACTTAAGTTTTCTTGCTGCTGAACCTCTAACATACTTAATACTCTCCCTAACTTTTATAATGTATTCATCAATTTCTTTGAGTCCATCTTGGACGATCAAGTTTAAAATGTGAGCACAACAACGGATGTGAAAGAAATCACCATTCCTTAAGAGGGCATTTTTCAACTTCAACTGACCCTTTAAGATCTCAACAAAGCGATCGTTATTGCTAGCATTATCCAAAGTCAAAGAAAACAACTTTGTTTCAATCCCCCACTCATTTAACAATTTATAGACTTTCTCAGAAGGAGCAACACCAGTGTGTGGGGGGGTCATGAGACAAAAGCTCAGAATTTTTTTTTGCAACTTCCAATCTAGGTCAACAAAGTGGGCTGTGAGAGCAAGGTATCCATCAGTCGCTATAGAACTCCATAAATCAGATGTCAAACAAATCCTTCCAGGAACTGAGATTAGCAAGCATTTTAGTTTCTCCCTCTCTATTTTATACAACTTCAACACATCTGCCCTAGCAGTATTCCTAGATGGTAGCTTGAGATCATCAGAAATATACTGAAATATTTCTCTAAGGCCTTCATATTCAACAAATTCAAATGGTAAATCATGCTTAAGAATTGCAGCTATAACCAACTCACGGAACTTTTCAGGGTCAAACTTAGGGGTTCGTATTAACAAAGATCCTTGAGATTGACCTAGAATTAGCTGCCCTACATCTCCAGTATCTTTCGTTCCACATTTTTGCATGTGACTCAACAAGTTACCAGTCCCATAACTAGTATCACAAATATAAATTACACCACACTTTTTACATTTACAACGTGCTTTGTTATCAGGACATTCTTCCATTGGTACATCATCAAACATAGCCCAAGCAGGAGATCGTTTTTGGCACTTACCTTTTTTATTTTCAGTCGGAGGTTTTACTCTCTTTCTATTTTTGTTGTCCACATGCTGATCAGCCTGTTCTTGTACCTCAATAACTTCTTCTTCATCAATAATTTCCATCTACAGAATTAGTAACAAAACAGCCACATAAGCAATAAAGCAAACAACTTTGCATAAAATATATAGCAAATTAAAAGAAAATCCATACCCTAATTAAAAAAACTTTGGTTTTCTGATGATTTTTTTTTAAATCTCTATTTATTTATGGACACCCCTGTATTTAAAGGTTGGAGATTTAAAGATAAGGAAATCTGAATCACTTTGATTCCATACCCAGAACTTGAACACTAGTTTTCATTTTGTTTTCTTAGATGTTCAGTGTATCTATTTCCCTCTTCTGCCTATTGGAAATCAAATGGAGTTATGGGGTCATTTGTTATTGTAATGATGTATTCATCTAGTGTTTGTTTGCTGTGAGAATTTGGTGTTCTCTTTATAGAAGCATTTTGTAGGGTCTGGGAGTGGGAACTAGGAATTAATATAATATGCAAAGATTAAAGAAAGAACACAAACATAGTGGAATGGTGGATTAATATAATATTCAACTTGTTTTCCAGAATGCCACATGAGAGAGAGAGAGAGAGAGAGAGAGAGAGAGAGAGAGAGAGCTTTAAGCTTACCTGATATGGAGTCTTGGGGATGAAGAGAAAAGCAGAGAACTGAATCAAATGACGCCCTTTTGCAAGTGACGAGACTGGAGAGGCACCCCTTTTGCAATGACGAAAGAACTTTTACATGGAGGGATTTTAGGGTTTCACTTTATCACTTCATCCTTTATAAATGTACCAAAAGACCCCTCATACAGTCACACATTTTTATAACTTAAATAATGGCATTGATTTTTTAGCGGGTTGTATCGGGTCATAATGGGTTACCGGGTTTATTCGTTAACGACCCATTAATTTAACGGGTTAATGGGTCCGACCCATTAACGACCCGAACCCATTAAGGGTTCACCCAAACCCGTTAATATCGTGTGGGTTCATGTCGGGTTATCGGGTCGTGTGACATTTTGATAGCCCTACTCTTCGGTAGTATCAGAGTCCACTAGATAAAACAACTTGGAGTAGAAACTCTCCCATACCTGCTTTTCTTTGAATAGCTTCTTACAATTTGTTAATACATTCCTCCCAATATGCCATTTGCACAACAAAGCGGTTGACTCAGGGAAAACGCGATCAACGGCATTCATTAATGCTAAATCTCTGTCAGTCAACACCACTCGCGGTAATGAACACCCGTCCATAGTAGAACGCAAACAACTTAATGCCCATGCAAAATTGTCCTCTTTCTCGAACTGGATGAATACAAATGCAACAGAAAAGGTCAACTCCGTTGATGTAACACCGACTATTTCAAAAAGTGGCATATTGAACCTGTTAGTCTTGTATGTTGTGTCCATAAGAAGTATGTGAGGAAAAGCACGTAACAAATGAAGTGAACAATGATGAGCAAAAAATAAATCTTGAAGCTCGTTTGACTCACCATGACTTCTATGCCATGAAATATAATCATGCTTATTGAGATTAAACATTAATTGTTGCATCTGAGACCTCTCTGTAGTTTCTGCCACTCGATGTTTTTGAAGAGCATTGTAAATGGTTTTTATGGTTGACACATTGAGTGGATCTCTCGCCTTCAATGTGGATAGTATGTCACGTAGCGTCACTAAAGTTTTGGACAAATCAATCATAATGCATGTTTCATCCTCTAATAATCTGCCAGCGTACGAATGACCTTCCATGTAATACGCAGCAGGGTGATTATGGATCCCGCAGACAACCATTGATACCCAATCATTCCCGACTTCCAATTTAATGCCTTTCAAACGAAATGGTCAATTGCATTTTCTAGTACCAGTCTTCTTCAACGAAATCTTTATCGACCAGTAATATCCACTTCGCTCACATTGCATAAGCAAGTAAGGCTTCTGACCAAATTCACCTTGATTTGAACTTGCAATCATCGAAACAAATCCAAGTGCACGCCCAACTGCTCGTGCCCATTGAATTAATTTTTCGCGACATTTAAATACCTAAGAATGAAAAAAGTAATTAGTATTTATTCAGATTCAAATGACTAAGAAATAAAAAAATTTAATTATACCATATTAGTTGTAAATTGCTCCGTATAATCAGTTTGAACTTGAATATTTTTTGATGCTGCTGTAATCACTTCGCATTGGTCATCCTGTTTCACATTAACTAGCAAAATTAGTGCGTATTTAGTAAGCAATTAGTTAGTGTTATATTAAACAAAAATTTACCTCAATCGAATCACTTGACAAGCGTAAATCTTTGCCCCATAACTTAATACGTTCGTCCATGATACCGAATAGTATCCAAAGGGATAAGAGAATTGAGAAAACCAGAAATGTAGATTAGAGAAGTTGAGAAGAGAATAAATAATTTTTGAAAAAATCTCGTCCAAAGAAGTAGTATTTATAGAGTATGTGATCAAGATAGGCTACTACAAAAAAAGGTTAAGAACATTGCATGTAAACCAAGGTCAGAAATCCACTAATTATTTCTATGAATAATTACAAAGGTCAGGAATCTACTTATTATTTCATTGAAAAATTGCAAATGTCAAGAATCCACTAACTATTTCAAACAAAAATTACAAAGTGTCGGGAATGTACTCATTATGTGTATGAAAAATTCAAAGGTCAGGAATCTCTTAATTATTTCTATGAAAAATTGTCTTGCAAATGTCAGGAATATAGTAATTATTATTAACTTGAAAATGGTCTTACATGTGTTAGGAATATACAAATTATTATTCACATGTCAGAGAACTGGCATTCTCCGATTCAAAGGTCAGGAATCTCTTAATTATTTCTATGATAAATTATCTTGCAAATGTCAGGAATATAGTAATTATTATTAACTTGAAAATAGTCTTACATGTGTCAGGAATATACAAATTATTATTCACATGTCAGAGAACTGACGTTCTCCGAAATTTTCGCGAATCCTCCGGTTTGATGGAAAACGTAGAAATAAATTTAACTCATCATCGCACACCGTGCGATGATGCACGTTGGTTTTTGGCCAAATTCTATCGTTTAGGAGTCAAAATAAGCGTTTTATCATTATTTTCATTTTTTAGGTATTTATTTTAATTTCTTTTTAAGGGATATTTTTTCTTTTTTTTCTTTATTAATTATAATTTATCTGAAATAATAATTGATTAAATTTTTTAGTCAATAGATAATTATAATTTAGGAAATATAAGTGTCATTCCAAGTAATAATAATCAAACAAAATAAAGTAACAAAAAAAACTTTAAAATGTCAAGTCAAGAATTAATAATAAAAAATATTATTTATAAGTGTCATGTCAAAAAAATATAAATGTCAAAAAATAAGAATAAAATCAAATAAAAATAATAATAATCAAATAAAAATGTTATAATACGATTTATAATTATAAAAAATTATAAGTAATAATAATAATAAAAAGAAAAAAACTATTTAAACAAAAAAATCAAAAAATATAAAGTACACAAAAAAAATCCAAAAAAGTTTGTCATTCACATCATAAAGTAAAAAGAATAAAAAAATTAAATTAAATTAAATTAAAAAATATTAAAATCAAAAAATTTACCATCTCCTTCTTCAAATCACATTAACCGGACCATGATAATAAAAAAAATGAAGTAAAAAAAAATTAAAAAAAATTAAAAAATATTTAATAAACCTCCCATCATATGTGACTTTGGCTGAGTTGTCCCTTTCAAATGAAAGGTCAAATTTTCCATGATTATTGGTAAAAAAAAAGGTTTCAAACATCAAATCAAAAATTTTAATTAATAGGTTTTAAAAAACATACATCTACACCTAACAAAAATGCATCTGCGTCTAGAATTTGTCAAGATTTATATTGGCCACTATTGGCCACGATTGTGTTGTGTTGTATCACGATTTGTGAAGCGCCGTTCCATTTGTCAGAGATGGCTAAAGGTCAAGTCCAAAATGATGGCCTTTATACTCCACTTCATATTTCAGAGGCGCCATGGGAAGACATTAGTATGTACTTCGTGTTGGGTCTATCGTAGACCGACCCAATGAGGTATAATTGTGTTTTTGTGGTGGTTGACAGGTTTTCAAAGATGGCACACTTTTTACCATGCAAAAAAAGCTTCAGACGCTTGCCACGTGGCTGACCTATACTTCTGTGAGGTAGTTCGTCTTCATGGGGTATCTAAGACCATAACTTCAGACCGTGAAACCAAGTTCGCAGGACACTTCTGGCGTACATTATAGCGGAGATTAGGCACCAACCAACGATTCAACACTGCATTTCAGCAACGCACCGATGGGCAAACCGAAGTTGTCAATCGAAGCCTCGGCAATCTTCTTCGTAGTTTCGTGGGCCACAATGGGACCCTATCCTTCCATATGCAAAGTTCGCCTATGATAGCTCGCTTAATCGATCCACGCAGATGAGCCCTTTTGAGATCATGCATCCAACCCTACAAATGTTTTGGACCTCACACCGATCCAAAAGCAATGGAAGGTTCGTGAAGATGCTGAGGACATGACCTAATATGTACGAGCAATGCATGATGAGGTTCAGAGGCGTCTACATGCTAGCAATGCCAAATACAAGCAAGATGCAGATCGTGGCCGCCGATCATTTGTCTTTTATGAGGGGGATCTTGTTTGGGTCCTTCTTTGTCAAGAACAATTTCCCATTGGCAAGTATAGCAAGCTTAAGCAAATGAAGATTGGTCCTCGTCGCGTCCTTAAGAAGATCAATGATAATGCATACAAAGTGAATCAACCACCGGATGTGAAAACTTTCAAATGTGTTCAATGTTGAAGATTCGACGACCTATAAAGGAGAGGAACCTCTTGTTGACGTGCTAGATAACGAGGAAGAGTCAAACTCGAGGTCAAGTTCTTCACAAGACGAGGAGACTGATGAAGATCCCATCTTGTTGCTGGCTGAACATTTCATGGAAATGTATGAGAAGAGAAGGAAGAAGGGGCGGGCCTTATGGGTTTCTAATCCCAGCTGTGAGCCCAACAACCCAGTCCCTTTCCTATTTTCTTATTAGGTTGTTTTGTTGTTAAGGGTGTTTCAAACTTTTGATGTCTTCTTTTTGTCAATGGCCCATATTAGATTCTTATAACTTTTGACTCTATGACTGAGATTTGTTTAGGGCTTTGTTTTGGAGAAACCCCATTTTAAGGAGGAAAAAGAATAGGGGGCGGGGCAGCGACTTTTGGGAGAGGAAGTTTGAAATAAATGTTGAACCTGTGTTCAGGTGAAGTTTTGTCATCCATAAGAAACTGTCGACTATTCATTCAATACTCTCTTTTCACCTCTATTCTCTATTTCATTCTGCTTGGTTGTTGTTGGATGTGTTTTGGGTGCATTCAGGGCTGTAATAGCATTGTGGTTTGCTGTTCTGAAAGTGCTACTGCATAGCAGGAGCTCTTTGGTCCCTGTTATCACTGTTGGATCTGAGTTCCAACCTCCAGTAGGTGTTGTTTTCACTGCTGGTCCTGAGTTCCAACTACTGGTTGTTGCAAAACAGAGTGTTTTTGTCCTCTGTTTGCACCATATACACACATACTTGGTTCATTTCATCTCTATTTAATTATTTAAGTTATGTATTATACTTAATGCATCGGCAATAAGTGTAACGCAGTTGCTTTCGATCCCTTCTAGTTTTATTTCCCCTTATTTGGGCTTTTTGTATTATTTTTATATATTATTTCTAGTGTAAAAGACGCACACTTTTTCCTCTATAGAGTGACTCAGGATGCTAATTGATTTATACATGTAATTTGCATTTATATGAAACTTCAAGGAGATGGGGTTATCCAAATATCTTTTTAATTAGATAATTATCTCTCCCAATTTCTAATAGTATAAACTAATGGTATTTATTATGTGCATTTATTTTTGTGACTCAAATCCAACAATGCTTAATAGTCAAATTAGTGTTAAATTGAAAATGATATCAATTCACAAAAGCTAGGTAAATGTAAATGTTTTAAAAGTTTTCAAAGACTATTAGAATGATATGTTGTGTGAAAATTCATGTATAACGTATGAGATATAACAGACTTTTTAACCATTTTCTTTCTTAAAATAATAATTAAAACAACAGTATAGAACCCAAATTACCAAAGCAAGCATGACATTGTCCGATAAAAGAAAGTTTTTTAGAGAAAACCTCTATTCTCCAAACATTTTCTTATTGGTCTCTTCAAAGTAGAGGTTTAGACAAAAGAATGCTTGATCAACACTCAATACTTGATAACAATATTAAAAAAAAAAAAAAAAAAACTATATAATGATTTTCTCATTTTGGGACCTTGTAGCTTGCCCTGGCATTAAAGGGTAGGGTAAGGACCAAGGTAGTGCAAATCCTCCGAGGGCTTTTGCTAACCCAAGCACTGTCCTACATATAATGAAGATAGGGTAAGGACAACCACAGGCCAAGCCCAACGCAGCCCTTTGATAGCCCAAACAGAAACCATGCAACACATGCCCAGATCTCCATCGTGGAGCCCACATGGAGATAATCCAAACTATTTAAGACAAGTCTCATTCCCTCCAGGGATGTATCCTCTAGGTCCCTCCATCCAATTGAACACGTGAGGGAAAAGTGATTAATGCCACATCAACATCCAATCACGTTTTCAATTATATGTTCAATCTTACAATCAGATTCACTGCTATCAATGTGAAATCTAAGGATATGTCACTGAAAGAGATGGGACTCACTGCTATTAATGTGAAATCTAAGGATATGTCACTAAAAGAGATGGGAATCACTGCTATTAATGTGAAATCTAAGGATATGTCACTGAAAGAGATGGGACTCATTCTGAATGGTCCAGATTATCTCTGTGGGCTCCACAATGAAATCCGGATGTGTTACATGGTTCCCATGTAATAGCTATAACAGGGGATCTGAACTCGTAGAGAAAATCCAACTATCAATTCCTCACCAGCAAATACCAAGTCATAGAAGTGAGCGTCATCCTATGACATGAAATAAAAAGAAATTTTTTTTTTTTTTTAAAGTACATCTGTTCTATATACATATCCAACCCTTCATCTGTGACAAGTAATACACTTGGTTACAGGGCACCAACAAAGAAAAAGGAAGAAAGCCTTTCTTAATAAACAGATCAGTTGAAGAGAGTTCAAAGAGGAGGCAGCTCGCCACTGTCTGCAACTACCACTTTCTTTCTCGGCAGGCCGCTCTGTTGCCCTACAGCTTCAATCTTGTAAACCACATCCATTCCAGATAATACCTTTCCAAAAACGACATGTTTACCATCCAACCTGTTGCCAAAGTGAAAGCCAGCCAATGACCTTAAAATAATAATAATAAACGAGTCTAAAAATGGCAGGTCAGAGTGCAAGGTTACCAGCTAGTGATTACAGTTGTGATGAAGAACTGTGATCCATTTGTATCAGAACCAGCATTTGCCATTGATAAAAACCCTGTAGGTAAGATGAAAATTGGTTTGTAAGAATCCAATATCAGCACAGTGCTACACATTTGCTTATTGTTAAACAGCCAACAAGCTAAAGTGAAAGCAATGGCAAGCAGACCAGGTCCAGTGTGTTTCAGTTTGAAGTTCTCATCCGCAAACTTAGAGCCATATATGGATTCTCCCCCTCTTCCATCTCCAGATGTAAAATCACCACCCTGGATCATAAAGCTGGGAATGATTCTATGAAATGAGCTACCCTTGTAGTGTAGAGGCTTCCCACTCTTTCCGACGCCCTTTTCACCTGCAATGGGGAGTCGAATACATCAAACTATTAAGATTGTGGCTGTTAATATGTACATTAACAATCAAAAAAATAACTAGATTTATGTGTGGGGGAGGGTGGGTGTGGGGGGATCAATTTTAGCATGAAAATTCTGGCTACTTTACACATATCCTTGTTATTTGAGAATAAATCTCAATATTAGGTTATAAAATAAATGACAAGGACACACCATTTGCTTACCTGTGCAAAGTGCACGAAAATTTTCTGCAGAACATAGAAAAGTATATTGTTATTAGTTCCGTACCCACTAAAGATCAATAGGAGTGATGATATAAAAGAGTAGGTGATGCTAAGGAAAAAAAGGAACAGTACAGGATCATAATTGAACATAATGAACAAACTTGAAATCAGTGTTTTCAAATGATCAGTAATAATGTAATATATTTAAATGCACACCTGCTGTTTTCGGCACAGTTTTCCCATAGAGTCCCATAACAATACGACCTGCAAGAATTCAGGCCATAATCATGCAGTAATGAGGTCAGTACTGCATTTTCAGTATAACATCAGAAGCACATTTCGGAAAAACAAGTTTAACTAGCAATTGGAACTTCCCCAAATTTCTATCTGATGAGGTTTCATTTTAAATGTTGTGATTCAAGGTGACAAATAGATTGCATCTTTTTTATTCTTTGGTTATTACATAATTTGTTCAGGGAGGAACTAAACCAGAACAGTACTCACAAACTTGATCCTGAGGGCTTGGAACTGCTCCCCTGCTGGGAGTGTAAAAAATGTGCTAAATGTTTTTAAATCTGGACCGGATCTCAAACTAGTGGGGGGGTTGGGTTCAACCTATTCAATAGGCCGGCCTCACCATGATTTAAATTGTTGTGAAAAAACATTAAAAAATATATACATATACGTATCCCAAATTTCATCATCATCATCATCATCAAAACTTTGTCCCAACTATGTTGGGGTCAACTACATGAATTTGTTTTGCCATTCTCAAACTATTCTAGGCCAAAAACTTTAATAGGATGCAATTCTCCATCTTTATCCTCGCTACTTCCATCCATATCCTTTTCACCCTAACCCTTAATCCTTGAGGGACCATCAACCCGTGCAGAAAAATTTCTCCACATGGCTCCATTGCCGGTCTGCATTAGACATGTCCTAACCATCTCAAATGAATCTTACACTCTCTTACTTAATTTATCACCTATTAATGCTACCCCTATATGTTTTATTCATATATAAAAAATGCTGCCCCTAAATGCTTAATATGACTCTTTTTTATCTTTTTCTTTCTTTTTTGTTTTGGTATTCTATCTTTCCAAGTTTTACCACACTTCCATCTCAACATTCTCCCTTCTTTGCCACACTCATTTTTTGCACGTGGTGTTTTTTGATTGGCTAGCATTCTGCTCCATAAGTCATAGTTGGTCTAATCAATGTCTCTTATAAAATTGTCCCTTAAATCTTGTTGGTACGTGCCGATCACGAAACACTCTAGAAGTAAGTGTCTACTTCAACTATTCTACTTTTATCCTATGCTTGACATGCTCTTCAATCTCTCCATCCTTTTTATAAAGCCAAGGTATTGAAATAATATCTTTGGGTTATCTCTTAAGTACCAATTCTCACAGGAGTCACATTTATTTCCACATACCCACTGAAACTGCAGTTCGTATTGTCTTCCTACCACTTGCATTAGATTATGAAGCCTCCCACCATTCTTAAGTTTTGCACTCATTCCATTTATTGATTCATCTACCAACACTATATTATGTGCAAGCAACATACACAAAGGCATGTTCTCTTGAATATGAGCAGTTAACTCATTCATAATGAGTTCAAAACAATAACGGCTTAAAGTTGACTCCTAATGCAAATCTAGTCACTAGAAACTCGTCCGTCTCTCCACGTGTAATTCTCACACTCATTATTGTTCCCCTATACACGTCTTTAATGATGCTAATATAACCTCTTAGGACATGCCTTTTATCTACAACCGAACAAATCGCGCGCAAACCCCCCCCCCACCCCCCCCCAACACACACACAGAGAGAGACACACAAATAATAATAAAAATAATAAAATAAAATCTTCCAAATCCTTATCTACAGTACTCCATTTTTGGCATTATTTTTTTCTCATGTAGTTAAGAGTTTTTAGCCATTTGTAAGCTCCTTAGCTTCATCCCTTTCCATTGTGTCCTATAGACAAGCTATAATAAGTCTGAAAACTGGTGAAACCAACCAATTGGGCACTGGTTTTGACAAGTTTTGGTTAGTACAGACCTGTTTTATATGATTTTGACCTTTGAAAAGAAAATGATTACACTTAATAGGATGGTGAAGCACAGTAGTCATATTTAATTTGCTTAGGCTGAATTAGGTGAAACTATTCGGTTTGTGTGGTGTACCGAAGTGAAGCCCTTAATAAAGTATTTAACCCAAAATTCAGACCCGTTCAGCTGAAATCTGCATTGCACTTTTTTTTTTTATTTCAACTAAATAGGCCAAAATTCCCAATTTTAGTTGAATCTCGTCCTAATGCAATTTCCTTTTTTTTTTTTTTTCATTCCAATTTTTCTAACAAAATGCATAATCATTAATTTGATTCCCTTTAGCTGAAATGGCTGGACAATTTCGATTCGCACCACTGGATGAACCGAACCACGTATGTAAAAACTTTGTTTCAAGTGTCAGTCCATTCAAGCATTTTAGACCATTTTAGCTGATTTTTTTTTCTGGTATTTTTTCTTCAAAGAATAGATAAAAGAGCAAGGGTCTTTCATAATTTTTTTTATAATATATGCAAGGCTCCAACTGTATGCAAACTATAAAATAATTACTTGTCATATTATGAGTTGAGATTATTATTAAAAAAAATTATAATATATATGCACATCTAATTTCAAAGATTTTTGGACTTTTAAAATGGAAAAAGAAATTTAGACTACTAATAGGCTCTAGTTAACCTGGTGGATCAGTCCTTATTGGGTCAAATTAAAAAAAAAAAAAAAAAAAGAAGTCTAGTATATACAAAGTTAAATCTCTATAGAGAGAGAAGAACTGTGACCATCTCAATATATAGATTTCTTGTAGTTTTAGAAAATTAAAAAATAAAAAAGACCGAATATCAACAATTATAAAAAAAACCAAAAGACTTATTTATTTACAAATGAGTCCTACTCCCAAACTCATTACACTCCCCCTCAAGCTGGTGCATCACTGTGCCTAGATTGGACAAAATATCATTTCACAATTTCTCGCTAACTGCTTTTATAAGAAAATCTGCAATTTGATCAACTGTAGTTCTGTATGCCAGCAGCACCCTGATGAAGTGACAATCAACTCCCACATGCTTCGTTTTTTCATGATAAACTAGATTCTTATTCTAAAAATAAAACAAAACAAAAAAGAAAATGAAAAGGTCATATTGGATTCTAGGCTAGTTTGATTGCGGATTTGCAGTAAAAATGTAGTATCATAGGTTCACTTTGCTTGAAGCTCATTTTAGCTTGTCGGTGACTTCTTACAACATGACATTTCCGCACTCAGTCATCCATGGCAAGATTTTTATCTTCACACCAAACAGGTGTAGGGAAGATGTTGGTATACAACCAAGCTTCATCTTCTTCCTCATTAGTAGAGGAAAGCAAAGCACCACTAAAAGTGGAAAGGTGTAGGGAAGATGTTGGTATACAACCAAGCTTCATCTTCTTCCTCATTAGTAGAGGAAAGCAAAGCACCACTAAAAGTGGGCATTCCATTTATTCCACTCTATCATGATCAGATATTGGTAGTTACTCATCTATTCAATCTTCCTTTTCTTCGATCTTTTTGTTGGTTGGATCATCATAATAGTGTAGGCCTTCAGTTGGATGCCATATAGTGTAGTTATACTTATCTATGCACTGGTGGCACACTATATCCTTGTATCACTCCAAGCTTCCTGTTAGTTCTCTGCCCTTATCATTGACGTGTAGTCTAGTATGGAGCCTGGTTTGCCTGTCTTGAACCTCCCCATTATAGGGCTCTGCAAACAATGGCGGACCCAGGATCTTCATTTGGATGGTGTGGGCAATAGTCAAGTTAAGAAGTTAAATAATAAAATAAAAGTTTTAAGGTGTTACTAAGAAATTTCTCAAAAGCGGGGTGCGGTCACACCCACGTCATAACATGTAGACCCCTGCCCCTGTCTGCAAATGCTCCTTCATCTTCAAAACTTTTTGACAGGCTTCATCAACATTATAGCAGTGGTTTGACCATCTGTTTTTTAATTTCAGCTCATTGACCTGTCTCGAGTCCAGAGGACTTGTCGATCAGCCTCCAAATATTACACCGTATAACATCATTAAACAGTTCCATATACTCCTCAAATACCACGGTTCCTTCTCGCAATCTAAATAGTTGATTGAAGAGTGTATCTTAGTAGTTTAAAGGAAATACTTCTCCTTGCTCTCCTGCTGCTTCTGATCCCATATTGCAGCTGGAGGTTGTCTATTTCACCTTAGATGCTCTTCAACAAATCTCCATCATAACATCCATTGCTTTTAAGCTTCCTGATGGTATATCTAACTCATCTTGCATCATCCACATTATGCCGTTCAAAGAAATCTTCAAGAGGATTGAGCCAATCTTCGAAAACAGTGGGGACTGCCCTTCTAATAGAATGTTGACTGTTGACTCCGACTCATTTGTCTGGATCATCCAGATAGTCAAATTCATCTTTCTGAAGCACTTGTCAGCATGTTCCTTACCTATAGGACAGCAAGTAATAAGGTGTTTTATGGTCTGCTCCAGATGCTGGTCAATTAAAGCAAGCGATCCTTGTCGTATGGAACCGGCTGGGAGCCCAGGAATGTATGGGATTGATTCCGGATTCACAAAGACTGATTCAGGTAGGAATTATTGGTCCCATGGACAGGTCAGAGGACACTTTTCATCAAGGTTGGAAAACTCGTGACTCAGACGACTCGTCCCACCATGCTTTTCATATTTTGAACATAGATCAGAGCATTCGTTCATGACTTTCTATAGCTTCTCTCTTACCATGGTACTAGCACTAGTTATCGTGCCAGATCCCCTATAATTAATGATGATTACCATTCTGACCTTAGCAATCTTCTCTGAAGAAATGGTACAGATCTCGCTACAATTAATGTCAGCAGCATTATTAGTTGGATGCATCTGGAAAGCACTAGCCTTGGTTTTCTTCTCCCTCCACTTATTCATGTACATAGTTAAACAGCGAAATCTACTTCCTCAGTTCTTTGTATCATAACCACCTCTCTCTCTCTCTCTCTCTCTCTCTCTCTCTCTCATCCTTTGATCTTGTTCAGAGAACTCAGCAAGCATATGAATATCCTATGTCTGAAAAAGCTGGCCCTTGGGCAAGCTAGAGGACACCTTTTCATATTCTGAAGATACTTGCTACTAGCACTATTCAATGCTAGATTCCTTGGGAAAGCCCTGCTTTAATGAACGTGGATCAACATAGATGCTTAAAAGAACACTAAAAATATAAGATTTCGCCGAATTGAAACCGATACATAGAGTTTCTCCCAAGGGCTCTTTTCTAGGTATATTGTAGTAAACACGCCCTTTGTTATTAGTAGATGTATTCTTTTTTCAACTCTCTACAAAAGTGCATTGTTTGCATTTAATGGAAGTCAATTCTTCATTTAGCTTGAACTTTAAGCTTTATTTAACCATTACTTTATAATTTATTCATCCTGTATTATGTACAATTATGCTAAAATGCTTATGAATTATGAATTTAGAAGTGCAAAATAGCTTCTAACTTAGATTAACATGAAAACATGTGAAAAAATAGATAAATATTGTTGCTTTACAATCATTCGGCAATACATAACCTCTATGCACTGAAGGGGCCATTACACCCCGTATCTTAGTTACTATAGGAGAAAGCATCAAATTCTAACATTTTCCAATATTCTGGATCTTTTGGGTATTTTTTTGAATTTTTTTAATCACTTTTTCGAATCACACCACTACACCGCTACGTATCACTGCTGCCGCTACGTAGCGTTTTAGCCATTGGCTGCTAACCTGCAGCTACTGCTATTTTGATCCTCGGTAATAAATGAGGATTAAGTTTCTGGACTTCACTATTCTTCTTTGAGAAGAGATGGTATAGATCGCCTCAAAGGGTTAGAGACATGGTTTCATTGATTTGCATCTGGAAGGGAATTAATCCCATAGATTTCTTCTTCCTCTGCTTTGGCATAGATGATGTTTGTTAGCACTCTCATCTGGAAGCAGGATGAATCTACTTTGAATTAGTAGTATGGTGTTTTCCTAGTTCAAATTGGAATGGATCTACAATTTTAACAACTAGGAATAGGATTTAGGACTCTGGCAAATTTGCTAATCAATTATGCTAGTTTGCACAGCTTGAGAGTTTGATTTGGGAATGCTTTGAGGGCCAATTGGAGGACAATTGGGTTTGTCATTAGAATAGAATTAGGTCACTGATTTGTGGCGTGAAAGGGCTATTCAATTTGGTGGAGATTCTAGAGGAAATGGTTCAGACATGCAATAGTAACCACTTGCAGTGATTTGTGCAGTTTTTTTTTTTTTTTTTTTTTTTGGTAGAGATTTGTGCAGGTTATTGGTGGGATTCTGGGGCCACATGAAATGGAGTTTAAATACAAAGGCTTAGGCAAATCTGGGTAAGGAATTAAGGTTTAAATGGGGTTGCAGATAGGGATCAATTTAGGATAATATCGGTTGAATTAGGGGCCGCTATAGTGCTTTCAGGAATAGCAACAATGTGAACAGCATGGCATGGGTCCAGTAAGGATTTGAGAGGAAAACAGGAGATATAGAGCTTCTATTTGGAGTTAGAATGAAACTGAATATAAGCAGAATTTGAGAATTTTTTAGTGGCTTCTTTTTATTAAGCAGGCCCAAGGCCCATGAACATATCCTGTCCAGAATGTCATATCTCACGTGGATGTTGATTGGGTCAACTTGTAACAGCTGTACATAATTCTGTTAATTAGATTTTCTCTTTAATTAGTTAGTTTCCAAAAGTTAGAATAGCAACTGATGTAATTAGCTAGTTTCCTAACTGAGAAGCCTTGATTGAGGCATGTAATACTCTATATATTGGGGCTCAATCTCCAAAGGAAAACACACAGAAATAATATAAACTAAGAATCAGTTTCCTTCAAGTTCTGTGATCGTTATCTTGTCATGGTATCAGAGCATTCTTATAAATCTTTCCTCTTCTAGTCTTCTTCTTCGACTTGTTTGTCAAATCTTGGTGATAACAGTCATTGGCATCCTGTCCTTGACTGTTCGTGCATGTTAAACATAGTTTTTTATCAACATCTTGAAGTCTGATCACTGTGGCCCACCACAAATCAGCCCAAGTTCATCACAGACATCATTCTATCTTGATCGACAGTTGATTCAGAGCCTTGTAGACGGTTGTTTGACTCAACA
Source organism: Camphora micrantha (assembly GCA_003546025.1). Lineage (NCBI taxonomy): Eukaryota > Viridiplantae > Streptophyta > Magnoliopsida > Laurales > Lauraceae > Camphora > Camphora micrantha. The sequence goes on along the minus strand of QPKB01000008.1, from coordinate 20,316,114 downwards.
GAGAAATCAGAGAACAGTTTTAGGTTCTGGGAACCATTCACGTCAGCAACTGGGAGCAACTCATCAGGGGCCCACCTCTGATCAGCACTGGAACATCAGCAGAGCCTCCCATCTTGGTTGACCACTCATCCTAGAATTCTTGGACATTTTTTCAGCAATTTTCGATCATCGGAGGTAGGCCATCTACCACATTTTTTGGTATTTCAGTTTTGTCTATCAGACTTCATCTCAGTCGTTCAGAATTGTGGATTTTAGTCCGTTTTGAGTAAGACTTCTTCCAATAGTTGCGAAAATAGTCTAACCTTCCATCCCAGTCTTTGATTTGACCATTGATCACCATCTGGGGACCTCATGGAAATTCTTCCACTGACGACAAGGTCGTCTGGAGTTTTTTTTTCTCTCTGTTGTGCACTGTTGTGTGCCGTGGCCACGAGAATCACTTGCTTTGCTGCTGCTGTTCTCTTTGCTGCTGTCTTGATCCATTTTTTTGCCAATATCAAGTTGAGATGGAAAAATCTGAGGTTACTTTGATCCGGTTCACAAAAAAAAATTACCCCGCCCGGTCGTTTCAGTTCCAAATATACCTTGAAGCTAAGGAATTGAGGGGTTATATTTCTGGATCTAACCCTAAACCCACTGAAGATGAGAAGAAGATCTCCTCTTGACTTACTAAATATGCGAAGATCAAATCATGGATCCTCGGCTCTATCGAGCCACATCTGATCATGAATCTCAAACCTTACCCCACTTCAAAAGACATGTGGGAGTATCTGAAAAAAGTATACCATCAAGATAATTCAGCACGTCAATTTCCTCTTGAATGTGCGATTGCTGAATATACGCAGGAAACCTTGTCCATCCAAGATTACTATTCAGGATTTCGTACACTATGGTCGGAATACGATGGTATTAAGTATGCTGATGTGGCTGCGGATGTTTTGGTCGTTATGCACGATCTTTAGGCCTCTAGTCAAAGGGGTCAATTTTTGATGAAACTGCACAGTGAATATGACAGTGTCCGATCTGCCCTGATGAATCGGATGCCATTACCTTCCTTAGATGTATGCTTAAATGAACTCCTCCGCGAAGAACAACGCATTACGACCTCGGCTCATCTAGCACAACAAACGACTGAGACCTATTCAGTTGCGTTGTCGGCTAATAAAACTTCTCAGCCTCCGCCACGTGACTTGAGTAAAACACAATGTTACAGTTGTCAAAAATTTGGGCACATTGCAACTCACTGCAATCAGAAGGTCTGTAGCTACCGTAAAAAGTCGGGACATATCATCTCTGAATGTCGCCGCCGCCCACAACGTCCATCACCACAACCTCAGACTCCACAATATCAGCCTCCGCATGCGTATGTTGCTTCTTCGATCATGCCTGCTCCTACATCTGCACCCTCACAACCTGGGTCCTCATCCCCTCTCACTCTTGAATTAGTTCAATAGATGATTGTCAATGCCCTCTCTGCTTTTAGTCTCTCAGGAACATCAAGTACATCCCCTCCATCTTCTACTTGGTTCCTTGATTCCGGGGCGTCTAATCATATGACATCTTCCCGCGCACCACTTTCCAATGTGCAAAGATACACTGGCCCTCTTCAAATACAAATTGCTAACGGGGGCCATGTTCCCATTACTGCTGTCGGTGACATCCCTGGTCCCATTCCATTAAAAAATGTTTATCTGTGTCCAAATTTAACTTCCAACCTTTTGTTAGTCGGGCAGCTTGTTGAAAATAATTGTAACATCTCTTTTTCTTCTTCTAGTTGTGTTGTGCAGGACTAGATTTCCGGGAAGGAGATCGCGATGCGGCCTAAGTATGGACGCTTGTTTTCGCTGGATTTTTCCAAAACTTCTAGGAATAAATTTGACAATGATGTATTTTGTTTTTCCATTAGAGATAACTACCAATTGTGGCATAACAGACTTGGACATCCGAATTCTAAAACTTTGTCCCTTCTGTTCCATTCTGGTTTATTAAATAAAGCTACTAGTTTATCTTCTTGTGTGCCTTTTGATTGTGCTACTTGCAAACTGGGAAAGAGCAAAACTCTTCCTTTTCCTATTTCAACTTCACACAGCACTCAGTGTTTTGATTTGGTTCATAGCAATGTATGGGGAATTGCTCCAGCTCTTTCTCATGCTCGTTATAAATACTTTGTGACTTTTATTGATGATTTTAGTCGGTTCACATGGGTTTACTTTCTGCATTCCAAATCTGATGTGTTTCATGTCTTTAAGATTTTTCTGGCTTACGTTGAAAATCAATTTTCCACCTGCATTAAAATCCTACGATCTGATTCAGGCGGGGAATATATGTCCTCTGATTTTCAACAATTTTTGCAAAACAAAGGTATTATTTCTCAACAAACTTGTGCTGATACTCCACAGCAGAATGGAGTCACTGAAAGAAAAAAATAGACATCTCATTGATGTCACTCGTTCCCTTCTCCTTGAATCAGCAGTTCCTACCCCTTTTTGGGTTGAGGCATTGGCTACCGCAGCTCATCTTATTAATCGTATGCCATCCCATTCGCTTGAAAATCAGTGCCCATATTATCGCTTATACAAGACATCTCCGTCCTATGATGATCTTCATGTTTTTGGCTCAGTTTGCTTCGTACATTTGCCTCCTTCTGAATGGACCAAACTTACAGCTCAATCCGCTCAGTGTGTTTTTTTTAGGATATGCACCCTTCCAGAAAGGGTTCCTTTGCTATGATCCCCACATTTGTCGCATCTGTATCTCTAGGAATGTCGTTTTTTTTAAAAACGAGTATTTTTTTCAAAAACATCTTGATCCTCCAGACGACTCCTCTTTAGTTTCCTTACCTGGTTTTTCCGACAACACATCCATTGTTCGCTTTAATCCTAACTTTGTGTATTACAGACGGACCACAGACGCGCCTCCCAGGGATTCCCCTCCAGATCTTCCTCCAGCATCAGGTCCACCTCCAGCATTTGGTCCATCTGGACTTCCTACATTGTGTCGCTCCACTTGCATTTTGGTACCACCCGACCGCTATGGGTTCTCCCATACTTCCTTAATGGCTACTTTGTCCTCTTCTTCCATTCCCCAATCCTATTCTCAGGCTGTGCAGGACAAATGTTGGAACCAGGCTATGCACGATGAATTGGCTGCTTTAAAGAAAAATCATACGTGGGATATTGTCCCCTCTCCTGTGGGTGTCAAACCTATTGGCTGCAAGTGGATCTTTTCTCTCAAGTTAAAATCAGATGGCACTCTAGATCGATATAAGGCGCGCGTTGTTGCTCTCGGAAATCGGCAGGAATATGGCATTGATTATGATAAAACTTTTGCTCCCGTCGCCAAAATGACCACCGTATGCATAATCCTTGCTTTTGCTGCATCTCAGTCCTGGCCTCTCTATCAAATGGATGTCAAAAAAGCGTTCCTTCATGGTGATCTCAAAGAAGATGTTTATATGCGTCTGCCTCCGGGGTCCTCTTCTGGGAAGGGTATGGTTGCTAAGCTCCGTCGTTCTCTCTATGGTCTGAAGCAAGCTCCTCGCGCGTGGTTTGAGAAATTTCACGATGCTCTTCTCCGCTTGGATTTTCATCCAAGCCAGTATGATCCTTCTATGTTCTTACATCATGATCCGTCCGGGATTACTGTGCTACTGGTCTACGTTGATGACATTGTCATTACTGGACCCAATGCACATATGATTCAGGAACTCCAAGCTTATCTTAATCAGACATTTCACATGAAGGATCTCGGCCCCTTAAACTATTTCCTTGGTCTTGAAGTCCATCAATCGACTAAAGGTTTAGTTCTTAATCAGCATAAATACACGGTTGACCTTATTGCCTCAACTGGCCTTACTACTTCAGCTCCAGTAGATACGCCGGTCGAACTGAATGTCAAACTCAGTAAAGAGGAGGGTGACCTTCTTCCAGATCCTACCACATATCGCCAATTAGTTGGTAGCTTGATCTACCTCACGATCACTCGTCCTGAATCAATCTCCTATGTGGTCAACCTAATGAGTCAGTTCATGACTGCTCCTCGTCATCTTCATATGACTGTTGTTCGCCGCATCATTCGATACCTTATTCGCACACCGACTCGAGGGTTGTATTTTCCATCCAACAATCCTCTATCTCTCAAAGCCTATTCAGATGCTGATTGGGCTGATTGTCCAAATACTCGCAGATCGACAACAGGATGGTGCATGTTTTTGGGTGATAGTCTGATTTCCTGAAAATGCAAGAAACAAAACAGTTTCCAAATCCTCTACCGAGGCTGAGTACCGCGCCATGTCTGCTGCATGCTCCGAAATTCTTTGGCTCCGAGGTCTACTCTTTGACATAAGGCGCTACCCCCCTCTATGCCGATAATACCAGTGCAATTCGGATTACTGAAAATCCAATTTTTCATGAACGCACTAAACACATCGAGGTTGATTGTCATTTCATACGAGATGAGCTTAAGCGCGATGTCATCAGCCTTCCGCATGTCTCCACTGAGCTTCAACTTGCTAATATCCTTACTAAAGGTCTTCCGCGTCCTCGCCATCAATTCTTGGTTGGCAAATTAATGCTTGTTGATTCTCCCGCATCAATTTGAGGGGGCTGTTAAGCAGGCCCAAGGCCCATGAACATATCCTGTCCAGAATATCATATCTCACATGGATGTTGATTGGGTCAACTTGTAACAGCTGTACATAATTCTCTTATTTAGATTTCCTCTTGTAATTAGTTAGTTTCCTAAAGTTAGAATAGCAATTGATGTAATTAGCTAGTTTTCTAACTGAAAAGCCTTGATTGAGGCATGTAATACTCTATATATTGGGGTTCAATCTCCAAAGGAAAACACACAGAAATAATATAAACTAAGAATAAGTTTCCTCTAAGTTCTGTGATCGTTATCTTGTCACTTTTTGTGTTCCTAATTCGCTCAGTAAGGTAAAATACCAGAATTTGATTGCAGGGATTTGATCAAATGGATTAGAAGAGTACTTGGTGCTTCTATTGGGCTTTGCAAGGATCAGATATGAGCAAAATTTGAGATCTGATAAGGTCAATTTCAAGCAATATTTAGGGGTCACAATTGGGGTTCTACAGGGTATGGTTTGCACAATGTTTTGGGTATGGGAAGTGATGGGATTGGATTCTTGATAAAGTTGTAAAGTTCTTATTTTCTATTGTGTTTTGGGTTTCTTTGAGGGGTCTTGAGGTTGCTCCAATTCATGATGTTTCATTCTTTTATGGGAAGGTTGAATGAGCATTGATACTAGAGGAGGTTTAAGTTAATATGGGGTTGAGGTTGAGAGTAAAAGATTGAGGCAAGTTAAGGGTTGATCAAATGGAAGGATTTGAAACTTGGATATCTTCAAAAAAGAAAAGGAAACATTAAGAATGGGATAAAAAAACAGAAGAAGAAAATGTGAAAAAAAAAAAAAAAGGACAGAAATATGAAATACAGGTAAGGCTGATATGAGATTTTTTTTTTTTTTTTCCCCTTTTTTTGTGGTAATGCTGATATGAGAATTAAAGCAAAAGTTTGATACTTTCGAGAACACTCGGCAATCATAGCACTCTGATACCAAAACAAATGCTGGAGGAACCTCGAAATCCACACTTCACTCATGCAATCCTTTTCAAATCACTCCCCAGTTTGTAAAGGCTTACACATATGCCAGGACAGAGGGGAACCCACATTCTTCAAAAACAGGACCATCGTTGACAGCAGTGTAATAGTACATATAAATAATCTTTCAACCAACATGAAAGAGATTAAATTCGTTCTTTCTAACATAGTTGAGCACTTGGGATGCTTTTCTACTTGGACTAATGCTAACATACTCAAGTTAAGACATAACACTTGGACTTGACTCACTAGGAATCTTTATTTGTTGCTAACTAGGGAGGATCTTAAATAATATGAAACAAGCAAAAGATTAGGAAACATATAAATTAAATTACTCAATCTGCGCAAGAAACAAATCCAATTAGTGATTTTGTAACATGCATGCGGGGTCCATGAGATTAGGAAACATAAATTAAAGTACTCCATCTGCGCAAGAAACAAATCCGAATAGTGATTTTGTGACATGCATGCAGGGGTCTTCCAAACATGCAGATCCCATCATCCTGAAGTGTGATCTAAAACAAGATTTGCTGACTTCACAGATGACTCTCACCATGCTACAGACAGGACTCCACAAAGAACAAAGTCCAATAAGAGAAAATATAACGTCACCAAAGAGTTGCACCAATACCAAAACTGTTGCTGGAACACACATGTAAGGAGGCTGTAACAGCAATCAAATACTGTAGACAGTACCAAATAACAAGTGGTTGCAACAGCCCTTTAACACAGTATGCAAGCATCAAATAGCACGGCAGTGCAGAAACTAGAATTCTAAATACACTACAGTTCTCATCATTACCAAAACAACCACGAGATAAGATAGTTGACTAAGGTCTAAGCACAAGTTGAGTCTCTAATGTGGAGAAATTACACTATTACACTACGTCAAAAAGGCCAAAATGCGACCCTGACGTGTTGGTTTTACCGACTGCTTTGGAAGATTTTTTTTTTTTTTTTTTTTTCCGACTGATAATTAAATTTCTGGACGGCCCATAACAGTTGGTAATGTGAAAACGCAAAAAAAAACAAAAAAACAAAAAAAAGAAGAAGAAGAAAAGAGAGAGAGAGAGAGAATTCCCGCCCATGTCTCATTCCCACGCCTCAAACTAGGGGTGTAAAAAAAACCGAGAAACCGTCTAACCGAACCGAACTGAACCGAACCGCGGTTAATAACCGTATTCCACGGTTCGGTTACGGTTACGGTTAATGAAATCCAAAAACCGCATGGTTCTGTTCGGTTACGGTTTTCCATAAAAATTCACTGCGGTTAACCGAACCGAACCGTAAAATGCGGTTTGGTTAACCGCACAGGTTAACCGTACCGTTATAAAATTAAGAAAAAAAAAGGGGGGGGCTGAATGAAAATTTTCGCAATACATAAGTAAAATTTTTTGCAAAATTGGTTGGACTTAAGAAGTTATTGTATATTAAACCAAAAAAGAAGATGCAAATTGAGAAATTAATATTCAAATTTTTCCACGGTTATTAACCGTAACCGAACCGTCTTATACGGTTAACCGCGGTTCGGTTTTCTACGATTTTTGTCTGCACGGTTACGGTTACGGTTTTCAAATACAGAAAACCGCGGTTACGGTTCGGTTAACGGTTTTTTCCAAAATAACCGGTTAACCGAACCGTTACACCCCTACCTCAAACCATCACAGCTGATTGCGTCTCTCTCTCTCTTCTCTTCCCCCTTCTCTCTTCCCCCTCGACTAGCGCCAACACTCGATCCCTCTCCCTCTCTCCCTCCTGCCCCCTTCCTCGTCGCCAGCAGATAATCTCGCAGAAGGGGCAGAGCAGCCCTGCCTCCCAACCCAGTGCCACAACTCCCGTGCCACTGCCAGTGACCAAGCGCCGACCTCCAGCATTCTCACCTAGCGCCACCGCCCCAGCCTCCCAACCAGAGCCACCGCCCAGCCTTCCTATGCAAGCTCTGCGATTTACCCTCTGCTCTCTGCCAACTACAAAAAGCATCATTAACAGGTTCGTTCAATGTTTGTTTTCTTCCTAGATCCATTTTGGTTTGCCTCACACAAACGAATTAGGTTATTTGACCTTCCCTTTCCCCCTTCTTGTAGCAAATGGATATTTGTGGATTACAAGTTATGGTTTTTTTAAGTCGTTATCACAAATGCTCAGTGGATCTTGCAAAGTCGTTATCTTCTCAAAGCTATTGCTCATCCCAACACCATTTATGTCCGGGTTTCAGTTGTTTCACTTCTCTTTGTATTTTTATCATCTGGTTTTTGAGAAATGCTACTTATTGAAAATGGGTTTTCAAGAAATACTCCCATTTTCTTCAATATGAACTGGAGTGGATGGTTTTTGTGTTTTCTAATTTGGGTATTTATTATTCTCCTTTCTATATGAAAGGAGAGAAAGAAGAGGGAAGATTGTTAGCAATGTAGGTTTTTTATCTAAAGGTTAGGCAATGTAGGTTGCTTTAGACATTTGTACAGTGGGAGTTTTGATGTTCTGATAAAGACATTGTGGACTAGAAATTCTCATTCACAAATTTCTAGAATCTTACTGGGTTATTTAAGGGGAACTTGATTTTATTAGTAAAAGAAGAGGAACATTGTTGGCAATGTGGTTTTTTAGGCTAAAGGTTGGGAATGTAGGTTGTTTTACACTTTCTTTGTACTAGAAATGTTGATGTTCTGATAGGTATTGTGCCATAGAAATCTTAATTCCATTACTGGAATAAAATTTCTAAATGGTTATTTAAGGGGAAGTTCATTTTGTCAGTATAATGAATCGCTTTGGAGGATTGCTCATTTAAGATTTAACAAAGAAAACAGAGTTGATTTTGAGTTGCTGTTGCAGGTAGGCAATGCTAACAAGGACCACGCCCGTTGGGAGAGACCTGAAGAGATTGACACTCTAAGAAGTGTCTTCAAGATTGATAAGAACAACCCAGCGTCTGATGTTGCTGCTGAAACAGCAGCTGCAAAGCAGCTGCTTCATTGGTCTTCAGAAGATCTGACCCTTCCTACTCCAAGCTTCTCCTCAAGACTGCTATTAGGGTCAAAAAGACAAAGCTAATCCAATGATACATCATTTGAGCCTATTTTATTTTATTGGGCCTTTATGATTATGTTAGCTTCCAAGTTTTTGCATTTGCTGATAAGTACAGAGGCTCCTACAGCAATGGGTTAAAGTCTTATGTCTGCCCCTTTTACTGCTCATATTCTGGCTGCCAGGAGTGCCTTCTGTTTGCATTTGCAAGTCTTCAATGGATTTCTTGTTTGTGGAGTTCTTTGTTTTCACTCTCTTTTGTCCCCTGTTCTTCTTTTCTATTGAAGGATGAGCTGTTGTGGGGAGCTGCATGGTTGCACAAAGCTACCATTACTCCAAAGAAACTCAGAGCTATTGCAAAAAGACAGGTATTCTATTGACCTTCCCTTGTTCATTTATTCATTTTCTTCTTAAAGATAAGTAAAACAAGTGTTATTAATACTTAGTTTTCTATTTTGCAAATTACTAACATTTGTAAGACAAAAAGTTTTCTATTTTGCTTCAAATTACCACAATTTATTGATGTGGATTTTTCTATTTCAATTTTAGGCACCGTTATCACCACAGTGTTTTAAATGAAGCCACCAGATTTTAGGAAGCAGAGCATCTCTTTTCTCCATTTTTGAAAGTTTGAGGATCTTAACCAAGATTTTGTGATTCTTAGTTCAAACTCTTACAACCAAGATTTTGTGATGCTTAGCTCCAAAGTCTATGTTGGAGTTGAGGTTGCTCTTTTTTATGGTTTTATGTTTATGGACAGATGTCATCAAGCATGCAAATCACCTCAATGTGTCTTTGTACCTATTATTCATGTTCGATATGTGTCTGCATAATCATATTTGATGTAGGACAGTGTATGCATAGGTCTGATTGTTGTAGGAATAATTTTGGTCCATAGTGATATGTTATAGCAGTTTTAACATTTTGTAAGATGTGGATTTTGCACTTAGTGAACATGTTTAGCGTTCCCAATGTAGTTTCACGAGCTTCATTGTGGATTTTGTACCTTGATGTAGTTTCCAGTTGATTACATTAGGAGTATAAAGATTTTTTATTTTAGTTTTTACCTTCTCGTGTTATGGAGAGTTATCATTACGTTTTCTCTAATGAATGCATGATGCTATGATCAAATCCACCTACCCCTGATTCTATGGAGATCACAGATTTGCCATTAACTCGCATGGATCTCTTCTTGGCCACTCATAAAAGGAAGGATGGATCAGCATCGAGCCCCCATGTGGTGAGAACCATTTTACTGTAATTGGTGAATAGGTTATTAATTTGAATTGCTAGTTGAGAACCCTTTTATTTAATATTCGTGGTGTATGTGTTAAGTAAATCATTGAAGCTATGATGCACGGATACTTCAAAATGGGTAACGTATCATGTCGTATCATATCCGATACTTCACTTTTTATGTGTAAAATCAGTGTCTATGGCGTGTCCTTGTCGTATCCATGCTGTATCCGTGCTTCATAGCATTGAAGTGCTATGGTTGAGTGGTGAATGTTGTAGTTTGGAGGGGCACTAGTGGGGTGTTTATATAAAGTTTTTTTCTTACGCACAGGTCCCTAACAGATTGTAAAAAAAACTTGTTTAATATTCATGGTGTAAGTGTGAAGTAAATTATTGAAGTGCTAAGGTTGAATGGTGAGTGACTAATGATGTAGTGGTGAATGACTTTGTAGTGTGTTGGGGCATTGGGTTGTTTATATGAAGTCTTTTTTGTTATGTACAGGTACTTAGCAGGTTATAAAAAAAAAATTTAAATGTTACACGTACAGGGGAGACTATGCCGAAATTTCGAGAAATCTTTTACATTAGAAATTTTTCTTAGGAATATTTATATGAAGTATACGTTAATGTTTGCCAAAATATGTTTATGCTTCTTATTTATCCTTTTTTGTTATTGCAGGATGATGTTATTACTGCATATGAATCTGACAGCTCGGTGGCGCAAGGCGATTTAGACCATGATGCAGTTACAAAGTTATCTTTTTATTACTTGTTGATCATAATATCTTTTGATGTTAGTAATCTTTAGTTTTGTGGGTTTTATGGTATACTCGTTTTTTGTTTTTTTTTTTTTCATAGGTCTTTGGTCGTGATAGCCAAGGACGCGTACGTGGCTTACGCACTGTTTCAAAAACGGCCATAAAACATTCAGCTCCTTATAAAAGAGCCTTCGAGGAGGAGCATGAATGCAATACATATCTTCAAACTGAGGTGAAAAGGTTGAAGGAGGGTCAATGGGGCATACGGAGGGAAATGGATGAGTTGAAACAAACTCTGACCCAAGGTGGGACACAAGTGCGACCTTTAACTTATCATGGTAGTTCATCTCAAGTACAATGTTTATTTTTCTTACATAATTGATTCGATAAATTAATTAATTATCTTGATTGATGAAATACTAATACAATGCATTTGTAATATTGTTTGTAGGCTCAGGATGATTCCTCATGTCAACTGGCATGTACAAATCAACCGAACACTAATACATGCCAGGGTACATGTAGGCTGTTTCATTATGTGCGAAAAGAGATTACCGTTGCTCTTGGACGCGTTCTCGGTTTGTCAACTGAGGAAGGATGTTATAGGATCGTTGTAGATGAGATCTTGAAGTTTGACATAGAGTTGTTGGGTGGAGAAAAGACTTTTGGGGATCTCACCGTGTGTGACATCATCTCATGGCCCACATATAGAATCGCGTTTGCCCAGTTTCAAAGCCCACATGATTTACTGTTAAATGACTTTATGTGTAGTATTTACTCTGATGTGTGTAATCGTGGTATTAGTAATACCAAATGTGAACGTGGTTTTTGTTAATTTCCTACCATTTATTGTAGCTACTTAGATGGTTTAAAACTTAAGTGGATGGATGATTTATTAGCTTATTTGAGTTATTTATTTGATGAAAAATGGATGTTCGTATGGTTGATGCTAACTTACAGTTTTGAGAATGACAGGATTTTTATTAGAAAAATATAAATTTTAAAAATTAATTATGAAATATTTTCTTTAAAAAAACCCTCTAATAAAACGACTGCTCCAAACAGTCGTTAACTGAATGATAAGTCGTTTTTTTATATAGTTTTTAAAAAAATAACTTAAAATATTTTCGACTGTCAAAGTCTGTCGTTAAAAAAATTGACTGCCCTAGATGGTCGCTAATGTGACAAGTTGTCGACCGCCAATGGCAGTCCTTTTCAAAAAACGACTGTGATTTTGCCGACTACCCGTCCAACCGCCCTTAGCAGTCATTTTTCGGCCTTTTTGACGTAGTATTACTAACTAATGCCCTTCATTTAAGGGTAATGAGAGCAAGAAAATAAAAGCACAATACAAGTAATATCATACCCCTAATGTCTACATACCACTCTTCTACGATCAATATATGTCAAACTGAAGGAAATGGAACCCATCTCATTTTAAGAACCTAGATTGTCTTCAGTAACCAATAATATATATGTACATCATATACATCAGCAAAGCCTCGGTGAAAACCATTACAAAAGGGTTAGATCAGAACGTAAACCACTGTAAAGTGAACTTGAAAAGCACCAGAAAGACACAGCTAAAAAATTATGTCAGCTGAATACATTTTTCAACATGAATATCACATATCACAAGAAGCATGCATACCAGCAGGCTTGCCACCAATCTCGACATCAAAATAAACTTTGTGTGTCACCTCTTTCGGATCTTTCTTTGCCTGAATCAAATGATGTAACAGAAGGTTGATTTAAACACTTGCTGATTAAACAACAAATGAAACTGTAGTATCTCAAATAGTAGGCAAATTTGAACATAAGAAATTTGGAACAGATTGCTGATGATTAATCAAGTACAAATTAAATTAGCCTGTCAAACTAGATTCAGGAGTTGCTTCATCCACTAGATTGTGTAACTTTAGATATTGGCAACACTGTGGACTGTGGAGTGTTTGTTCTCTATTTTCTAGACCCTCATACTTAGTGCAAATTCAAAAAAAGAAAATTTACAAAGACACCGCTCTATGAATCTGACATGAACAAAAGCACCACTTGACCGAAATGCAACAAAGCGGTCTTTCCCAGCCAGTGGTCCCTTAAAAAATAGAAGAAAAATAAAAGGACCATCTATTTTATGGTCAATAAGGTTTGAAAAATTGTGCCAACCATAGTTAGTAAAGCATGGTTAAATGGAAGGCATTAGTAACCTTTTGTGAAAACCTCATACCCTCTGTCCTACCTATTCAACATGGAATCCTCTGAATCATCAGAGATTTGGATGGCCGTTTTGGATGTGTCTGAACATGGTCCAGGGTGATGGTAGAAAGTTCTGGTACAGCTAGCATCATTGTCATTTTAATATTTTCCAAATAAGTAATTTTTCTCCTGAAATAAGAGTTTATAGGAACCAGCAAGACTAGTACAAAATATGACCCACCTGGGTCAAGATACAACAGACGCTTAAGTAAACCCAGAACAACCCAAAACCAAAGCCTAAATGGCAGCATACATAACAATCCAACCACAAGCAAAATCCCAAGAGCCTTTAGAACGGACAGATTTTGTCGAGCATTTGAGTTGTTGATTTCCATCTGCTCCGGGCCTCCTAACACACTCAAGATAAAGTTAGTAGAAGGCCCTTGTGTAACTCTCAGCCTGATCTGCTCTTGATTGAAGGTTTCGCAAACAAAGTGGGAAGGAACGAACAGAACACTATTACCACCGGCCAGTCAAGTTTCTCGCCAGATAGTCAGCCATCGAACCAAGTATCTTCCTATGGACCTCTCGTGTATATTCTTATACCCACTTTCAATAATATTCAATACTCTCTCCTTTTAGGATAGAACCCTGAGTCCCTGACACAGAAGAAGGGGTGGAGCCAAGGAGGGGGAGCGCAATAGCCCACTAGAAATGACTAGTCCAAACTATTAGGGTCTCACTCACAATGTGCAAGGGGAGTCGAAATCCACAGTGAGGCCCTCATGGTTGTGCAGTCCAACCCCATACTTCGACCTATGAGGATTATTTGTAAGATGTGGAATCCTCCTTGGCGACAGTGGGTATCTTAATTATTATCAGAAAATATAGTGGTACACTTGCAAATTCCTTCCAGACACCAATCTGAAGATTCCAAAACCTTATAACATCCTCTGGTGGTGAAAATAACTCTGGGAGAGGAAAGGAATTGCAGCAACCCCAATCCTAACAAAAGGTTGATAGAGCTCTCATACAACCACAATTGCAATAGTGAAAAAGACCCAAGATACAACATTTTCAAGGACCATACTAAAATTAAACCCTACCAACCATGAATCATCCCTCAACATAATTCGATTCCTTGCAGCCGCAGAAAAGATCATCAAAGCAACAAAAACAGGAGGGTAATTTGCAGCATTAGAGGTTACCTGAATGAGAACGAGAGTACCCAATAACAGAAACAGCCCTAGAATTGCAATATACATCAACTGCTTCATCTTCCTTTTCTCTGCTTTTCCCTTCACCTGGGGACCCAGTGCCATCGAATATGCAAATGCCCCAAAGCTTCAAGTGGCTCTAATTAGATCAGATATGCCATGACATGGTAAAATAGAGATTGAAAGATGGGATTTATGTTAATCCAAGTATGGCAACGAGTTTTGATGCTTCATGGTAATATAATTCAATGAACAATGAGATTCTTCAAACGTACCTGGTACTGTCGAATAGGAATAGTGCTGATGAAGTTGGAAACACTGGAAAGAGGATCTGAAAAACTGGAAATTTAGATGTTGTTTGGATCCTTGCACTTGGAGAAACTGCCTTTGATCATGACATCTAAACAACCAACGTGTTTGGTGATGAGCTTGAAAATCTAAAGCAGACCTTCAATCGATGGAGTTGATTTCGCCCCATGGTATGATCCCATTGGAGGGCTCATGTAATTGCCAAAAGGGGTGAGTTTAAGCGACGAGAGGATATTATTTTAATTTTGCCCACTATACCACGGTTTGGTGACACATTTTCTTGGAAAAATAATCCTCATTCTCGTGAGAGAAAGAGGAATTAAATTTTGGGATTTTTACCAAATAATTAAACTTATAGTGTAATTAATTGATTTTATAAAGAATGCCACTATTTTCTTGGAAAAATAATCCTCATTTTCGTTCCTTTTTTTTTCACGAAATTACCCCAGTTGACGATATTCACACGATATCGTCAACTGCCTGTATTTAAACCCACGAATTTTCTTCTTCTTCTTCGTGAAACCCTCTTATCTCTTTTACCAATTCCTCCGTTTCATGGATTAACCTCTTATGGATTTTTTTGGTTGCATCATTGAATAAAATGTGGACTCAAAATTGGGTTGGAGGGTGAGTTATTCGTGGGTTTCAAGAAGAAGACCTGTTAATCGAATAATTTTTCAAGCCTAAATTTGGTTGCCAAAGAAAATCCCCCCAGGACCGAACGATATCGTCAACTGCCTGTGTTTATTAAACCTGCGAATTTTCTTCTTCTTCTTCTTGAAACACTCTTACAGACCGAGAGAAGATGTTGCTCACTGTGGCATTTTGTTCTCTTTTGGTTGTTGCTCTTGGCTGTTGATTGAATAATTTTTCAAGCCTAAATTTTGTTGTCAAAGAAAATCCCCCAAGGACCAAAAGAGATAAAGAAGATTCATGGATTTAAACACAGGCAGTTGGCGATATGTTTAAACCCACAAATATTTTTTGTCTTTAAACACTCTTACAGGCCTACAGAAGATGTTGCTCACTCTGACATTTTGTTCTCTTTTGGTTGTTGCTCTTGGCTGTTGATTGAATAATTTTCCAAGCCTAAATTTTATTGCCAAAGAAATTCCCCCAAAGACGTAAAGAGAAGAAGAAATCCATGGATTTAAACAAAGGAAGTTGACAATATTGCCAACTTAGTTGGCAATATCGCCAACTGGGGTAATTTTGTCCAAAAAAAGGTACGAACAAAAAACAGGTGGTTTTGTTATAATTCTTCATAAAATCGATCAAGTACATAATAAGCTTAATTATTTGGTGAAATCCCTTAAATTTTTTAGGATTTTATGGAAAAAAATTTGGGGTTGCAAAAGAGTCCCTCCTAGCTTTAGCAGTACAAATGGGTCCCTCGGACCCTGTTTGTCTTTTTCTTTTTTTTATAACTCGTCGCTAACATCGCTCTCCGTCTTTTCCTCATCTAAGTCCTCAATTACTGTTCTCCATTAATGGCAACGCAGACTCCTCTTCTTCTATGTTTTCTTCACACGCCTTGAACCTGCTCTGTTTTGCTTCTTCTCCAACAAGTAAGCCCCCGCAAGATCTAGCAATGGTGTTCTCTGGCTATGGTAAACCGGATCTTCACCGATGTTTCAGACCTACCACACTAGCAAGTGTTTTCATGTGATCTGCATTTATGAATGTAGAAAATGGCCCTATTCCTTCCAACTAGATAATGAGCAAAGACCAATTCTTAAATCAAAAAATGCTTAGTACTTAACTCTGTTTATTGGCATTGTTAAGAATTTCATTCCAATCGTTTTGGGCTAACAACCGAATTGAACAAATAGATTAACAAGTATGGATGTTTGGTTTTTCGGAACATGGTTGTTTCCAGGTACGCAAGTTACACTACAACAAAAATATTTCTAATGATGCCATTTGTCCTATATGTACAACATCAGAAGAATCTGTTGAGCACGCTCTATTTCTTTACGATCATGCAAGAGCTCTAACATAGGAATGTTGTCACATTCTATTGCTTCTCTGAGGATTAGAGATTGGTGGAACTCCTTTATGGATTATTTTGGCACGATGAATCCGCCAATTAGTCCTCAAACAAAATCCAGGGTTCTCGCTCTTTGGTGGGCCTTATGGAAAAGTAGGAATGATTTTATATTTAGGGGCACAAGAATTGAGCTTATTAGCACAATCATATGCACTAGAAGAATGTTTGTCGCCTCAATGGCCAATAATGAAAAGGCCTTCAAAGGACCTTCATACAATCCCAAGGATTTCAGTCTAAGGAGCCCTAGAGGCATGACTTAGGTGTTCTCAAATCCTTCTTTTAGAGCCGTGGATGGAAAAGCAAGCTTTGGGTTTTCTATTTGGTTTGACAGTTCTTAGGTTCATGTAGGATCAATCAATGGATCCAAGGTTTTCTCTTCGAAAGAAGCTAAGGCAAGGGCTGTCTTTTTCGTAATGAAGGAGGCTCGGTCATGAGGATTTAACAAGATCCACCTTTTGTCGAACGCCCTCGACGTGATTAGAGCCATTAACGGGTTGATGGGTTGGGCTATCCAACCTATTATGCGGGACATCAATGAGTTGAGGTCCAAGTTTGATGACATTTCCTATTTACATGTTCCTAGAAGTCTAAATCAATTTGCTCGTGAACTTGCCAAGAACTCATATAGACTAGGGGTTTGTGTGAGACTAACAAGGGATTGATCTCTTATGTAGTTTTTGAGACTAACAGGAACTTGCCAAGAACTTGCACATTTCGGCCAACGTCAACACAACAGGGAGAAGGTCTTTTTTGACGCTTTGAATAAGCAAATGCAAAGGCAATTTGAATTCTCTACATCTTTAAAATGATACTCTCTTTTATAGGAATGTGTTTTGTGATCTTAACTTTATCGATTCTTGAACGAGGCTCCTGGAATCGATTTAAAATCATTTAAAAGGTAAGCTAGCTCGAATGTAATATGGCATACCGGATCTTCATCGATCTTAATTGGAAAGTGAGAAAAGGGGATGTTACACCGCCATGAACAAAGAAAACAGTAATAGGGGATTTGGACGAAAAAGTGTCGCCCCCATCAAAGATGAGAGACACAAGTTTTACAAAAGAACCAATTAGGGCCCGACGGACCCCGTTTGTGTTGCTAGAGCTAGGAGGGACTTTTTCGTGCAACGGCCAACCATTGGAAATTTTTCCGCAAAATCCTTTAAATTTTTCTATGGAGGGGATCTAATCAAAGGGTTCCTCTTAATCACGAAAATAGAATTTTGCACTGACAAAGATATTTTCATTGTACAAATAAGTCTCAACTCAAGGGTATAATGTGGTAGTCATTGATATAGTTGACTTGGACTTGGAAAGTACATACATGCAGTGGCGGACCCAAGATTTCTGTTTAGGTAGGGTTAAACTCTTACTTGACTTTGCTAACTTTTTTTCACATTAACAATATCAAAAGATTAAAAAAAAAAAAAAAAACCCATTTAAATTGACACAACTTTTTTCCATGCTCGGATCTTCTGGCCAATTGAAGAGTCTTCTCACCACCTCTCCCAAATTCAGGTGATTATCAATTCATCGTGATCAAAATAACCTAAGCTAATATTTTTTTTTTAATCCTAGGCGTTTGAATGCCTTGAAACAGCAATTTGGGTGAGCACCAATTTACCCAATTTGAATTTTAAAATGAGTTTTATTTGGATATAAGGAATCTGATTGCCTACACTTACCTTATCTATAAAAATAATTCCTTATATAGTTGGTCATGGGCTCGCGGCAAAGAAGAAAAAAGTGTCACTTAAATATAACTCAAGTTATCCAAACATATGAACCCTAAGGCCTAATTAATGTATGAATTGAAGTTTAAAGTGTACCCAATGGTGATTTGGTCATCTTCGGACTTGTAGATATTATGTGATTTAGGGATTAGTGTTTGGATTAAGATTTGGGGATTTAGGGTCGGAAATTAGAATTTGGAAATTAAGGGATCACATTCACCTATAGAGTGATTATGATTATACAACAACTGAGGAGGAAGATTATATTATTTAGAGTTATTAGGTGAGAGAGAGACTAACCGGCCACAAGAGGACTGGCGATGAAAAGCTCGATCAGCCCGAAAAGGATCTCAGACTCTCACTAGAAAGAAGATGTCCAAAGAGATCGGTACGAAGAGGATTTATTTTCAATCTTTCCAAGTTTGTAATGTGGGGTGATAGCAAGAGTGACCGTTTATTAGATATATAGAGAAAGGTCTAATGCCCATTCAAATATTATGAAATTTCAAAATTGGCCTGAGGCTACCGCCCGAGATCATTTACATCTAGGTCTGCCACTGCATACATGAGGGAATTAGTGGGGGCGGGGGCCATGACCCCCCAAAGTTCTAGGAATCCTATTTAAGGTCCTTCTGACCATGTGATCTTGTGATGGATGGCCCCTCCTTATAATATTAATTAATCAAAATAGTTTTTTTTTTTTAAGTAAAAAAGTCATAGCAGATTTTGGGGAAGAAATATTAGAATGATGGAAGAAAAAAAAAAAGGGAAGGAGGAAAAAAAGTAATTCTAAAAAAGGAACAAAATCATAGTAGATTCTGAGGGAGAAATATTAGAATAATGGAAGAAAAGAAAGAAAAGGAAATGAAGAAAGGAAAGAGGAAAAACAATTCTAAAAAAGTTATGTTTTAATTGTGATTATCTATGTTAGAATAAATCCAATTGAAGTAAATTCTTTTGACGAGATAAAATTAGTTGGACCACCCATTTGACTGGTCTAGATTTTAAATATGGGTCTTGCTCATAAATATATAATAGTGGGCATATTTGTTTGTTCCAAAATAATAATCAATAATTTCACTTTTGAAAACTAGTGTACAAGGGTTATGACATGAACTTCTAAAATACTGATTTTTCTAAATAATAGTAATGTAATTTCACTTTTGAGTGCTATCTATTATGTATTTAATTATTAATTTTTGTAACTTTTTAATGGATTTTTTTTTTTTTTTTACTTTGGCCCCTCCTAAAAAAAACTCTCGGTTCTGCCCCTGAGTACATAGAAAGAATTTAATGAATTTCTCATTTACTATATTTCTTTTCTCAGTGATGAGAAGAGTCTGTGTTCCTATTTTTCCATCTATTGAAGAAATTCATTCATTTTCCTATTTTTTTATTCATAAGATTCAGAATAGTTTTTCTCTCTATTCAAGGATCCTCTCACTTCACAAAAAAAGCACCCTTAGAGCCTGTTTCTTTCCCAAATTTTTTTACAGGAATTTGCCACATTAGGGTTTTTTTTGGATGTGATATGACATCTTAGCTCCATACATTTGTAATTTCTAGACATAATGGAATTCCCAGATGCTCCCTTGTACTTGAGCATCCACAAATTCCACCAAAAAGTAAAGTAGCCGGATCTTGAATTATCAAAGGTCATTTGAAACCTTGTAGTTAACTGGAGTTTTGAAATGCTTGTAAAGAAATATGGCATTTGCAAATGCTAGTGATAAGGTGGCACATCATGTCCCAAAAATCCGAACATGGTAAATTCCTATCGGAAATTCTACAAAAGAAACATATATAACCTTAAGCTTACTCTCAAGAGAGGAGAGGGTTAATTCATTATTGGTCATGACAACCATGCATGTTCTGGGGATGTTCATCCCCGGAATATCACATTTGGTTCGTCTTCCTTTAGCTAATGTTAGAAACTCTAGGGATGTTCTAATGACAATATTGCTATTTTGCAATCTCAAGGAAGGATTATTCAAAATTTGGGTTATGCATATAGTCATTTCTTATAACCTCATTGGTCATAGAAAATGGCCTCTCACACCAACAAATGTGTTATCTTGAGGTGCAACAAAGACAAAAAAAAAAAAAAAAAAAAAGCTATAAATGCCTTCTTCTTTCAAGTTGTTTAATCATGTTATTTGTCATGTTATTTGAAATGATTTTGATTTCCTATTTGCTCGTCAAGATTTACCATCTAGTTTGCCTCTACATCGAGCTTCCCGATTCCATTTAATGATCCACAAATCACTTGTTTTCATTGTGAGGCCAGTCAGTATATACATCCATTGTCTGCCCACTATGATGCACATTTAGGTAGTTCTAACCATATATCGGTGGACCCATCATCTGCCCATTGTGTTGCACTGATGCATATTCAACATGAGCCAATTGTGCCACCATCTACTAGTTACCACTATTATGTTCATCACCTGATTTACCTCCATTAACCACTAGCCTGAGTTTAGATTGGGTGAATATTTCCTACGGAAAAAAAAATATGTTTTGGTTGTTTTGCTTCTTAAAGTTGGGAAACGGTTGGAAAGAAAACCAAGAAAGCGAGGCTAAACCTTTGTTTCCTTGATCCACATCAGCATATAGGTCCCACCTCTTCATGTGTCTATTGAGAGAAAAAAAAATATTCCAATGGACAAAATTTGTTTGTTGATCTTCTTGTTTTATGCTGCAAAAGTGTTTGATGCACCATCTCATCCAATTTCCTTTGGCACTTTCTAGGAATAATTCCTTGCCTCATACCTTAAGTGCATGTTTGGTAAGCATCCACTGAGAGGAATCCTCTTCAAGTTTCCTCGAAATAGAAGAAAACCCATGTTTGGATAATTTTCTTCGCCGAGGATTTTTGGGCCTGATGAGTTTCAGAATCAATTATAGAATGGATTCTCCCGGTCTGACCTTCCGCCATAGGAACGAATGAATCATCACTAAAAAATGAGGAGGTATAAAAGCTATCTATTCATAGGGGATTCTTGTCCAGAGAAACGGTTCCTCTCATCTCTTCTTGGTTTGTTGCCCTGGACATTCCTCTCCTGCGCTTGCAACTTGGGAAGCATCGAAAAAGTTTCTCTCCGGCCGGCTATTTTCTCTAAACAGGTCTCCCTCTCCCCCGGTCTCTTCCTCTCCCTCTCTCTTCTTCTCCCTCTCTCTGTCTTCTTATTTGACAGACAAACCCCAAATCATCTTGTCGTTGGGTTATCTACAGCGATTTCTTCAACCTCTCTCTCAATTAGAGACTGAGAAGGGGATCTCATCTCATTTGGTCAATCCACTAGTTGTAGAAAACTGCCAAAGAGGGTTTCATTCTTTAGGGCATGTTTGTGTATCATTCCAAATTCTGTCATTTATGTTTGAGGATGAGATATGGTACTAGATTTACTGGTTATAATATGTCCTTGTAATACACTGGAGAACTAGAACTTGAATCCTTCTACTGACATGTTGAGTTTTTAATAGAAGAAAAATCTGAAACAAAGGCATTGGGCTGACTATGGGGTTAAGTCCTTCTGTTTCTTAGGTGGGATTTGGTAACCTACCGCCCTTCTATTGAATACTAAAAATATGCAAGCACAGTATCTGATGTTGATTGGAAAAGCAGCTACTAAAAAAAACCTCCTAAATACAGGAACGCTCAAATACAGCCATAGAGAATGGATGTTAAATCCTGCCATGTTATTCAGTAGGTGAGCTATGTGCCTATTCTCTTTAGTTATCTTGATGAATTATTTTTTTATTTTTTATTTGGGGCAGAAGAGGGCTTTCTAGATATTATAAAGTCAATCTTAGTTCTTCATATCTTTATAGTTGCATTAAAGATCTTACTAAGACAGAAGCTACATAGAGTAACTCTATAGTCCTTCATATCTCTATTGTTTTGGATTGCATGCTTCTTTAGGGACCATTCACGAAAAGGAATTAGTGGAGATGAGTCTACTCTCTACAGTTATTGTTTTTTGGTCGATAACTTTTCTTATATGCTTCTTTGGTTGTTAACACTATATGTAAAATAGTCAAGTATCATTCGACTATAGATTTGGATTGCTTGCTTCATTGTTTAGGGGTCATTCATGAAATTGGTTTAGTGGAGATACGTGTAATGTTATTGTTGCCTGGTTGATATTTTTTTTTATGTGCTTCCTTTGTTATTAACACTATGTAAACAGGTCAGCATAAAAAACATGAAGTGGACCGATGCACATGATGAAGTGCTTCTCCTCATCATGCTTGACATGCGAAAAGAAGGGAAATTTATCCCTAAAGGCTTTACGTTAGAGGGATGGGGTCTTATTACAAGACAAATGCTTATAATACATGGGCCTGAATTTTCTAAAGACAAGTTGAAGAATAGGTTCAAGAGCTACAAAAAATGGTATATAGCGCCATGAAATCTATGTTAAATCTGAGTGGGTTTGGATGGGATGAAGAAAGGAAAAAAGTCATGGTTGAAGAAGGGGTTTGGGATGATTATATTGCGGTGAGATTTTTATTTATTTTTTGTATGGATTTTGTTTTTATTATATACAGGAATGGATTGTGAGTTAACATGCATGGAATGCAGGCACATCCTGGACATATTTTGTGTATATGTTTTGGGTTTTTTTTTTTTTTTTTTTTGCTGGCCCAACCTATAGGCATTATTTTTGGGTGGTCCAACTCCACCTTGGTTGTTCTCTATGCTATTGTTGCAAGTGGGTTGGAGCTGCTCCTCATTATTTTGTATACTCAGCCCTTAACTTTGGGAATATATACTTTTTTTTTTCATTGAAAAAAAAAGAAAGATCTCACCTTTGGGTGTTGTGTTTGTTGTATCTCTATGGCGGTGTTTGGGAAATTTGATTATGGCTTGGTTTCATGGCTTGCAAAATATTGTATGTGTTGCGGAAATGATTGACTATTCATGTTCGGAAGTGTGGTTGGTGCTTCTCTTCTTCCTCCCTTATATTCTGTTGGTCTCTATGCATTTTCATCCAAAGGTAAGCTCTCTTTATATTTTTGAATTTTCATGTGTTTGGAAGGTGAATTTGCTTGATGTATCTCATTTGTTGTTGAATTGCAGGTGCTTAGCAGTTTTTGTAATTGAATCCCCATATCTTGTCAGAAACTGTAAAGAATAGAGAGTATGTTGAGCCAATGATGTACCTGAAGCATGTCTTGCAGTAAAATGACCACACTGACATTTTTTATTCCCAGTCAAAAAGTTCTTGAGAGCAATATAGGTTTGGCTGTGGTTGATTTTTCGCAACAAAAAAGTTTTGTGCAAATTCCCTTTGGGATTTGTTCTCTCCCCTTTAAAGCTTGTGATTTCGTTGGCTCTTGCGATTTATTTTGGCAGCTCTTTTGCATCAATATTTCATAATGACAATTTGTTAGGGATATTCAATTTCCTTTTTGAGCATCTTACCAACTTTCAGGTTTCAAGTTCCTTTTTCTCAGAATTCCAACTTTCTTGTTTAGCTAGTTTCATATTCAATTCAGCATAATCAACGTGACCATCATCTCGTGTTCGATTTGTACGCGAAACTGTGTCCTATGGAGTGCGGCATTGCAATTTTTTACCTTGCAGTGGCTGAATTTTCTTATGCTACTTGATATGGGCCATGAATTCTGAAGTGAGTAGGATTGGAAAGTGCTTTTTGATGCTGTATCTTTTCAAAGTACCTGGTTTTGTTTCAACAACTGATATCGAACGAGAATTCTCAAAAGGGTAGCATTGAAAAGCTATACTTGGTTCTGTTCTTATAAGTACCGGTGCTATACTTGTTGTTTCATTCAGTGATACTTCCAAAGACTCTCACTGGCTTTTGAGGATCCAATCAGAGTTTATAGGCAATAACATGTTATCGGAATTCAATGCTGTTTCCAGTTGGAGTAAATGATCTATTTGAATATTCCTAACATTTCCATGTTTGAATGATTTACCTTTTTCTGTGGTTTTTTTTTTTTTTTTTTTTTTTTTTTTTCAGTGGTCAGTGGGGGCTCCAGGCATCAGTCAAATGGCACCTGGTAATGTAAAATGACTTTGAAGATGGACTCAACACGGTGATAGACACCAAGGATAAGGAGAAGTTGAGGGATTCTGGGAAGCACTAAAGCAAGGATAGGAAGAAGGAAAGAATAGAGGAAAAGGGCCATGGAAGTAAAGAGGATGAATTGGCATGATTTTCCTGCCTTTTATTTATGGAATCTAAATGTGGTGGTTTTTTTTTTTTTTTTTTTCTTTTGCCAAGTTGGGTTTTAAGAATGTTTTTATGTAATTGGTTGTTGAATGGATGGAGTCACAGTTTTTATTTTATTGCTTCCAGTGGATGAATGGGAGTTGTTTTTGGATTTTTTTTTTTTTTACAAGTTACAGATTATTCAGTTGAATTGAAATAGAGGATGGATGGTTATGGATTGACCTTTTCTTCTCAATGTAATTTGAATGGATGGATTGATGTTTTATTTCGGATAGATGTGACTAGGTCTATGATATGCTTATTTCCATTGCTAAATTGTGATAGATATGATTAGTTGGGGCATGCTTGTGTGTTATTGTTATTCATAGAAATTCTTACATGGTGAATCCAGAATCTGCAACAATTAAACTGAATATTTCATTGTCCATCCTTCGTGCAAAAACCCATTTTTCAATTTTGGAGCCCAACTAGAATATACAGGTGATGTTCTACAGCATGTTTGGATAAACAAGTTTTATAGTGGATGTTGTCATAGGCAAGAGTGGTTTATAGTTGAATGGTTTGTTATGGAAGTGGAAATATAATTCTTCAGATTATTCCTACAAATGGTTTGAAATGCAAATAGTTTGTAGTTGAATGGTTTGAATCCACTGGTAATAATAACTGGTCAGATTATTCCTACTCCCAGTTGCTCATTAAAGTTCGTTTCTTGCCGATTACACTTTCCTTGACTGAAGTGAACATGTTGCTGGGAAATAGCTCCTATGCAAGAGAGAGTTGCATTTTGCAAGTGATCTAAAATCAAAATCCAGAGAGCTGCAGGACATAGATTCCAAACTAGAGAGAATCTCAACTTTGATTTTATGAAAACACCATACTTCTTAAGGTGAACAATTTATACAACAAATGATTTTCTACAGAGTCCAACTTTATCTTGATTTTCAAGTAGAAGAATTATTCTCAAGGTGTATAGTTTCTCTTGGACAATAGGCCTAAAGCTGGTGGAAATATTGGAAGTGGGTCTAATTGGAGATACCGGTGTACAATTTTTAATTAAATCCTAAGTAGCTGAGACTTGAGTGATGGGGGTGGGTTTAATTGGAGATGGTGATTTGGGATATAAGTTAGGATGGGTGGTATGAACTGAATTTAAGATGGAAAATAACCAATCCCTTTTTCTTTTTCTTTTTTTCTTTTTTTTTTGTTGGATTCCACTGGCGTTACCAAACATGGGCTTGAAGGAATCATCTTTGATTTCTCTGTGCTAGCCAAACGTGGAATGCGATGAATCCTCTCCTTCATAAATTCTCTCTGCAGAAAGTTTAAATCCATGGCACCAAGGATTCATCCGAAGAGAGGATTCTTCTCCCGTTACCAAACGTGCCCTAGAAATCTAAAGATTCCTCACTGACCCTGAAATAATAAGTCCTTTTTGAAGATTTGAATAGCTGGGGATTTAACATCGATTTCAGTTCATATCGATGCATATAGCTGATAATTGGCTTTGGTGCGCAAAAATCTACAAAAGTGAGGACGTCCATATTCTATGCATGGGTAAAGGTAGTGAGGATTTTCATTAGTTTAAATCTTCTCAATGACTAAGGGCACGTTTGGTAAGCATCCATGGTAGGGAAGGGATTCTATGCTCCTGATGATTCCTTTGTTCCAATGGAATCAAGCCATCCTCATATAGAATTTGTAAAGAGAGTTCCAAGTTTGGCATTGAAAGAGGATTCTCACCGTTAATAGAATATATGATACAATAGTTGTAAGCTTTTTGGAAATAACTCAAAATCTATGATGAATCAAGACCTCAACTTTTTACTCAAAGTCAATTCGGGCCATCTAGAGTATTTGAACGGTTCGGATCGAGCAGAGGTGCCCCACAAAAATAAAAAAATCAATATTTTAGACTCAGGACGGTTTTGTAAATATCTCGATATCTAGACATGATCAACGGCTGAAATTTGATCAACTAGCCGTTTTTGACCTTCCCGAGATATCTCTCTATTTAGATCATGATTATGGGCCCCACAGGAACCAAAAAAATTGAAAAAAGACACTATTTTACATCCCGTTCTTTGCATTAAGTGAATTCAATGGTCAGATTGTTTTTGGCCCATATCTCATGATCCATGATGAATCAGGCTGCCAAATTTGACCCCATAGCTGTTTTAGGCATTCTGAAGAGATTGGACGGTTCAGATTTCACAAATGGGCCCCATAGAATTTCAGAAATTGCCATCCAACAGTCTGGACTTTTTTGTAAATATCTCAAAATCTGTGAGCAATCAACGGTTAATATTTGACGCCATAGCCGTTTTGGGCCTTTTAAACAAGATCATCGGTTCAGATCTTACTTGTGGGCATAGAAAAGGTCAGATTTTCAAAAAAATGGACAGCCCTATATTACCATGTGATGCACTATACCTCCGCTTTTCAGTGGAGTAGTGGATTTCGTCTTTCAGAGGGGGGATGGTCTGACCTGGGTTATGCATGAGAGCATGGATGCATGGTTTCTTTGATGCACTTTTCCTTGCACTGCCAAACGTGGGTTTTCCACATAATCACAGAAAACATGCGCGGAATCCTCTCTGAGGATGGTTACCAAACGTCCCCTAAGTGAAAAGCGAAAATCTTTTGCCCAAGAATTTATTTGTCCAAGGTGATCACCTTAGTGTTTCACTCAAGCTAAAGATGTTCCAACAAGTTTTTCGGCAAAACCTCCCTACTAGTGTGAGTGGCAAAAAGCACAAAACAATTCAAAATCCATAATACAAGAGGTTTCGTGTAAAAATTTCTAATATTTCTACCCCATACGATGTTGAACTCCATTCTAACCCTAAAACAAAGCTAAATCATTCCATAAGAGAAAACAAAAAGGCAAACAAAAGGGCCTTTTTTGATGTGTTCAAACAAGTTAAACCCAACATTTGTTAGGTGTAGTGGGATTCAAGATAAAAAAGAAACGCTAATGGCACTGTTAATAAATATAGGGCATTCCTAGGCTATGACAAAAGACTAGAACTCTGATGAGAATTTCATTAAGTCAGTGCTACAATTTAAACAGTTTTGTACATCTGATATTAGTCGGCTAATTCACAATTGTATATGGAAAAAAATCCCTTTTGTATAGCATTCTTCGAGAAGAGGTTTACATAAAACAACATATAATGCTTACAAATTCTAGATCTTCTATAAATGCTTGTGAGATACAAAAGGATATGGCCTAAATCAAATATTACCATCCGTTTGAGTGCATAGGTAAACCAGCAATTAACACACAATCACACCATGAATAAGGAAATCCAATCAAGCAATCATATAGATGAACACAAAAAGATTTTACATGGTATGGTAGTGTGCTTACATCCACTGGAAATAGAAAACACTCAAGTATTATTCTTTTCTCCCTCTTTCCTCTTTGGGTTAGGGTTAGAAGCTAAGTCAATAATGGATGATATCACCAAAGTTAAATATTGTAAGATTTCATCATCGCAGAACAAAATAGTGTCATATTATAATATCATATCACTTATAGTGTTTGACAATTTATAAAATTTTCATTAGATGATGCACCGAAATAAGAAATGAATAAAGAGATCAGGATGATTAACCCAATGAGAACCCACTAACTAATAATCCCATGGTAGGGCCCATCTAATTAAAAAATCATTAGGCTGAATGTAACCCACGAGCAATGTAACTTAATCAATATGGGTCCACCAAATGTTAATAACCATAATGTAATACATCAATGGTGATTATAGTACGTAGAATCCATTTATGAAAAATCAATGTGAGATCCATTTGATGTTAACAGTTATATTAATTGAGCTAATTATAGTAATCACTAGGGGGCTATTAATGTTGGTAATCATGGTAGAAATTGTTTAATGTGATATTTGTAGGACCCACCTAATATTAATAATCAATAAAGAAACTATGTAATTTTGATAGGCCTATGAGACCCATATAAAATTTATAAATACTTAGGGCCCATCTAAGATTGAGACTCATAGTAGGATTCGTATAGAAACCATCAATATTAAAAAAAATGTAGTGGGCCACCATGGTAAGAGTTTCTCATAAACTCTCACTCTTTTTTGGACATACTGTTGGCCCTTGTTTTGGCTAGTTTTCTTAACGAAAGATTGTTTTATATGGCATATACTTGAATATTATAATGTAAATGTTTTTATAAGAAAGTAAGATATTGTAGGATACTTTCTAAGTTATACAAACACATAATTTTTAGGTGTGTAGATTACATTCTAATCATGTAGGAGATAATAAAGCAAAATCTATAGAAATATTTGATTTCCAAACACCTAGCTCCTCAAGTCCTAAAGAATCTCTTATATAAAAGACCAAAATACCTTCAAACCCTAAGTCTAGGTATTGGCTAGCCTAGATGAATCGATTAGGTTAACCTAGAATACAAGATATAATCTAACAATTACAATCTTCACCTTGACTTAGAATCTATTGAACTAAAACCACCGTGAAAATATCATTTAATTTCTTTGTCCTCTAGTATCTTGTTGAAAGGTATACAATCTTGCATTCCTATGACCCAGGTACAACATTATGTAGAATTGATCAAGTCTAATTTAGGATTGAACTTTTTCTATATTCACTCTTTGACCCTCAACACCCATATCTTGTTATTCTGAAGTGATTTAGTTACTAAAATTTTTAATAAGTTTTCAATTAAGGACATCAGGCCATTAAAAGGCATTTTAAGGCCTTTTTTTCTTAATTTTTAAAAATACTAAAATGAGTCTTCATTTAAAGCCATGACATGGTTCCGACAGCCACTACATGCAACTGATTGCGCGGGGATATTGGTTGTCCTTGAATATAGTGAGGATGCTGGTGAAGAAAATGAGGAGAATATAGAGAAATTAAAGTAAAGTTTTATTTCAATGAAGGATAATTTGAGTATTTTAAGAAGATCAAGAGAAAAGATTCCAGAAAAAATAGTTTTAAATGGACGGATGACCTTAATCGAAAACTTTAGAGAAAACTCAAGGACTAATTTGAAAAGTCTTGAAACTTTTGTCCTTTTTTGAAATAAGACAAAAACTTAAGGCTTTATTTGAAATTTTCCCTTTTGAAAATTTCAAAACCCTTTTCATGGATAGATATTTGAGAGCTTTCTATGTGGAATACACAGCTGTCCAATTAAAAAGCGTTCTTCTAAAAAAAAAAGGGGCATTTGGGCGGAGGTCCCTCAACTATTATTTTTATTGCAAACGGTCAACAATATCTTATCGTACTAACAGCAGTCCTCTTGTAACTAAAAAAGACAAAAAGACCCTTGTACACGTCAGCAAAAGCACAACTTAAACAAATTTATCTGAGTTTTCAAAACTCAGATAAATTTGTTAGTCTTCTAAGGCAGTCTTCTCACTGTTTAAACCATGGTTATGATCAGATGTGTAGCCTGTGGACTTTGGTCGTGGACCATCCTTTCACATGTTAAAACCACTTATAGATTGACTGACTTGGGCTTCTTGAAATTGGGACACAGGATACCTTGTGAATACAACAACCATGGCTGTGAGAGTAGAAGAGAGCAGCCGCCAAAATCCACATTACATGGCAATCAAGTTTCTCTATTAAAGTGGCCAAACTGACATCATGGCCGTTGATATAGCTCAGGTATGATATGAAGGTTAATAGGTTATAGTATTAAAAATCAAAATCAGTGTTATTGTAACACCCCACCCATACCCATGTATCTCACGGTTTTGCTTCTGATGGGCCTCAACCCATCAAAAGGCCTCGTGCAAGGTAAGAGTGTAAGCTCTATATATAACCCCATTCACTTTTCTCTCTATAGTCGACGTGGGACGCGACGATGTGGGACTCCGGGGCGTCACAATCCACCCCCTTAAGGCTGCACGTCCCTGAACAGTAGCCTGCCAGTCTCTGTAGCCTGTTAGCCCTCTTGGCCTGCCCACATGGAGACCCGCCCACTTGCACCAGACCACGGCATGAGACCCACACTCAAACCAGTTGAGAGTCGGCTCTGATACCATTTGTAACGCCCCACCCATACCCATGCATGATATTGTTCGCTTTGGCCCACCGGCCTTACGGTTTTGTTTCTGATGGGCCTCAACCCATCAAAAGGCCTCATGCAAGGTAAGAGTGTAATCTCTATATATAACCACATTCACTTTTCTCTCTATAGTCAATGTGGGACTCCAGGGCGTCACAGTTATCTACTGCTTAAACCTGATAATCTCTGCTTTATCACTTCCACAAAACCAGAACATGTTTGGTTTCTCCCATAGTTCCCTGCTCCTGCTCCTTCTCCTTCTGTCAGTTGGCAGAGAAAGAAAACGCGAATCACGAATCACAACCACTACAATAAGAAAGGAGAGATGGATGTGGGTCGTCGGATGGCACCATTTCAAATAGCTATTTGTTCGAAACTCAGAAAAGTTGTTCAAAACTCACATAAACTTGTCTGAGTTTTGCCAGAAACTCAAATAAATTTGTCTGAGTTCTGCCAGAAACTGAGATAAATTTGCCAAAACTCAGATAAATTTGTCTGAGTTTTGGCAAATTTATCTAAGTTCTTGTCCGGTTTATTAGAGATTCTGAAAAATTTATCTAAGTTTGGCGACACCAAAAGTTAGAATACGGAAAATCAGATTCTAATAAAAATCGAAATCTGAAACAAGAACACCTTATGACCATGATCCAATCGAAAAGAGAGAGATGAAAAACAAACAAAAGAGCAAACTACTCTCTTTCAAATAGTTGTAAAGAGAGAGAGAGAGAGAGAGAGAGAGAGAGAGAGAGATTTGGAAGAGACTTCAGATGAAAGATTAAGATAAAGTAAAACCGTTTCTATCTTTAAAGAAATGAAAAAGAGAGAATCGGAAGCCATGGTGGCAATGGAAGGTGCTCTGCAACGATAGTCATGAAAATATATAACGTGACATATTAGGGACCTCTCACCAAAATATCTCCAGTTGTCTAGACTATAGACATTAAAGAAAAAGTTGTTGTCCTTGATGCCTTAGAAGACTATGCTCAAGGACCGTTGGCTAATTTACCCTAAAATAAAAACTAAAGTAAAATGTCTTATTTTATTTGTCAGCAGTCTTAGGTTGCCATTTTGATTGGAATTAGATATGGATAAGCACTAATAAATAGGAGCGCCATGAATGGGCACTTCCTTCCAACTCCAATTGAAACTCAAGATCCCTAAAATTGGAAATCGTCTAAACATACATTCACTTCTTTTTTTCTTTTCCTTTTAGGAAGAAGTATCGTGGATTACTTTCTTCTTATTCACCTTTCAGGAGAGAGATGGAGGAAATGAATACAAGAAGGGGAAATAGAGGTCGCAACTCTTTTATTTCAAAGGAGTCTAAATAAGGCATTATAAGTGGGTCTTATCCAGGTTCTCGGGTTAGAAAATGATGGATCAAGCTCTGGACATGAACCCGATTAGCAATCAAAATTCAAATAAGGTTCCAGATCCATTTTCATGCGGGTTGAATGCTCCCGAACTGTCACACATCTTGGTTTTTACTTTATACTGTTTTTCTTGGTTCAATTCTCTTTCATTCTACATTATTTCTATAAAAATAGATTCTTTAGTACAAAATGTATAGGTGTAAAACATAAATTTACTGGGGAATATTTCATAGTCATAGCCAGAATTAAGAATCTATGAATTAGTACAATGATCATATATTTGGTGATCGAGTGTATTGTTCAGTCACCGTTGTCCGAGGTTTCTACTACACTTGCATTTTTGGTTTAAATTCTACCTTTATCAAGTCTGTTTTCCACTTCGGGTGATCCCTCTTGAAATCATCTTCTTTATTATAGTAATAACAAGTGATCTCTCCGATTCCTTTCTATCTAGAGCACCCAATGTAAGACTCCGACCCCGCTTTAATGTGATTAACGCCTAATTAATCCTATTTAGGTGCCTAATATGTATTTTGGGTGGTTTTATGTTGGATTAGTTAGATTAGTTGGGTTTGACCTTACTTAGGTAGAATTATGATCTTTTAATAGTTTTATTTGTGTGTGTGTGTTTCTAGCATGGGTGGGCCTTCATGTGAATTACATCAAGCATTTTCCCTACATCATTTTCATGTTTTAGCCCAACCCAATTGGATCAAATATGACCTTCCATTTCCGGCCCAAATCCATTCAAGAAACCCTTGTCCCAAATTTCCTAAAACTAGGTGGACTTGCATGCAAAACCAGCTAGTAATACCTTTTTAAAACCCCAACCCAGCCATTGCAACGTCCTTCACCTCCTCTTTTTTTTATCATTTTCAGATGAGAGCTCCTCTCCTTCTCCTTCTTCTCTTCTTTAACTATACTTTGTTAGGAATTTTGTGTATTGCAATTTGATGGATGCATTATCATTTTAGCATCATTCGAATTTTCACACTTGCATTGATTTAGAAAAACTTGAAATCTTGATTTACACATGCATTGTTTTTTAGACTTGTAAAACTATTGATTTATGCATGTTTTGTTTTTAAACTTGGATGCATTTTAATTTGAAAAAGAAGTTTTATGAATCAAGCTAGCCTATGTTTTAAATCTTTCAAATCATTTTAGGCTTTTATGTTTCATGATTTTAAAAGCACTTAGATTGAATTAAAATCATGTTTCCAAGCTCGATTTAATGGCCCAAAAGTCCCCTCAAAGAAATACTTTAAATATACAAGTTTTGGGAAAAAGGTCCCAAGCCAGTCAACCCGCAGTGTGGCAGGTCGACCTGGCCATGGACCCGGTTAACCTGCCACACTGCAGGTCGACCGGGAAAAGAGCCGTTGCAGCTTTTTCTCAAACGGTCAGATTTATGGCCGTTGAGCCCGGGTCGACCGAGCCATGTACCAGGTCGACCGGGGACACATCAGAAGTCACTTTTTGACTATAAAATGAGGTTCATTCCCATGAGAAAAGAGTTGAACATTTTAGTCTTCTTTGAGGTGTTTGGAGACAAAAAGAAAGGGGTTGAACTAAGAGAGATCAAGGGGTCTAATGGAAAGCTAAAGCTTGGATTAATGAAGTTAAATCTCTAAGTAAGTTTTACTTTTCATTATCATATGTTTCATGCTTTGTTTAAATTATTGGTAAATTAATTTTAGCATGTTAACTATGATG
Organism: Camphora micrantha; assembly: GCA_003546025.1. Classification (NCBI taxonomy): domain Eukaryota; kingdom Viridiplantae; phylum Streptophyta; class Magnoliopsida; order Laurales; family Lauraceae; genus Camphora; species Camphora micrantha. The sequence continues at coordinate 20,282,604 of QPKB01000008.1, read as the reverse complement.
TATTGAATCCATCACTTCTCTTAATCTTTGATTTAAGTTGGATTGGATTTTTCACCCTTGATTTCAAACCAAGTTTGTTTTAAAACTTTATAAAACATGTTTTGTCAAATCTTTTGATTTCTTTTATAACATATTTCATTTACTTGGTTGAATCACATTATTGTTTTCATTCATTTGAACCTTAGTTAAATTAGTTTGGTTTTGAAAACAACATAGCACATGCATCACATGTTTAGACATAATTAATTTCATACAACTTATGAGCTTTTGATTTTCACATCATCAACAAGTTAGTATTTTATACATGTGATTTGCATTTCACTTCAATCAAATCTTTTGTGTGCCTTAAACTTTTAAATGCATTAAGCAAGTATTGATTGGGCTTAATTTTAACTTGATTGAAGTTATCACACACACGCACATCATGAACATACACCTTTGCATTCATATAGTGTTTGTGTGAGTTAGATTTTCAATTTCATATCCGCCTAGTTAAGAGGCATTGTAATTGAGCTTAATTGTATTCTCTTAGAGTGTTTTGTGAAGACACTACCTTGAGAGAAAATCTCTTTATTGTTAAGGTTATTGCTTAGCCTAAGAAAAGCACATTGTAGAGGTTATTGCTTAGCCTTTTAAAAAGCATCTTGTAAAGGTTATTGCTTAACCTAAAAAAGCACATTGATAGGTTGTTGTTTAGCCTAGAAAAACAATATTGTTAGGTTATTGCTTATCCTTGGAAAGAATATTGTAGAGGTTATTGCTTAGCCTTTTTCAAAAGCATAAATAGTGGAAATCCGGTGGGGTGTTGAGACATAAGCTGGTAGTGGATGTAGGCATTGAGGCCGAACCACTATAAATCATTGTGTAGTGGTGTTTGCTTTGTGGTGATTATTTTGTTTAAGCTTCCGCATATTGTATATTAATCATCACATGTGACTAGTTGATTGTTAAGAAATTAAAATTGGCCATAATTAGTCATTAAGTGTAGATCACTCTATTCACCCCCCCTCTAGGGTTAGGATCCCGGACTTTCAATTGGTATCAGAGCCTCGTGCTCTAATTTAGGATCAAGTGTTTTGGAACTCTTGATTAGGTGTAAAAACCTAGTGTCAAAACCCCTAGTGTTGTTTTTTTTTCATGAAAATCATTAGAATGGATTCCACTATATTAGATTGTATAGATTCATGTGTAGATTCTTCTAGACCCCTCCTTCTTCCATCTATTGGAGATTCAAACCTTCAAATTAATGAATCTCAATTTGACTTAAAAGAAGAAGAAAATGATGAAAATGAAGATGACCTTCAACAAGCTATGATGAATTGCATACATTGTCCTTAAAGCTTGATATGAATAATAAAAGACTTATAGAAGAATCTAAAAGACTAAACAAAGAATTAGTTTCTTCAAAAGATGAACTTAGAGAGAAAGAAGAATTAATAAATTGTGTAGAATCTAAGTTCATGATCTCTTTACATAACCTATCTAATGTTCAAGATGAACTAAATGAATTAAAGATAGGATGTGACGAACTAAATAAGGAAAACTTAGAACTAAGAGATCAATTAAAAAGGCAAGACAAAAACATTAACAACCTAGAATCCAAGTTGACTACTTCTAAGGAAAATTTATCTAATGCTCAAAATAAGATAAAAACTTTTGAACTTGGATCTAATGTTATTAAAGAACTTAAATTTGATTTAAAACTTGCCCATGAAGAACTAAACATTTTTAAGGGAATTGAAAATGAACTAACAAAAGTTAAAAATGAAAATTCAACCCTTAAAACCCAAGTCACTCAACTTGAAAGCTACAAACGAAAGTATGAGTGCAAATTTACCCAAAGTGAAGAAAAATTTGAAAAGTTATTTAATTTGGGTAAATCATAAAGAGATAGGACGGGTCTTGGTTATAATAAGAATATTTCACATGACCCTAAATTCACCAACACTTTTGTGAAAAGTGAGTCCTCATTCTCTAGCACTCATACTTCCTTGCCCATATCTAAATGTCATTATTGTAGTAATGAAGGGCATTTCAAATTTGAGTGTAAACTAAGAAGAAGCCGTGTGTCTAAACCCATCTTTGAACCTAAGAAAGTAAAATCAAACTCTATGATGGATAAGACACTAAAAATCAAAGAAGACTCCAAGAAGATTAAACAAGTTAAATCAATTAAAAAGGAGTCTCCTAAGATAGATTCTAAAAAGGTTAAACAAGTTAAACCAATTATAAAAGAATCTATCAACAATAAGCTTCTCAATCTATCTCCCTTAAGTCATCATATGAAAAAACTTTTGAATAAAGTTGCAAAGTTAAATCTAAAATTCAAAAGTCAATTAAAGGGAGAAAATAAGAAGAAAAGAATTCAATCTCCTAAGAAACAAACTCACCAACCTCAAAAGACTATTCACCAACCTAAGCTAAATTTAGTTAAATCTAAACATAATGGTGATAAGTCTAAATTGAAAATTAATAAAGTCAAATCTCCTATAGTTGGTGAGACCTTTAAACTAGACCTCAAAGATCAACCCTCTCAAGACCTTAGGTGGATTCCTAAAGTTATATACTTAGTCAAACCTTAAGGCCTTGAACCTCATTGACCAACCTATCCTTTATAGTTAAATCTTTTTGTTGGTCATGATCATTTGCATTTATGTTCTTTCATTAGTTACATTTCTTTAAATGCAATGTTTATTTGTAATCAATTGATTTTGTTTTCATGTACTTCTCTAGTTACATATCATGGTTTTCAAAATCATTTGATTGTATTTTCCTCATGATAGATTTGCTTTTTGCTCTCATTTAGTTATATCTCTTGTATTGCATTTCTATTGATGGTCAATTGATTATGATTACATAAGCTTTCATAGCTAATATTTTCATGATCAATTGATGTTGGAAAATGTTCTAAGCTTTATTGGTTATATTTATAAAAGCATTTTCCTTGAATTTATTTCCTTGTACCTAGTTATGAATAGATCTTTTGAAAGGAAATAAAATTTACAAACAATTTGCTTCTTTACTCAACAAAGTCACATTCTTTCAAAAGCAAATTGATTTTGATGTTTTACATTGCATGGTTGGGTATGGGCTCATTGATTTGCATATTTTTCTTAACCTTGTATAACTTTTCATTAATGCAAATTGATGATTATGCTCTTCATAGTAAAATCTTTTCTTTCATGATCATTTGAGATTTAAAAGTACATATGAGATTTTATATGCTACACTCATTTGATATGATTTTCATATCCCTTTCCATTACATTGTAAACTTAGTACATTTGCTAAGGGTAGAGATTTTGCATGATAGATTAATGGATCACCTTAGATGAATTGGAATTAATCCCTTGTTCTTAATAGGTAAACCCATATATGAGATCCTTTTTCATCTATATGTGATCTATGATATCCTTCTAACTTCATACCTTCTTGTGCACACATGGTTGTATTGTTGATGATATGGTATGAGTTAGATCTTGATTGTAATTGATCATCTCTATGCAAATGTCAATGAGTTCCATGTATGGTTGTTATCTTAATTATATTTGATGATATCATACTAGAACTCTCACATCCATCCTTTATGCTTTCTAAGTAATTATTTTTGAAATGGATGGTTATGACGTTGTTTCATGTATAATTTTCTTATTGGTATCATTCTTTATACATGTCTCAACTTCATGATAGTGTGCTTAATCATATGAACCTCTTTGAAATTCATTCCTTGTATTTCATAGTTATAACCATTGTTTGATGGATTTCTTAGATGTTGAATTCATATGATTTTGACACTTTGTAAATTGCATATTCTTTTAAGTTATATCTTTTTATGCAATTTCTCATGTTCATCACTATGCTCATTAGTTATATCATTAAAAGTGATGAATATCCATTTATGATGCTTGATAGAATTTTGTGTTTGTCACATCCTTGCTCTTAATCATGTTTCCAAATTCAATTAGTTTCAATTGGTATAATTTTTGATTGTTGTAATATCCAATTGATGTCATATCTTGAGAATGTGATAGACCATGTACATTGGATTGAACTTTATAGTTATATATTTTCATTCCATGTTACATTCCATTAGCATCGTAATTTTCATGTTTGCCACCTCTCTTGCTCATATAGGTAAATATCTTGACCACCATGTTTATGTGATCATAATATTGGTTGGTTAATAGTTGAGGTTGGCTTCATGTTTGAATTTCATTTCATTCATCTTGCACATCATAGTCATATTTAATGATTGGATGAAATGAATTCAAAATTTTCATAGCATATGATTTTCATAAGTTATATTATTGATGCTATGATTAATAAACCCCATAACATCATGGATAGCTCTAATTTGGATTTTTCCTAATTGTTATATTCTTTTTAACTCCATGTTAGAGTGATTGTTTTAATAGTCATGTCCTTCAATCTCAATTGGTATATTTGTTTTATATATATATTCCAATTGGTATCCATGATCTCTTTTCTCCATGGCCTTGCTCTTTATATTGGCAATTTGATCATATTGAGCTCTAAAGTTATATGTTTCTAATTTTTCCCTTGAAGTTTTTACTCAATTGGTAAAACCATCTTCTTCTTGCTCCAAATAGTTAAATGTTTGTCAAAAGTTTGACAAAAGAAGAGAATGGATTGAGGGGGAGTGTAAACCTTCATAGGAAGTATTAGTTTTGATCAAATTGACCTTTGTTTTGGCCTTGAACCCTTAGAGACTTCAACCATACATGATGGCCTGTTATATATTTCATTTTCGTTTTCTTTTGTTAACAGGTGCTACTAAAAGGTATTTTCCTTATTTCATGTGTGTAGGTACCTTTGCAATTTAATGTCAAAGGGAGAGAGAGAAATCAAGTTGTCTCAAGAGAGAGAGTATGTCCATACATCCTAAGGGGAAATATTGTATGATCTTCTACAATGGGAGAGAATGCATATCTTGCCAAAAGGAAAGAGTGCATGGTCAAAGGGGGAGAGTGAAAGAAGTGAAAGCTTGGGAGCTAGAGAAGATGCTTGGTCAAAGAGAGAAAGATGGAAAGAAAGCTTGAAAGATGATCAAGCTCCAAGCATCAAGAAGATTGAAGAAAAAGAACTACAAGCCCAAGTTAAGAGAAGGAGCATCCAAAAGATTTCAAGACTTGTCCAGCTTAGGGGGAGTTGAAGACTTAGTGTGTAAAATTCGGTGTTGAGTAAGGTTTGCTATCAAATTGCAAAGGGGGAGATTGTTAGGAATTTTGAGTACTGCAATTTGATTGATGCATTATCATTTTAGCATCATTCGAATTTTCACACTTGCATTGATTTAAAAAAACTTGAAATCTTGATTTACACATGCATTGTTTTTTAGACTTGTAAAACTATTGATTTATGCATGTTTTGTTTTTAAACTTGGATGCATTTTAATTTGAAAAAGAAGTTTTATGAATCAAGCTAGCCTATGTTTTAAATCTTTCAAATCATTTTAGGCTTTTATGTTTCATGATTTTACAAGCACTTAGATTGAATTAAAATCATGTTTCCAAGCTCGATTTAATGGCCCAAAAGTCCCCTCAAAGAAATACTTTAAATATACAATTTTTGGGAAAAAGGTCCCAAGCCAGTCAACCCGCAGTGTGGCAGGTCGACCTGGCCATGGACCCGGTTAACCTGCCACACTGCAGGTCGACCTGGAAATGAGCCGTTGCAGCTTTTTCTCAAACGGTCAGATTTATGACCGTTGAGCCCGGGTCAACCGAGCCATGTACCAGGTCGACCGGGGACACGTCAGAAGTCACTTTGTGACTATAAAATGAGGTTCATTCCCATGAGAAAAGAGTTGAACATTTTAGTCTTCTTTGAGGTGTTTGAAGACAAAAAGAAAGGGGATGAACTAAGAGAGATCAAGGGGTTTAATGGAAAGCTAAAGCTTGGATTAATGAAGTTAAATCTCTAAGTAAGTTTTACTTTTCATTATCATATGTTTCATGCTTTGTTTAAATTATTGGTAAATTAATTTTAGCATATTAACTATGATGTGTTGAATCCATCACTTCTCTTAATCTTTGATTTAAGTTGGATTGGATTCTTCACCCTTGATTTCAAACCAAGTTTGTTTTAAAACTTTATAAAACATGTTTTGTCAAATCTTTTGATTTCTTTTATAACATGTTTCATTTACTTGGTTGAATCACATTATTGTTTTCATTCATTTGAACCTTAGTTAAATTAGTTTGGTTTTGAAAACAACATAGCACATGCATCACATGTTTAGACATAATTAATTTCATACAACTTGTGAGCTTTTGATTTTCACATCATCAACAAGTTAGTATTTTATACATGTGATTTGCATTTCACTTCAATCAAATCTTTTGTGTGCCTTAAACTTTTAAATGCATTAAGCAAGTATTGATTGGGCTTAATTTTAACTTGATTGAAGTTATCACACACACACACACATCATGAACATACACCTTTGCATTCATATAGTGTTTGTGTGAGTTAGATTTTCAATTTCATATCCGCCTAGTTAAGAGGCATTGTAATTGAGCTTAATTGTATTCTCTTAGAGTGTTTTGTGAAGACACTACCTTGAGAGAAAATCTCTTTATTGTTAAGGTTATTGCTTAGCCTAAGAAAAGCACATTGCAGAGGTTATTGCTTAGCCTTTTGAAAAGCATCTTGTTAAGGTTATTGCTTAGCCTAGAAAAGCACATTGATAGGTTGTTGTTTAGCCTAGAAAAACAACATTGTTAGGTTATTGCTTATCCTTGGAAAGAATATTGTAGAGGTTATTGCTTAGCCTTTTTCAAAAGCATAAATAGTGGAAATCCGGTGGGGTGTTGAGACACAAGCCGGTAGTGGATGTAGGCATTGAGGCCGAACCACTATAAATCATTGTGTAGTGGTGTTTGCTTTGTGGTGATTATTTTGTTTAAGCTTCCGCATATTGTATGTTAATCATCACATGTGACTAGTTGATTGTTAAGAAATTAAAATTGGCCATAATTAGTCATTAAGTGTAGATCACCCTATTCACCCCACCTCTAGGGTTAGGATCCCGGACTTTCATACTTTCCCTTTTTCCCCTTCTCAACTACAAGAAAGATTTCATGTGTAAATCTAACCACAACTATATCCTACATTTATCTAGACAAGGGATTCATCTTTCGTTTTATCTTCTTCCTTACCATCTCCTTCCTTCTTGCAACACAACTCAAGAGGCCTTGCTTGTGGAATAAGAAGGCACCATCTCCATCTTCAAGCTTCTTTTCATCTTCTCCTACAAGTGGTCTCTTCATCAAGCTCACATTCATCTCCACCCTCTTTCCATCACACCATTGGTAAGGTCATTCTATCTAATGATGATCTAAGCTTAGTAATAAAGATTTCAAGTATTTAGTCTTGCATGCATTCTCAATTGGTTCATTCACTGCATTGTACAATTGTTGGAGGTAGAAGATTCACATAAGTTTGTAAAATTGGGGGTTTTGCTTGATTGAGCCAAAAGAAGAAATTAGAGTGGAAAAGCACCAAAAAGAGGCAAGTATTAAGCAATTAGATTTATACATGTTAATTGATCGAGTAATGTTATTCCATTGAATGTTAAATAAGCCACTATCATTTGAATTAGATTCATAATGTAAAATGGGTTATATATATAAGTGTCAATGGATGATATTGAAATGGATGTGGGTTGATGAAATAGATTGTATATGGAGCATTGAAGGCTCAAATTATGTTTAAATGGTCTTTGGTATGATATGGAAATAGGTAGGAAAGATTGGAAAGAGGAAGTTGAGAAATAATGCAAAACATAATTTTACAGATTCTGTTTGGAACTTTCTACTAGAACTCGGCCAGCTGAATGGGTGAGTTCAGCCACCCGAATCCTGGCAGATTGCTTACCAAATTTGTGCAGAAATCTGAGGTCGACTTCGTGGGACCGAATTCTTGACTGAGCCCTGACCGAAATTAGGTAGTGAGCAGTTTTTGTACTCAAACTGATTGGAACTTGAACCCGGATTAACTGATAGGCAATTGAGAGATGACCAAACCCTTCTTGGGTTCCTTTATAACCATAAAAATGAGGTCTTACTTACCTAGATATACATATATAAGCTTCTTAGTCAGCTCTGAGGTTGGCCAAGATGTGTACATTGAACTAATAGGTTCTTAGGACAAGATCGAAAAGACCGCCCTTATAGGTCCTTAGACATGGAATCCTAACTAATTAGTAAAGACCGATGGAAATTATAACCCTCGAGAGACCTTGGGCTGAATCATCTGATGAACTTATCCATCTTGTCTAGAACTTCACCATGGGTGTTGATTTAGAGGAATTCGATTTACCTCACATGTACACAACGTGACACGAAGAAATTATAGCACGTGCATCGAATTATCTAAGACTACATCAAAATGGACAGTTAGAGATGATGGGAAATTAGATTAGCTTTGGCTAGTAAATCTCCTTGATTCTATTAATCAAATTGCATTTGCATATTGTTATTGATTTTATTATTGTCCTCAAATATTTCAAGAATTGTTTATATGTATTATTTGTATTACTTCTCAATTGATTATTGCTATTTTCTTACAAATGTATTGTGCATTGTTGTGAATAGCAGACTAAGCAAATATGACTAGATTGATTGAAATGATTGGAATGAAATGAATGAATAGAATGGAATTGAAAATATTTGAAATGAATTGAATGTAAAAGTTTTACTCAAGTCGTATTGATTGAATCGAATGAGTCGGCACTACTGAGCTTCGACCGGACGATACTCGACGGGGGTGAATCTTAGTTTACAATTGAACGTCACTGCATAGTAGACAGTCCGGAGCACCGGAACTCCAAAACCCGACCTTGAGCTGGGCCCCTGGTGACATCCCAATGATTCCCTCTCTCTAAAAGGGAGGAAGGATAAATTATGTAGTAGCCAACTAGAATGACAATATGTAATTGATTTTTGATTCGAAAAGCATGATTTACTCATATTGCAAAATGTGCCTAGTTTACAATTAATTTACATCTTTTAATCTTCTATTAATAATTCAAATTTGAAATAACAAGTGTTAATCTTAATTGCTCATATATATTGTTGAATCGTTGTATTCATTGTGCTACACTTGGTATCATAGGAATCCAAGTTACCAAAGAGGATAACTAATAGCTTTCAGATTAGATATTTGATCAGTAAGGTTAAGGGTTAGCTTCGGCTGTCGGAATACGTACAAGAGTAGTAATTATGACTGGAGACTAAATAGCTAATCTTGCACTTAGTCAAGTACTGCATTTAAGAGATTTGAATTATTAACTTTATTAAAGATTAAAATATAGTAAATGGATTGATTATAATTCTGCTCATGACTTTGATATTGATGTTGTACTTGCTTCCGCAAATAAATGATCATTGACTTGTGTCAGTGAGTAATCCTCATACGTGTAAAGTGAAAATTTCTCCTTCGTGAATTCGGACTTAATCTGGAGCAAATGCGAGTTCACGAGAGTACGCGTCACACCTCGGGAACCATCCTAATTAAGGGATTCTCGGGTCCAGATAATTTCTACTTGGATCTCTCCCTTGACTCGAATATCACAATGGGATGAGACCTTTCACTGCTATTGTTTATTATTTCTTTTGATAGAAGATCTTTAATTACTTCATTCACCTCCATAGTCTCCAGCCTTTCCATAAATCAAAGTTGTTACTAGGTGCTCGTGCAATGGGGCAATGAAGACAAAAGAAGTAGGGGGATTTGGCGACAGGTCCCTCAACATTTGATTTTATGGCCTTAGATCCACCATCTCTTTCCATAATGTGTAAGGTCCTTTTTATCAATTTGAAGACTTAAAATGTTTAAGTTACCCTTTCTTTAAATATAAATCATATCCCATGATTAGTGGGATATGCCATTAATAATGGTTAACTACCATTTCAAAAGACAAATAAAATTCAAAAACAGAAATAGATTTCAAGAATTCAAAATTTTGAATAAATCTGTTCAGAACTCAGATAAATTCGTATAAAACACAAATAAATTTGACAAAAACTCAAAACTGAGATAAATTTGATAAAAACTAAACTAAATTTGTCCAGAACTCAGATAAATTTGTTCTAGAACTCAAATAGATATGTCCAGAACTCAGATAAGATCTTGTAAAACACAACTAAATTTGACAAAAACTCAAAACTTAGGTAAATTTGATAAAAACTGAGTTAGATTTGTCCAAAACTCAGATAAATTTGTTTTAGAATTCAAATAAATCTGTCCAGAACTCAGATAAATTCGTATAAAACACAACTAAATTTGACAAAAACTCAAAACTTAGGTAAATTTGATAAAAAAATGAGTTAGATTTGTCCATAACTCAGATAAATTTTGTTCTAAATCTCAAATAAATCTATCCAGAATTCAGATAAATTCGTATAAAACACAACTAAATTTGACAAAAACTCAAAACTCAGATAAATTTGATAAAAATGCAGCTAGATTTGTCCAAAAATCAGATAAATTCATTCTGGAATTCAAATAAATCTGTCCACAACTTAGATAAATTCGTATAAAAACAAATAAATTTGACAAAAACATAAAACTTAGGTAAATTTGATAAAAACTGAACTAAATTTATTCAGAACTTAGATAAATTTGTTCTAGAACTCAAATAAATCTGTCCACAACTCAGATAAATTCGTATAAAACACAACTAAATCTGACAAAAACTCAAAACTCAGGTAAATTTGATAAAAACTGAGCTAGATTTGTCCAGAACTCAGATAAATTTATTCTGGAATTCAAATAAATCTGTCCAAAACTCAGATAAATTAGTATAAAACACAAATAGATTTGACAAAAACTCAAAACTTAGATAAATTTGATTAAAACTGAGCTAGATTTGTCCATAACTCAGATAAATTTGTTCTAGAATTCAAATAAATCTGTCCAAAACTCAGATAAATTCGTATAAAACACAAATAAATGTAATAAAAACTCAAAACTTACATAAATTTGATAAAAACTCTGCTAGATTTGTCCAGAACTCAGATAAATTTGTTCTAGAACACAAATAAATCTGTCCAGAACTTAGATAAATCCGTATAAAACACAACTAAATTTGACAAAAACTTAAAACTCAGGTAAATTTGATAAAAATTGAACTAAATCTGTCCATAACTCAGATAAATTTGTTCTGAAATTCAAATAAATCTGTCTAGAACTCAGATAAATTCATATAAAGCACAAATAAATTTGTCAAAAACTCAAAACTTAGATAAATTCGATAAAAACTGAGCTAGATTTGTTCAGAACTCAGATAAATTTGTTCTGGAATTCAAATAAATCTGTCCAAAACTCAGATAAATTCGTATAAAACACAACTAAATTTGACAAAAACTCAAAACTTATATAAATTTGATAAAAACTCAGCTAGATCTGTCCAGAACTCAGATAAATTTGTTCTGGAACTCAAATAAACTTAGATGAGTAGCAACAGATTTCTTGTAAGAAAGAGTCCCATTTTTTGTTGCTATGATTGCAAGAGCTAGACTTACAAATAACAGAAAAAAGAAAGAAAAGGCAAAGACAACAATGGATTTTTGTGTTATGCAGAACCCATCGTAGGAGAAAGCTCGAATTGGTCGCATTTCATTGCTGGTATAGTCGGAGATGGCCAACTTCGATCTACGGAGCTCTCTGGTGAAGTCCCTCGTTCATAGAGAAAGAGACGGAATGGGTTTTCCGGGATAACAAAGAATGAGAGAGAACTTGGCCTAGGAATAAGGGAGAACGAACGATTTGAACTTTTAAAATTTGAACTTTTATGCTCAAATTGTTGAAAGGGGCAAATTAGTCATGAAAATATATGACGTGGCATAGTAGAGACCTTTCACCAAAATATCTCCAGTTGTCTGGACTAGAGATATTAGAGAAAAAGTTGTTGTCCTTGATGCCTTAGAAGACCGTACTCAGGGACTGTTGGCTAATTTACCCAAAGAAGTATTGTCTTACCTTATTCCTTGATCTTTACCCCAAGGCTCAACAACAACATGGCGACGCTATTGAACTAATTGAGATTCTTCATTGGCCCTAAACATTTCACTATCTTAAGAGAATATATACGATTGTTTCTTCAAAAAAATAACTTGTTTATCAAAGATTTCGACGTGTACAGGCTTTTGACCTTCACCCATAAACCTTATATGTGACGCTATAAAACAAATGTTATCATGGAATTTAACGCAAATTCCACTGGCGCCTTCTCCTCCAACTTCTCCTGCTCTCATTAAATATCTTGTTTAACCATATCATTGAAAACTATGTATCATTAAAAAAAAGTCTCACACACCACTTCAAAGAGAAGTCAAATATTATCCATGTGTGCATTTTCAATGAGCAAAGGAAATGGGAAGGTATTGGTGTGATATTGAGGTTGCCCAAAAAACAAATTTTTGATTTTTTTTTTGGCGTGGCACAAAACTAGCTCTCGTGAAATAATCAAGCCATTGATTTAATGACTTTAGAATTTAATAAGATTTAACTACTAAATCAAGTTCATTGTTTGTATTTTATTTCAGCCACAAGTAAAAAAAAAATTTGATTGTCACATTAAGGTAGGAGCCAAGTTTCATAGTAAGTGTAAGAAAACCATATTCACGAAATTAGCTCTCGTGAAATAATCAAGCCATTGATTTAATGACTTTTGAATTTAATAAGATTTAACTACTAAATCAACTTCATTGTTTGTATTTTATTTCAGCCACAAGAAAAAAAAAAATTTTGATTGTCAAATTAAGGAATGAGCCAAGTTTCATAGTAAGTGTAAGAAAACCAGATTCACGATAGGTGAGCCAAACTACTTATATCCCTTTTTTTAATGAGGTAGCCCCCACACACATACAAAAAAACAACTCACTCACGTGAGAAAGGAGCATGAACATATAAGAAGAAAACCCACAAAAGTGGGAATGGAGCCTGCACGCACGAAAATAGTTGGTGTATGAGCCCAAACTCTGGACAGTCAGATGAGACCTGCAGCGTCTTACCACCCGGATAAGGAGCCATTCTCAAACAACCAATATCTTGAATGGGAGGATAGCGGATCAGGTCCATACAGAAAGGTCAGGTAGGGAAGGGGTCTGCAGGTAAAAGTTCAACCCATATTTGACTTACTTTTTAGATGGATCAAACTTTGGCTTTCTACAAATGACACCCAACCCTTTTTCAACTCCTTTATCAAACAATGAAGCCTGAACTGACCCATATAACCGGGGTTCACCCATGCACGGATAAATGAAAGGTCAAGTTACAGATTAGGTTCAAGTTTCTCTAATTAATTTTATTAAATGTATATCTTCATGCTTGTGTTTCTACTGCCAAATGTATGTAATATTTTTATAAGAGATGTTTAATTATTGTACAAGTGGGAGCCAGCCAAATGGGCGCAGGGTGGTCCAGCCTGTATAGGGAAATGGAGGACACATGGGACTCACGTGATGCATGGCCTGACCATGTGAAAATCAGCTTGGAAAGAGCTGCGTGCGACATTAGCAATCTTTTGTAAACATAAATGTACATTGTATGATACATGTATTAAATATTAGTCTAGTGGAGACATTGAAGGGGTATGATTAGAGAAAAGAAATCAACTGAAGGTATCTCACCATAAATACAGTGCAGTGCAAGCAAATGACAATGATGCCATTGAGATTTAAAAAATAAAAATAAAAATCGCCCTACTTGTAGTTATTAATGATATATAAATGTGAACATTTCAAGGAGGGAAAATCTAAAACAGTAAAATAAGGAAGTGGTTGTGAGGAAACGCAAGGGTTCTCGAAGAAATCTAAATTTAAAATGTTGTTGGAAGTTTACAAAATTGTAATCATGCAAGTGCAACGTTATTAAATTTTAAATAATAAGGTCTTTCAACTGTAGCTCGGCTAATAAGGGACAGAATCAGAGCACATGTAGAGTGCATGAGTTCAAATTCCTATTGTAGCAGGAACTTTTTTAAAATAATTATATAAAAATATTATTTTGTTGAAATATCATTATGTTCTAGTTTTTCATTTTAAGGACACTAGAAATGTAACATTATTTAAAATGGAAGAGACAAAATTGAAAGGAGTGATGCGAGTTCTAGAAGGACTTGTCTTCCAACATGGTCAAAACTAGAAGATCCTAACCATTGGTATTAGTATTTTGAAATCTGGGATCTTGGAAATTGGCTCAATTAGCAAGTAACTTGAAATATCACAGTAACTTGGATGTCAAGTTAGTAAGGAAGAAGGATTATTAGATTATTGAGGAAGGTAGAAGTGTGAGCAGCCTTAGTGTTAAGAGGCATCACTTCTCACCCGCTTCTAGGGTTTTACCTAAGTACTATATATCTCGGACACTGCTAAAGTTACCCTAAGTGTACTTGAGGGGTGGAGGAAGAGGAGGTGTACTTAGATGGTGCAGAAAACAACAAAAGAAGCATGCACAAGGAAGGTAGGTAGTGCATGGAGGACGTAGGGTGTTTTAAGCTAGTTTAGAATTATATAATGATTTACCATTCTCTCGCGCGTAACACAAAAGTCTGTAAGAAAGGGTATCTTCCATGGAAAAAGAAATAAATTGAGTTCTTACAGTACAGTGGAGGTCAAATGAGTAAGAAGGAATGATTTTAACCTCCATTGTAAATTTATTTAGGATATTTTTTATGGAAAGAGTTTAATGGGGTTTTTGTTTGGAAAATTTTCAAATGCACCAAATTATTGCTAGAAATTATTCTGTCGCTTAAAAAAAAAAGATATTGGTCTTGATAATGGGATGCATAGTCAAAAAAATTGAAGTTCCTTATTTTAAATGACTGCCAAAGGCCGTCGACAATTAGTCGAAACAACGATGGTTAATGGCCATCATTTTTAACGACGGACGCCAACTATCGGAAACACTTCTAGTTAATTTAAAAAAAAATATTTACAAACTACTACCATTAATTTAACGACCGTTTGGATCCATTATTTAATTTTAAGGGTGTTTTTAAAAATATAAATATAATAATTTTTTAAAAATTCAATTTTTAAAAAAAAATCTTGTAATTTTGAGAATCTTAACCTATCATCAACTATACAAGAATTCATTATCCATCCATTAAAGAACTCAAGTAAACCAAAAAAAAAAAACATCCATCCATCAAGATAGCTATCTTAAAAAATAGCAACTTCACAAAAACAAGTTCGCTATTACCAATACCATAGTCCCAACATGAAAGTAAATACTACAAATAAAGTCATTTACATAAATCATTATTTGTACCGAAATCAGCCAAGCCAAAGTCAGTTCTATACATGAGTCATGAAAAGATATCACCCAAAGAGAGATCCCAAGAATTCAATTATCCATCCAACAACTGTACATTAAACTTCAGAATCTCATCTATGACGATCATATATATAACATCCTTCCTCCTCGGTTGACAAACCCAATACACGTCTATGGGCAACAGTAATAGTTTTTTGCACATAATGCAATATATAGCATACATGAACCCCGGCCTGTATGAGTATTCGATTGGTTTGTACGAGCCTCCTTGTGAGGGAAATTATCCTAAGCCTACAAAAAAATATTAGAAATTCATTGTGTTAGTATTTCATCAATCGTAATAATTAATTAATTTATTGAGTCAATCATGTATAAAAAATTAACATTGTACTTGAGATGAACTCCCATGATAAGTGGAAGACTGCACTTACGTCCCACATTGGGTATGAGTTTGTTTCAACTCCTCCACTTCCCTCTATAGGCCCATTTGATTCTCCTTCAACTTTTTCACCTTAGTTTGAGAAGATGTGTATTATATTCATGCTCCCCCCTAAGGGTCTCTTATAAGGAGCTAAATGTTTTATAATAGTTTTTGAAACACCAATGCCTAAGTCACATACACGCCCTTAGCTATCACGACCAAAGACTTGTGAAAAAAATAAATTAAAAAAATATCTTAAAATGCAAAAAGAAATTATTGGCATTAAAAGATACTATGATCATAGGCAATAGAAAGATACCTTTGCAACTTCATCATTGTCTAACACTATGGTTGGGAAGGGGGTAGGGGAGGGGAGGGAAAATTTGAGGGGAATTGAAAATGAAGGGGAGGGGAGGGGAGGGGAGGGAAAATTAATTTTACCTCCTCTTGTTTGGATAGTCAAAAGGTAGGTAAAAGAAAAGTGAAAAAGTGTAATTTTATTTGTTTGTGAGGTAGAGAGACAATTACCATTTTATCATTACTTTTGCAAAAGCTTCAAAATTATATTTCACAAGCAAAAGGACAGTTCAGTAATTAGTCAAAAATTCCCCTCTTTCCCCCATATTTTTCCCCCTGTTTTGAAGGGAAAATTTTGAAAGTAAAATTCAAAAATTTTACTCCCAAATTCCCTTCCCCCACTTTCCCTCCCCCCTTCCCAAACACCCTCAATTTCAACACTCCCTCAATTTTCCCCTCTTTTTTTTCCTTCCCCTCATTTTACCTCCTTCCCAAACTATACATAAATCTCCTTGCGCCACAGAGTTGTCAGATTCATAAATACTAAAAACATCATCCTACAAATTAAATGATAAATAAGAAGCATAAGTACGTTCTACCAAACATTAAGGTGTACTTCATAAAAATGGTCCTAAGACACAGTTTTGATGAAAAAGATTTCTCGAAACTTTGGCATAGTCTCACATGTATAGGTGGCATTTAAGATTTTCTTTTCCAACCTATTAGATACATGTACATAACAAAACACTTATATAAATACCCCAGTGCCGCTCCAACCTACAAAGTCATTCACCATTCAACCAAAACCAAACCCAGGGGTATATAAACTTTGAAAAAATTAAAAACACTGGTCACTAGCTTAAAATGCACAGTACAAGATTCCATCCCATGTGAATCACAATTCCAAAGTCTTTGTTTTTCACAATTCCAAAGTCTTTGTTATTTCATAAATCTGAATGATCTTATTTGTGCATCAAGAGTGTAGTTGGCGGATGGTTATACCATGATCTTTTTTTTTTAGGATCACAAGTTTTTTTAGAAATGCAGAAATATTTTTTTTAAATGATGCAAAACAGGCCCTTAGTAAATTCAAATTAATAACCTAGCAACTAATTTCAATAAAACGGCTCTCTAGTAAACTTTTGCAAAAGAGGTTTTATTTTTGTATATACCTCACTAAGGTTCTGAGGATTTAGAAATAGGACCCTATGGTTTATAAATACATCAATGTTTTGGCATATTAATACCTTTCAATCCCAAAATCTATAATCTTTACGACAATGAGCCACCACCACGAGGTTTATGATGATTCTTTACAAAAAAATGACAAATATGCTACTACATCCATTCAGTAGAAATGGGTAGTCATTATTTATAAAGAAGAGTTTTGTATATTCACCACTAAGGCTTTTAGGATTTAGATATAGGGTCTTGTGGATTCGGTATTTAGTGATAAATATCTTACTTTTTAAATCCCATAATTTGTATGTTATGAACGGTCTCTCTCTATCTCTCTCAATATATCTCTCGATGAAGCATTATCATATCTTTTGAAACTTTTATCTGACGGTGGGGTTGTGCATAGATTAGGATTAATTATAAGCACTTGTGTTGATTATATATCATTATGATATGTTTGAATTTAATAAAATGGACCCCGTATCGATAAAAATGTATTTATGTATGCATACTCTCTCACCTACCATAATTCGAACGAAACCACTGCCACACCGTCTCTAATAGGATTGGTTAGGGTAGGTCTCTATTTAAACAAACAGGTCATATATTTTCAGGATAAGGAATTCATGTTAAAGATGGTTCCTTTAAATTCAAAAGAACTCAACTCCATGCATACAAACGAGCCCTAATCTTGAGATATAGGAGAAATGAGGAAGTGATAGGGAAGATAATGGGAGAGGAAGAGACATAGAAGAGAAAAAGAAATGGGAGAGGGGGTAAAAATAGAAAAAGAGGGAGAGGACAAGAAGGGGAGACGATGAGAGAGAGAGAGAGAGAGAGGAAAAAGGAATAGATGGAAGTGGGTGAAGAGAAGAGGAAGAGGGTAGTGAGGAAAAGGCAGAAGATGCCGTCGTAAAAACTTTAGTCTAATTAATAAGAGATAATTAGATTAAGGTCTAAAATAAATGCTATAATTCTAGGTTAAAGTCTAAAAGTAGTATTGTTGGTAATATTATTAAACATTAGTACTCTTATTTCATGAGGTAATTCCCACCTTTATAATTGTGGTAATTGAGGACCACCTTTTAAAAATTGTAGTGTAGAACCAACCATTTGCATCATTTTGTAGATTTTATGAGCTTGCTTTCATTCGAAGCGCTCATAAATTATGCATCATCCACCTCCATCCACTTTATCTATAAAAAGCACTCTCTAGCTTATTTTTTAAGGCAAAAGTTTTAATGTGTAAATAAGCTCTAAAATTAAAAAATAGATTAGAGGTTAGTGGAAGTCTCTAATGTGTAAATAAGCTCTAAATCACAAATCACAAGCTCATTTTCAGAGTTATCGAATACTGAGGAAGAGGAAAATGATAAAGAAATAGAGAGGGAGAACTAGGGAGTGCATGGCATTATGTAAATCCTAGGCATTATTAAATGAGATGTCAAAATAGGAATAAAAGTAATCAGAGTAATAAGAAATCACAACAAAAAAACAAAAAAAACAAACAAACAAACAAACTAATAACCTGAAGAATTGGGCACCAAAGACTGAACACTAAGTCTACGATAGAAAGGCAGTATGTGATTTTTCAAAAAGAATTCTTTACAGTTAGCCCATTGTTAACCGTGTCCTTCCCTTGGTCGACCATGAGCCAACCGTGGACACTACGGTCAGCTTTATCTGAGAGCTTGATTGATAGAAATTTATACTGCGGCTAACTATGAGACAATCATGGAGTATCCACGATCGACCGTGAGAACTAGCCCATTAATCCTTCTGATAAACTGGTATTGATGGACTAAACATGGGTGAAGGGTATTAGAGCTTAACCTTGACCCATGAAGTCACTTAATGTAGGGTATAAGGTTATGAAAATGGAACCAACACCTTGTTTAAGGGTTGTGTTGGATGCTAATCACCTTCAGAGCACCAAGTAACTTAATATTGGGCATCTAAAACTTCTTTACCCATGCATTGTGTCGGTGAAGAGGGACCACACACCTCAAGGGGTGACATTGACTTAGGTTGGTTTGTTCATATTTCCATTTATTGATCAATATTGATGAGATGGTCTTATTATGCTCTTTTTTTTCCCCTGCTATTGTAATTGTGATTATAAATAGATAATGAAGTAAATGAGGACCTTGACCTACAGTTTACCCTGAGGAGACCTTGGATGTGTTTAGAGGACATTTACCCATGTATGTGGCTACGCAAACTATTCGATAGCCTTGTGTTTAGGATGACCTTTGAACCATGGAGTAGATAATTTGTTCGGCATGTATTAGGTACCCTTTGATGGATGTCAATGGATAGTTTGATGGATTGAAACTTTGATAGTTTGATGGACGGTTATTTGGATGAATTGTTTGAATGGTTTGATGGTATGGACTTTACTTTGATACTGGACTTTGTTTGGACATTGAAACCTTGCTCACGCGAAGGTAGCTTAATCAGACACCGACCCTATTGTATGGTTCCTTGAGTTGACATGAATATCCACTCGGTTGAAGAGCTTAGTTTTGGATTGATCCTCCTTGGTAGGAGCTAACATTACTTTGCCATCCGGATGGACTTTCTTTGAGGTGGATGTACGCGGAGGTACCAACACTTTGACACTTTCCACAATACCAAACTTTGGCCAGCATACTCTGATAATTATGTTTTGGCAAGGTTATGACCCCATGCATCCTTGCCACAACTCGTATGTAGTCTGGAAGGGCAGCATCTTAATTTCCCTCGGTATTAGCCTATGTGGATGCGCTATATTATTTAGATGGATGGTGTATAGCTTATTCATTTATATTGATCCATTATGGACTGGTATTGATGCACGATCTTCCTAGCATATGTTTTCCTTGTTATTCTTTCGATTTTTATTACCATCTTTATTCTTTTTGATGCATTCATAATATGCTATTTTGTATACTGTGTTGTCAGGTCTTTTTGGATATGATCCTTTTGTATACATTGGTGTTGTAGGTAGCGTTACCGACCCATTACCTCGGAGGGTGATGTTAGGGATTTCGTATGTTGCAACTTGATGGTTGCATGTCTATTTTCATTTAAGCATCACTTGCATTTTCACATGTGCATCAACTTTGAAAACCTTGAACTCTTGATTTAATTATGCATGGTTTTATAATTTTTAAAACTTAACTATTCATGCACGACTTGGATTTTAACTTGGATGCATAAATTAATTTTAATCATGCATGCCCATGATTTCATTGTTAAATCGTTTTAGGCATATTAGGTTCATGTTTTTGAAAAACACCGTTGGGTTGATTTAAACATGAATTTAAGCATGTTTTTTCATGGCCTAGAACTCCCACTAGTAAAATACTTTGGAGTAGCTCTTTTTGCTTAATCATTTTAAAATGCATATTTTTTTAAGATCGGTGCTACAGCATTTTTTTCTACAATGAATTTAGATAATCGAACTTTGGTATGTCGGTTAACTAAACCTTCACGTACCCATTTCGGTTCAAGTTACTGGATGCTCAAAATTAGCCCTTTTTTTTACCGTTAGGAGTTCATTAATTAACCGAACAGTGAAGGGGGGTTAACCGACAAATAGCTATTGGGCAACTTTTTCTATACAAACCAACTTAAGCCAAAAGAGAGGAGCCAAGAGGGACTCCTGAGGTCTTTTGAGGCCAAACAAAGGGGAATGAGTTAAGGAAGGTTAGAGGGTCAAAAGGAAAGTAAAAGCTTGGAATCATGGGTTAAATCATTCTAGTAAGCTTTTTTTTCCTTATCATATGTTTTCATGCTTTACTGAAATTATTAGTAAATCTATTTTAGCATGTTAACTATAATTTGTTGTATCCTTAACATAAATATGATTGAGAATTGATTTATTATTTTGGATGCTTCACTTTGATTCACACCAATTTGGATTGAAATTGGTATATTTTATTGAATCATTTTTTGTAATCACCTTTGAAATCACGTGTAACATTATTCATATACTTGTTTGAACCTTTGGTTGTTGTTTTCCATTACAGGAAAATCACTTTCATTCTATTCTTTGTTTTGGATTCAACAATACTAACAAATTACATGTATTGGATTTTGAAATTTCACACAACTTGCTTTGCATTGATAGTCTTTTTTTTTTTTTTTTTTTTTTTTTTTTTTTTTTTTAACTACATGTGATTTGTATTTTACTTCAATCAATTTTTTTATTTACACTTTCAAATGCTTTTAGCATACATTTATTAAGCTAAAATCTTAAAATTGATTGAAGTCCACATACATCACATG
This sequence comes from Camphora micrantha, assembly GCA_003546025.1. NCBI lineage: Eukaryota > Viridiplantae > Streptophyta > Magnoliopsida > Laurales > Lauraceae > Camphora > Camphora micrantha. The sequence goes on along the minus strand of QPKB01000008.1, from coordinate 20,261,130 downwards.
TTTTGGTTTTGAAACTTCACAACTTGCTTGAACTAGATAGGTATATCCTTTACAAGTTGTTTTGAACATGTGATTAGTATCTTTCACTTCAATCAAATCTTTTCTATGGTTTAAACTTTCAAATGTTGGCTTACATTTTTGAGATTTCACTTTCATGATTGACTAGCAAAGGAGGCCCGGGCTTACTAATAAATAAATAAATAAATATATATATATATATATATATAACCATCTAATTTCAAATTGTAGCCATTTGGGCGGTTTAAAAAAACTGAAAATTAATTACAAATTTTACCAAAAATATATTAATTTTCATAAAAATAAATATATCTTAAGTGGAAATTTGTTAACAACGATTTCGCTTTTGAAGAAAATGTAAAAGCTGTAGAATATCATATTACTAAATGAAGGTTGATATAATCTGAGCCTAAGTTAGATCAATCTACAATCGTCATATTGTAATTAGATGAAATACTATTTGATTTTTGAGTAAAATGAAATTCATCACATGCATATATAAAATGAAAAAAAATATGAAAAACCACTGTATTTAAGAAAATCCATGTGCTTGTCATAGAAATGGAGCATATTGCGGCACGATCCCTTTCTTTCACCAACTCGGATAATAGCTTACTATTATTTTATAGTCTTCTAATAGCTCAAGAAAGAATACCCCAATGCCACTGAACTCTTTATAGAGCAATCTCAAGCCATGTGGCCAATATGGTAGTGACAAACTTGACCTATTAGTGACAAACTTATGAGTGGAATTGTTGAGGGTCTAATCAAAGACGGATAATTGAGAATTAGAGGATCTGCTCATTGTTGGAATCAATTGGAGAGAGAGAAACCCTACATAAATTTAGGGAGTTACTGGAAGTATTGCACAATAAGAATGTGAGAGGAGTGAGAAAACTTTAATGTGAAAACCGTTTGAGAAGTTAAAGAAGGATACAATGTGAGAGAATGGGAGTGACTAAACTTTAATGGGGAAATAACTATAAGGAGTAAAGAGGGAAGAATAATAAAAATTATATGTATGCGGTCAAAATCAATTAGAGAATTGGAGATTGAAACCAGTCCCTTTCATATTATATAATTGAAGTCTTCATGCATACACATTGAGCTTCATCTTTGCATTCTTAAAGTGTATGTGTGACTTGTATTTTCACTTTCATATCTGTTTATTGTAGAGGCATTGCATTGAGCCCAAATTATATCTCTTCAAGTATACTTTAGACACATCTTGGAGAGATAAATCTTATGCTTGTAAAGGTTAATGCTTAGCCTAGAAAAGTATGTTATAAGGTTATTGCCAAGCCTATTGAAAAGCATATTGTAAAGGTTATTGTTAAGCCTATTAAAAAGCATATTCTAAAGGTTATTGCATACCTTAGAAAAGCATTGTGTAAATGTTATTTCTAAGCCTATTAAAAAGCATAAATTGAGATAGTGGAAAATTCGGTGAGGTATAGGAACATAAGCGGTAGTGGATGTAGGCATTGAGATCGAATCACTATATATCGTTGTGTTATGGTGATTTATCTTGATCGCTTCCGCCCATTAGTTTATTAATCATCACTTGTACCTAGTTATTTTAAAAAGTAAAAATTTGGCATAATTGGCATAAAATTAAGCCCCCCGCGGCCGCCGCCCCCCCCCCCCCCCCCCGGGTTTGGATCATTGACTTTCAGGTGAAGCATTCTATGGGGCGTTCTTTGTAGGAGATTTTGTGTGGGGCACCGATGATCTAGCCGATCAGCCGGAGGATGGAGCGCAATATCACAAGGAGTAGTTGATGATGTTTTGCTTTTGAGTTGTAATAAAACCTGATCTTTTGAGTCGAAATAAAATATGATATCCTATATTGAATTTGTAGTTACGACTTGTACCTTATATTGCTTGCTATGATGGAGGACACCGTATTATGAATGATGGTTTAGCTTCCACTAATTATTATATTGAAATCCTTTTGCTTTAATGTTCTTTTATATGTATTGAAAAATTTTAAATTAAACCTCACTGCGGACTAAGATCCCGGATGCCAGTTGCCAAATTTAGATTTCGGGATTCGGATTTGCCACCACCACACCCCTGCCCTGACCCATTTACCTCGTCCATATGTCAAGTGAACTAACCTTTACCTGACTCGGTGTAGCCTAACAAATCCAGGCAACCAACTTTGCACAGAACCGTATCCTTTGAAGAATGACACAATTACAGCTTTTGCAGAACGATTGTGTACAATACCTTCATTTGTCTTTTATTGAATCTCTTGATGCACAACTCTTTTCTGTGCAAATTTCTCTTCTTTCCTTTCATGATAGATATCATAATCTGGCTTTGATTAATATCCAAATCGGTTTATGGGTATTTGGGTTCATTCTTATAAACGTACTCTCTGTAAACCCTAATATCATCTAAAATCCTGATTATTCAAATCAAATCTTTTGAACGCAAAGGCTTTGATACCAAATATAAACTTTTTCTAAAAGTGCACAGTATTGGATTTGATCTTAATAATACAAGAAATAAACCAATCAAATAAATCAAATCTAAACTACATGCCTCCATCACTCTTCCGATCTTGTTGCTTGAAGAAGGATTCACAACTCTAATATCCTTCTTTCTCATACCGTTTGAGTGATGGATTCAGGCAATGATGCAAGGTGTAAGAGTTATTAAAATTTTTTTTCTTTTGGGCATTCGGTGAGAGGTCCCTCAAAGTATTACTTTTTTTGCAAACAGTCTACAAAAAAAGGTTATGCAGCCAAATGTCCCTCTCATACTTTCTCATACCTAAAATGTCTAATTTACCCTTTCTTTAAATCATATCCCATGATTGGTGGGATATCCCATTAATAATGGTCAACTACCTTTTAATTAAACACGATTAATGGAATCCCATTAATGAGATTTTCAAATAAATTCTAAAAACATACAAATTAATTTCAAAATAACTCAAATAAATCTCAAAAAATGCAATAATTTCAAAAGATGCAATAAATTAAAAAAAAGAAATAAATTTCAAAAGAACATAAATAAATTTAAAAAGATGCAAATATGTTTAAAAAGATCCAAATAAATTCCAGAAAATATAAATGAATTTCAAAAGACTCAAATAAATCTCAAAAGATCCAAGGAAAATTCAAAAAATACAAATAAAATTCAAAAGACACAAATGAATTTTAAAGGACGCAAATAAAATTTGAAATACGTAAATAAAATTAAAAAATGTAAATAAATTTAAAAAAACGCAAATACATTTGCCAAAACTAAGATAAACCAATTTTTCAAATTTCAGAAAAATTTTCCAAAAACTCAAGTGTTTTTTTCAAAACTCAGTTAAAAATATTTCAAAAAATACAAATAAAATTTAAAGGACACAAATAAAATTCAAAAACACATATTGTAATGCCCCACCCCTTTACCCATGCATGATATTGTCCGCTTTGGCCCACTGGCTTCACGGTTTTGCTTCTGATGGGCCTCAACCCATCAAAAGGCCTCATGCAAGGTAAGGGTGTAAGCTCTACATATAACCCCATTCACTTTCCTCTCTATAGTCGATGTGGGACTCCGGGGCGTCACAATCCACCCCCCTTAAGGCTGCACGTCCCTGTGCAGTAGCCCCCCTTAAGGTTGCACATCCCTGTGCAGTAGCCTGCCAGTCTCGGTATTCTGCCAGCCCTCTTGGCCAGCCCACATAGAGACCCGCCCACTTATACCAGACCACGCAGGGGACCCACACTCGAACTAGTCGAAAGTCGACTCTAATACCATTTGTAACGCCCCACCCCTTTACCCATGCATGATATTGTCCGCTTTGGCCCACTGGCCTCACGGTTTTGCTTCTGATGGGCCTCAATTCATCAAAAGGCCTCATGCAAAGTAAGGATGTAAGCTTTACATATAACCCCATTGATTTTCCTCTCTATAGTCGATGTGGGACTCCGGGGCGTCACACATATAGATCTAAGAAAATACAATAAATTTGCCAAAAAACAAAGAAATATTCGTTCAAAAACTCAGTTAAAAATTTTAAAATGGAGATAAATTTGTTAGAAACTCGGCTATATTTTTCAAAAAATCAAATAAATTTGCCAAAAACTCATATAGATTTGTTCAGAACTCAGATAAATTTGACAGAAACTCAGCTAAATTTGACAAAAAAATCATATAAATTCCCTTCTCAATAAAGTCTGCAACTAAGCTTTTCTCTCTCTTCTCCCTCCCCTTTCCTCGCTCCCTATCCAATTCAATAGTTGACGATAAAAGGGCCTTCAATTGCCAATTTCTCTGTATTCCACAGCAGAATACCTCCAGATCTGCTATCTCTCACCCCAGATCTTCCTTCCAGGTGAGTTTTTTCTCCGATTGCACTGTCTGAATTCTTCTACCTTGACGATCTAATCGGATCTTTTCTGCTCCTTTTCGTCTTAAATCAGAATTCCACCTGAATCCCTGATCGATGTGGCCTTACACCATAACGTAGTTCTGTTATTGCAAATCCAATATGCGTGGCCCACCTCGATCTGACTGTTCTGCTTTGATCGACGGGTCTGCAAATCTTGGTAATGATTTCTCTAGAATGATGGGTGCGGCCCACTGCTCCTTCTTTGATTCGAATTAGAGAACCAGACGAACTTAATCGACGGGTCTGCAAATCTCAGCCATGATTTCTCTGGAACGATGGGTGCAGCCCACTGCTCCTTCTCTGATTTGAATCAGAGAACCAGACAAACTTGGAATCTCTGTTGCCCTTCATCTTTCTTCCTCTTCTTTGATCGTCACCAACGATTATCAAGAAAGAACAACAAGGAATAAGGGAGAATGGAAGATTTGAAAACGGGAAGAAGAAGAAGAAGGAGAAGGAGTTCTTTTGGGTAGCAGAGATTGAGAGAAGTTAAGAACGAGAGAAAATTCAAGATTTGAAATTTGAAATTTTAAAATTTTATACCTAAAACGGTTGAAAGGGCAGATTAATCATGAAAAATGAAACCGTGTGGACATAGGGACCTCTATCTACAAACATTACTTTAGCCCTTAAAAGGAATTTGCCTGAACTGAAAGCTAGATGAATTCAATTTTAGGGACCTTTTACTATTTTTTTTTTTTCACCTTTATAGACCCTCCCAGATCGGTTTCATCCATTAAAAGAACGGATAGTTTTAACATTTCCTAAACGACAGTAAAAGAAAGAAATATCCCAGATTTTTAAGTTAAAAAAAAAGAGGAAAGAGGAGCCTTTATTAGCATGGACGTTTCAAAGAGGGAGAGGGCTCATGCGGTGGTCATGTGGACCACATAAAATGGTATTCCAATTATTGTAGCATAAATTAAACTCTTGTGATTATATAAAATTAATGAGCAAGCCGCTGTAAATATGAAATAGATCACTACAAAAATAAGCAAAGTGATATCGTTTTAAATTAAAAAATGTGAAAATATGAAAAAAGAACCTCTTCACAACACAAAGGGATTGCAAACTCACATTCTTATAAGCAAAGTGCACTTGTTATGTTTGGAGAAGGTTGATGAGGAGAAGATGAGGTGAATCCTCAAAGTTGTGGATAGCAACTTTGGCCATCAATAGAAATAAGAAGTTGGAGTAGAAAGCAGACAAACGGAGAAGAACATAAGCGGAGTCAACCAAGAAGAAGTTGATAAATGGGAGAGTAAAAGAGATGTAGAAAATTACAAGGAAATGGAGGACCACAGGGAACATTAAAGGGAAGTGATAGAAAGAAGGAGATGAAAAAAAAGGGTCTAGGATTTGTTAAATCGCAAACACCAATGGCACATTTCAGGATTGCACTACACAGTCATGTTGCAATATTATGAAACAAAGGACAATTTATATATAAAAATATCTCAAAATAAGAGGCCCTCTGACAATACTTTTCAAATTTATTATTATTTTCATTTAAATTTTAAGGGTTTTTTTCCTTGTATGATAGTCTAACTGATCACATCATTATTTTTCATATTCTATTAAAATTAACTGATGAAAACATTCTAAAACACTAGAAAGAGAATCTTCAATATTATTAATTAGGAAGAAAAAAAATATTAAAACTTTCATTTTCTTTCAGTTTAATGGGACTTAAACTAGGATGCCTCAACCAATTGAGCAGGTAGAGATAAAATTTAGTGAGTGCAAAGAGATTTATCATACATTAAAGTGAGGATTTTGGATTCAGTTTTCACCATTTTCATGTTTAGTCTGACTTTTTTATTGTATAGGTTATGTATGAGATTTCAACTCAAGACTTCTTATTGTTTTTCTTAAAGAGCTAATTTAACCATTAGATCAGGCAATACTTATACATAATTATTTATAAGAAAGTAATAAAATTAATTAGACGGAGTAGGAACTTTAGTCACATGGGAAATGCCCGTGTTTAGTACAGGTTATTGTGCTCGTATTTATTTAATTAATTACAGAGGCCCGATTGGACCCACAAGCCGGACCAGGACAGCTCTACTGGGCCAACCCACTTCCAATAATTTTGGCATTGTTGAAGGTGACCCACTGATTTAAACTCCGGCTCATGTCAACAGTAGCAAAGGGACCCCTGTCTCCTTTCAAACAAAGATAAAGCTGACGTGGCGGCTCAAGAGCCGGAGTGTGCGCACCGCGCACATGGGCGGACTGTACACCTCGTTGGGTGCCCTGCTGTCGACGATTCCGCCTTTTCGTCCCACTCCCATCTCTCTCTCTCTCTCTCTCTCTCTCTCTGTCTGTCCAAGGTAGATTTTTCGAGTCTTCTCTCGTTCTCTCTTCTCTCTCTTTTATATTATCGAGAGAGAGAGAGAGAGAGATTCGTTAATGGTAGCAGATCTTCTTAGATCTGTCTCTACGAAAGTTTCCTTCTTTTAAGCTTTTCGACTTGTCTTCTCTTCTTTTGGTCAAAATTTCCTGCTTGGAAGATGATCCAGGGCTTGTGTTTTGGTTCTGGAGCTGGTTTTCGTTGCTTATGTATCTGTATTAGTAATTCTTTGGGGTTTTGAAGAAGCTTATTTTATGATGGTGGTCTGGTAGGGGTAACTGTATTTGATCTGTTGTTGTTCTTTTCTTTGGGTTTCTTGTTTTGGATGAAATTGCAGGTTTCGTTGTGGGTGGGTCTGATTTGCGTGATTTATTTGTTTGGGTGAGATTAGGTTCTTGTGATCGGTGAAAAATGGGATTTTTTATTGGATGTTTCTGTTTGATCTGTTCTTCCCTGTAGGTTTTCTCGCCTTGAAGGAGATTCGACTTTTATTGTGGGGTTTTCTTTTTTTTTTTTTTGGTATGATTACGTTTTTGTGATTGGTGAAAAGGGGTTTTTCTTGGTTCTTCGTCCACTTGTATTGAATTTTCCTGCAATTGCTACAACAATTCCTACTTTGGTGGCGGATGAGTGGTAAAAATTGGATCTTTTTCTCTTTCCCTTGTGTTTGGTGGCTTCTGTAATTTCTTACATGTCACTTTATCTTTCTCCTTAATTTCTTTCTTCCACTGCCAGTTCTCTTCTTCTCTGTAAGGAAATCTCACTTTTTCATGCTTAGATATCTGCATCTTCTACACCTAAAAACACCCAAAGCAGAAATCTTTTCTCTTTCTCTTTCCCTTGCCCTTTCCAGCGCTTTTCAGATCTAAGCAAACATGCATACCAAGAAGAGCAAGGAATCAATAGAAAAAACGAATGAAAACGGAGAAAAAACCCGTCTTTCCACTTTCCCCCACGAGGTCTTAGAACGAATTCTGGGTTTCGTGAAATGTCACAAGGACAGAAGCTCTGTCTCTCTCGTCTGCAAGGACTGGTACAGTGCAGAGCGATGGAGCCGAACCCACGTCTTCATTGGAAACTGCTACTCGGTCTCTCCCGAGATCCTCATAAGGAGGTTCCCCAAAATCCGTAGTGTTACAATGAAGGGAAAGCCGCGATTCTCGGATTTCAATCTCGTCCCTGAAAACTGGGGTGCCGATATCCATTACTGGCTCGTCCATTTTGCTTCTGCTTATCCTTTTCTGGAGGAGCTTCGTCTCAAGAGGATGACTGTTACTGATGAGAGCTTGGAGTTTCTCGCACGATCATTTCCCAACTTCAAGGCACTGTCGCTAGTCAGCTGTGATGGGTTCAGCACAGATGGGCTTACCAGCATTGCATCCTATTGCAGGTGAGAGTGAGACCCTTTGCTTTCTTTTAACCTTTTCAGATTAGTGGTTCTTTGTGCTTTCTTATTCAAGTAATTTTTATGTTATATTGCGTTCTGGAGGCTTTATATCAGTGTTTATATGATTCTTGAGGTTGTTAATAAGATTTGGGAGATGGGTTTTTTTCTGTATTTTGATCAAGTGAAGTCAGACTTGATCAGTGGTGAGGTAACTAACTGCGTGTAGAAATGGGTGGATTAACGAGTCTTCCAAAAGTTGGGAGACCACATACACTTGTTTGGTGAATTGGGTGGATAAGGTGGGTTGATGGTGTTTGTTTCCGGTGGAGTACGGATCTGTGACGACAACAAAGAGTGAATGCTTTTTTTTTTTTTCTTGATGTGACTTTGAAAGTAGTGATGTGTCGGCATGGGTAGACATGTTCTTGACTTATCCCAACTTGTATAAATATCTTCTCATTTTTTACTGGTTGAGTTGAGAGTTGAGACACAAAGAATGCTCAGGTACTTTGGTTGCTTTGAGGTAAAAAAAGAAAAGCATCTTTTGTGTATGAAGTGCATATTACCGTTCTCTTGTGGTTAATTCTTTAATTATGTTTTCTTGGATCTATGTAAGTTATATATATATATATATATTTTTTTTTTTTATAGACACACACACACACAATTCACTTAAACTCACACTCTCTCCATCCTCCTTGCTGCCTTTCCTTGGTTTAGTAGTGTAGTTTCCCTTTGAATATTCCTTTCAGAAGAAGAAAATGGGAAAAAATGAAAAAAAATAGAAACTCCATTATTGATTTTTTGAGAGGCCTTTTCTTGGTTGGTCCATCGATCTTGGGGATTCTTGTAGCTCTTTGTAAAACTATCTCATGAACCCTGTTTTCTCGATTTTGACTACTTTCTATGTTTTATCGACTTTACAATTTCATAACCGGGTGGCAGTTGGCTCATAGTTGTGTATAAAGCTATTGATTGGTTTAATACGTCTACAATACCCAATTATGTTGTGTGCTCAGTTCATGAGAACAGGTGTCTCCATGGCCAGGTCATTTGTTGGTTTAGGCTTTATGAATCATGAAAGATCTCTCCTCCATGGAATGGTTTAGATCTCTTCTCCATGCTTTATGAAAGATCTTGACTCCCACCTTGATTATGCGAGGAAAGGCAACAAATGAGAGAGAGAGAGAGAGCGTTTCTGGTTATTCTCAAAGATAGAATATATCTGTTTTGTTCATCCACATATTTTATTCAAATTTTAAGCAACTAGATTCTCTTCTTATTGAATACTCTTTAAGAACCATGCAAGTGGAAACCAGTTGAACTAGTTGGCTGATGCGCGAAGAACAAGGCATAAAATCCAAAGTTGAGTCCAGCAATTCAGATGCGCTGTAAATAAAAAATAAAAAAATCACGTGTGATACTTTTACATGGAAGGAAACCTTGTGAAAACTTTTCATGGCTGTAAAGTGTTTTGCAGATTCTAGCACTGACTGTATTGAATGCATAGCCCAATGAAAGAAAAGGTTCATGTCTCTTAGCAGGGATGCTGAAAACAGTTTTGAAACCTCATTCTTGTTGAAGGGAATTGGATTCAAAACTAGTAAACCTTCAGTCTGTCAATTTGTTGATTTAAGAACTTGCTTGAAGTATGCTTTGGAAATCAGTACATTATTTACCCTATAGTTGGGATCATTTCTTTTCAACTTTGGTTTGTTTATATATTTTTTTCCAGATCCAATACACATTTCTTTCACTGCTTGTCCGGTTTCTACCATTAATCATAATTTGTTTTACAGGAACTTGACTGAGTTGGACATTCAAGAAAATGGGATTGATGATCGCGGTGGCAGCTGGTTAAGCTACTTCCCTGAAAATTTCACTTCTTTAGAAACACTGAACTTTGCGAATCTCAGCAAAGAAGTAAAGTTTGATTCCTTGGAGAGGCTTGTGGCCAGGTGCAAGTCACTAAAAGTCCTAAAAGTTAATAAGAATGTTACTTTGGAACAGTTACAAAGGCTACTTGTGAGAGCTCCCCAACTGATGGAGCTTGGAACTGGCTCCTTCTTGCAAGAGCTCACTAACCTGCAATTTGCGGAGCTGGAAAATGCATTTAACAACTGCAAGAATTTACACACACTGTCTGGTTTATGGGAAGTCACTTCGCTGTGTCTTCCGGCATTATATCCAGCCTGTACAAATTTGACTTTCTTAAATTTGAGCTATGTTGCTTTGCAAAGTACTGAGCTGGGTAAGCTTTTGCCAAGCTGCCCAAATCTTCGCCGCCTTTGGGTAAGAAGCTTCATGGTTCTTTCTGGTTGATATTTCTCCTTAAATTTCTATATTTTGGTTCTACCAATTTTACAGTTTCTTATGTTGACTCTTCTATCAGTGATCTTGCTATAATGGAATCATATATATCATCTCGTACGAAAGCAAGATCCCTCTGGTGTATTTATCATAATACTAATTGAAACTCATCATCTCATACTGAATTTGGATGTTAGAAATAGATATAATGGAAAAGATTACATGGGCTATGGCAACGACCATGAAGCTGAAAAGAAGTTTAAGTTTTTAGAAGGCAATTTTTCAGGTGGAAATACTTCCAATCAAGAACAGTAGATATTCCCAACTAAAGAGGTGATGTCAAAAGAAGTGTAGACTGTAGAGTGTTGTCATGTTGGTTGGAATCCAAGGCCCGAAACATTTCATTTGTATTCCATTCTGTCCCATTCAGATGTCTTTTAAATTCTTATATTCTTTTTCTTATTCTAATGGATCAAAGATAACCATGACGCGCCTTACCTTTTGACAATTTACCTATCCACACTGACAAGCAACATATATATTGCTTTCCTTTTAGGATCCCTTTTGGACCTGGAATTTCTACAAGCATTTCAGAAAAGCCAAATGGAAAGGGTAAAAATGTTTTCTTTATGTAGATGTGATTCCTGTTGATGTCCCATTCAATATCTTATTGCACAGAAGTATTGGCACTATATTCAACTCTTTCCAGACAAAGTTCCCTCACTTCTATCTGCATCACTTTCAGTAAAGAAGTTTCACTCAGGACCTCCTTTCTCCAAAACATATAATACAGTTGTATCTTGAATGATGTTAGTAATCTTTTGTCACTCTTCAGCAAGGCTAATGTTTTGCATGTTTGTAGAATGCCACCTCAGATTCAACTGCTTGATATTTTCCTTATCAGCTCTTCACAACCTCTGTATAATATTCCTCAGTCCAGTCTTCTTAATAGATTATAAAGTTTTTTTCCCAGCTGTGCTACAGGCTTGTCTCATCATAGAGTTTATAGCTCCAAAGCTATCTGATCTAAAAACAATATATTGAGCTCTACAGTCTACACAACCTTTTACCTTTTCTATAATATTCCTCAGTCCAGTCCTCTCTTTAGATTGTATAAATATATATATTTAGATTGTATATTTTCCTTATCAGCTCTACACAACCGTTGTCTTTTGCAATATGATTGTCTGTAAAATCAAGATAAATCCAATAAGAACTGGATTTTTCAATTCCATCATGCAAAAACCAGATACAATCAACTTTGATTTGTGGGACCAGCACTATTCCAGCTTAGGATAAGCTAAGCTCCAGCTTAGAAGAGCCCTGCTTGTATTTATATATATATATTTCCTTTTATTTAAGAATGGTCACATGACTCATCCCCAACCTTCTGGCTGCGAAATTGAGCACCTTCCAACTGTGCTATGGATTTGTATTATAGATTGTATTGTCTAAATCTATCTAATTTAAAAACAATATATCAAGCGACCTAGCTTATATATATATATATATATATATATAAATTCTTTGCCTTTTTTCAGTAGAATCCCCGGTCCCAAACGACTGCGGGTAGCCGCCAAGAAGAATGAATTCCCGAAGGGGTCCAATAAGACTTCCTTTCGAGTAATACAGGGACGGACTGATACTCCTAACTCCCGATGCAGGAGCAGGAATCTAAATGAGGATTTGCCCCACCTGTATCTGTTACCTTTCAAAGTGCTTCATTTAGATAAACAGCGGTTTGATTATGAAAGTAAAGTCTTGGATTTTGTCCTTTCATTATAGACTATCCCAAATTTCAACTGTATTCTATCATTCTTATGTTACTCAGATGTGCTTTACCCACTTAAAAGAAGAGGTTGATAGAAGAAAAGCCTTGTGTTTTCATTGTCGATATTTACTGCTTTATTAGTAGTCCTTTTGTTCCGACTAGTCAGGGTGATTTATCTTTAATCCGTGCATTTTTTGCCACTATTCAAGTTTATGATTCTGGCTCTAGAATATTGAAGTGTGACATTAAGTTGTACAATACTTCACTGAGGTCCTTGTTTTGACTATCCAAACGGTTTATTTTTGGGGGCCTAGTCATGGTGGGTGATGCTTCAAGAGATTTTGATGTGATTCTGTGGCCTTGAATTCATCAAACAGGGACTGTTTTTTTATTTTAACTCTAAATTCTCTACTGGTTTATTGCGTATTGGTATGTTCCTGGATATATGGGCCCATAGTTTATTGATGTTTGAAACATAGGTCTCGTGTTGTATACAACTCGAGGCAACCTAAAGTGCATATCCTTAGACCAAAGTTCATATAATTTCTCACTATCATAGAGCTGTCTGCAGGAAAAAGAAAAGGTTAATGCAAGAAGAGTTGCATATTATAACCTTCCTCTGTGGGCCTTTGCTAAATCCTTGGTGGTATTAATTTTTATTTATTTATTTTTTATATAGGTTCTAGATACAGTTGAGGACAAAGGGCTGGAGGCTGTGGCTTCCAGCTGCCACTTACTAGAAGAGCTCCGTGTCTTTCCGGAGAACTATGATTTTGACATTGCTGATGGGGGAGGGGTCACAGAAGCGGGCTTTGTTTCCATCTCCCAGGGCTGTCGCAACCTCCGTTACATCCTTTACTTCTGCCGCAGAATGACAAATGCTGCAGTGGAGACAGTTGTCCGCAACTGTCCGGATTTTACTCATTTCCGCCTCTGCATCATGATTCCTCACCAGCGTGATTACATGACCAATCAACCCATGGATGATGCATTTGGTGCAGTTGTCAAGACCTGCACCAAGCTCCAGAGGCTTGCTGTCTCGGGCCTCTTGACTGACCGGACGTTTGAGTACATAGGAAAGTATGCCAAGAACCTTGAGACGCTGTCAGTTGCTTTTGCTGGCAGCACCGATCAAGGGATGCAATATGTGTTGGAGGGCTGTCCAAAGCTGAGGAAGCTGGAGATAAGGGACTGTCCATTTGGTAATGCAGCCTTGCTTTCAGGGCTGGAGAAGTATGAGTCAATGAGGTCACTTTGGATGTCAGCATGTAAAGTAACAATGAATGGCTGCAGACTTCTTGCAATGGAAATGCCGAGGTTGAATGTAGAGGTGATCAAGGAAGATGAGAGTGATGCTTCTGATGCTGAGAAAGTTTACGTGTACCGGTCAGTTGCTGGGCCAAGAAGGGATGCTCCACATTTCGTCATGACCCTATGATTTGGAAGGCCAGGTAACTCAGGATTTTAGGGTCGTAATCCAATCTGGGTGTTTAATTTTGTGATGCATTCATTTTGCACATGTGGGGTTTAGGTTCAGTGAGCTATACAGTTATATAATAGGTCCCCAATTCTGATGAGGATCTCCATGGATCTTCTGGGTTGGATCGTTCTAGCCATCGTTGATCATTTTTCCAAGTCGGTGCTCTGATTCTCAAGTCATTGTATGACTATGATTGTATGGCTAGATCTTCCAACACACGAAGGTAGGGTATTCCCTCTCGAAGGTGAGGCCTAAGTTAGCCTTCTAGCTAGGCAGCCATACTTGTATGGAATGAATGCATTTAATTTTCTCAATATTTTAGAAAAGGTGTTCTGATCACTTGTCTGAAGCACTTTCACTGGGAAATGATCCATTGTGCTGTATGGCATTGAAGCTTTATCTGTCATCGTCATCCTATTTGTAAACGTGGTGTAGATGGAGAAAATCTGAATTGCAACTTCACGGGGAGCAACTGTGAATCTGTCTTCACACTCACCGGTCGAACATTCCGGACTGGCATTGATATGTATAAGTGTTGCACTGTAGTTTAACATTCGATGGTTCCTATTTTCATGTACTCAGAACTCATTCTCAAACCACGAATTATTAGGACGCAGCTCATCAATTTTACCAGTCCAGATCTATGATTCGGTTCTGTATGTTTTACTGTTTTGAGCATAATTTAGTGTTTCTTTCTGGCCAAAGGCCCATGAAATTCCTCAGCGAGGAGATTGCTATACATTCCTATTTCTATCCATCCAGGCTGTCTAACGTGAAGGTCACCTTAGATTCGACCCAAAACTAAAACCGCCATGGTACCATTCATAATCCAATCCAACCTTACATCCTATGGGATGCAATTGACCGTCTACCTTTCTATCAAGAGGATCAATATATATCAGTACATGGCGATGGTTTTTGTTTATCCAGTTACATTTGAAGTGGACGAGGACAATACCAATATGAACAGCCAACAAATCCGCCCAAAACTACTGTTTTTGAGGCTCTTCTTTTGTCATATAATTGCATTTTCACCATCATAAGAGAACAGGAGTTGATTAAGGTGCCATTATGCCATTCGTCACACACACACTCTCTCTCTCTCTCTCTCTCTCTATATATATATATATATATATATGAGGAATATTTATGTGCATCTATTCCTCACCATAGGGTGAGGGGCACTTTTCCTTTTTATACATGAAGACAAGGAAGTGTACCCCACTCTATGTACTTTAAAATTTAGTTTTGTACTTGAAAATTCCCTTTTATGGAAGTGTCCTATGCATGCCCCATGTCCTTAACAGATTGCATTCTGTACGGTCATTTAAGAATTGACGATACTTCTTTACCAAAAACAAAAAGGGAAAGTTTCAAATTAGGCGTTAAGTTTTTGAATTATTTTTTAAAAAAAGGACACTTTTCCAAACTTTTTAAATTAGTCTTTAAGTTTTTCAGTAAGGTTTCAATTAAGGATATCCAACCATTCCAGTTATTTTCCTTTGACATTTTCCATCAATATTTTAAAAATACCAAAACTATCCTTCATTTAATGCCATGACATGGCTTTGACAACCATTACGTGTAGCTAATCATCGTGGGAATATTGGTTGTCTTTGATCACTGTGATGACGTTGGTGAATGAAATGAGGAGAATATAGAAGAGGTGAAGGAGAGTTTTATTTCAATGAAAGATTATTTGGGTATTTAAAAAAAAAAGTTGAAAAAACTTGCTGGAAAATAGCTTTAAATAGATGGATATCTTTCAATTGAAAGCTTCCTAGAAAACTTAGGGTCTAATTTGAAAAGTTATGAAATTTTTGTCCTTTTTTGAAATAAGGTAGAAACTTAAGGAATTTTTTGAAGTTTTTTTTTTTTTTTTTTTTCTTTCAAATGGGAGCTGCTCGCACAACTCTATTTGCTCATTGCACATTCCCTTTTTCCAAACATGGGTACCCTTGTGAGAAATCCCCAGACTCCCTCTCTCCTTTTCCTTGCTCGCTGCCCACCTTCGCCCTCGTCCTTTTCCTCTCCCTTTTCCTCTCTCCTTATCCTTCTCCTAGTCTCTCTCCCTCTCGCTGCTCGGCCCACCTCTGACCGGTGCCCACCTCTTCTCGTGCCCTCTCCTTCTCTTAGCTCGCCGCCCACCTACGCCGGCGCCCTCTCCCTCTGCCTCTCTCCTTTTCCCTCTCCCTGTCTCTCAACCTTTCCCTCTCCCTCTTTCTCTCTCCCTCTACCTGCTCGCCCCCACCTTCGCCCATGCCCGACCCTCTCCCTCTCTATGCTCGTCGTCAACCTTCGCCCGCCTTTTGACCCTGCCAACCTCCACAAGTGGTGTGGCCCCTCTCCTTTTCCCTCTCCCTTTCCTTATCCCCGTCTCTCTCCAGGAGATGGGGATGAGTAGGGAAAGAGAGGGAGAGGAGGTGGGCGGCGAGAAAGGAGAGGGCGTGGGTGGAGGTAGGCACTGATTGGAGGTGAGGGGGAGAGATAGGGAGAAGGAGAGAGGAAGAGGGAGAGGCTGCAGGCGGAGGTGGGCGCCGAGCAGGGAGAGGGAGAGAGAGGGATGGAGAGAGAGAGGTGCAGTTTAGGGATTTCCCATAGGGGAGACTCAGGTTTTGAAAAAAAGGAATGTGCAATGAGCAAGTGGAACTGTGCCAATAGCAGTTTAAAAATAAAATAAAATAAAATAAAATGAAGTGACGGAACTAGAGATGCATGCCTTGTGAAGGGAACGATTGGGATTTATACTGCATGAAATACTAGGCTCCCACCATATAAAAAGACCTTTGCTGAGTATGGTTGTATTTTTCTATATTTTTATTTAAGAATTTATATATTTAATAATAAAGACCATAAATTATAAATTAAATCTTCATTCAATAAAGAATTAGAGGATTACTTTAGTTAATCACAACTGCAAGCTAAGCATCCATCTAATAAAGACAAATCAAATTACTTAAAATGTGTACCTAAACAATATATATTAAAATGACATCATTTAGAATCTATAATAATATAAAGTTCTATATTGAAGATTCTCACTTCTTTCATTCTGCACACTCGTGTCCGGACATGGTTCAAGTTGTCGCTTTGTATAATTTCTCATTTTATACACTCTTAACTAAAGGTGATTGTGATCTTGAGATATAAATGAAACTGGATAAAAGAATGTGGATTCCTACAATTAGGAATCCACATATTTCGACAAATTCTTTATATTAAAATGACATCATTTAGAATCTATAATAATATAAAGCTCTATATTGAAGATTCTCACTTCTTTCATTCTGCACACTCGTGTCCGGACATGGTTCAAGTTGTCGCTTTGTATAATTTCTCATTTTATACACTCTTAACTAAAGGTGATTGTGATCTTGAGATATAAATGAAACTGGATAAAAGAATGTGGATTCCTACAATTAGGAATCCACATATTTCGACAAATTCTTTCTCTTTTATTTTTCAGTTTGGACTGTTGTATGTAGGGTCATAATATGAATGTGAAACTCCAAAGTATAGATCAAAGCAAATGTTGTATAAAAAAAATAAAAGCATATAAAAATAAGTAAAAAAAAAAAAAAAAAAAAAAAACCCTCTTAGTATGGCCATTTCAAATACATTATTATATTGCTCTCAATATTTATCAGAATTCTCCTTTTTTATAGCCATATTTCTACAAAAGATATCTACACTATCTAATTTTTGTATCAATAAACTATATATTCTAATCACTTATGGTAGAAGTAAATGAATAGGTGGGTACTTATTATTTTGAAAATTTTAAAATAGCTTCATAAAATCTCTTAAAAGATTTACATATTACTGAGGGATGGGCTGGGCCGGCTCAGGCTGGATGAGTCAAGCCCTAGCCCGGCCCTCAAAATTGCATGCTTTTCAAAATAGGGCCCTACACTACTCCCAGACTTTAGGACAAAAAACGAAGCCCTCCCTCGCTTTGAGAGCCTTTTCTGGCCGAACCCGGCCAGCCCTCCTCGTTAAAGGGCTGGATTGACAGCCCTACGAACGATTGAGCATAATGATTGAATGACAGAACATAAGATGTTTCTGTCATTGTGATCAGTCGTACGGTGGTACTCACTCCTTTTGAGCTGAAACTTGAGAATATGTGATTGGAAGGGATGGGATTCATCGTGAGCAGTTTCGATGATCTCTATGTGTGCCCCACCATAGAGTTCCAGAAAAGTACTAGTATAATAGCTGTTGCAGAGGATCTGGACTCTTTAAAGGCAAGGGTGGAGGGTGGGGGCGAAGGTGGCCCCATGGGTTCATCATTTTCTATAGAATGAGCATTCATGAGAGAATTACATACTATTCTCGCTATCAGGCTAACTCATTTGTGGGGCCTACTTGTAGCCATGCCAATAACGGAGACATGTGGAAGAAAAAGTCTCAATGAAACACGTGTCTGCATAATATCAATTCCATTTAAATCATCCTAATTCCTTTGTCAACGACACTTAGATTTAATAGTTTAGAAGACATCGTTTTGTGAATTTGAATGTAAGGATGACAACACTTGAATGAGTGTTAAATTTGAGTTTGTGTCGGTTTATATGGCAGTAGTTTGTGAACTGGTGTAACTTCACTTAAATCATAGGTTGGTAGGATGGTTCGGAAAATATAGTGGATCGTGCCTAAGAACCATGTGAAAGATTCTACTCCCCACTTGAATATTTCTTTATATCTAATTTTCTTTCCTTTTTTGGTATTTAGACTAGATCATTTTTTTTTTTTTTTTTTTGGGATGACCATAAAGGCCCTAGGATTGTTTCATCCACCGTAGTGGTCCTAGGGGCCCTTCTTCTTCTTTTTTTTTTTTTTTTTTTTTTTCTTTTTTTTCTTTTTCACATAAGAGTCGATATCACCACTCTCCTGCCAATGGAAACCCTAAAAACTCATTCCCCCTTTTCTGCCTCTCATCTTCTTCTCTATCCTCATCCTCTATAGTCTTCCTAAAAAAAACCACTACTCTCCTCTTCCATCTCTCTCCTCAATACGTAGTTTTCTACAACTAAAATCTTCTCATTCTTCTTCTCTTTTTGGTAAAATCTTCAAAAAAAAAAAAAAAAAAAAAAAAAAAAAAAAAAAAAAAGAGAAGAAAAAAAAAACCACCCAAAGTAGAAGTGTCGGGACATTCAATTTGATATTTTAAACCAAGTTAGTAAATTTCAAGTTCATATTGTGCGCACGTTATAGTCAATTATCAATCCAATCCGACTTATTCTTACCAACCCATTGCCTCCTCTACAATTGATTCGATATGTATTTTCCATATCCAATATCAGGCCTGGGTGTCGAGCTTGATATTAGCCATAATTTTAATAGATTAAGCCCAAACCCGACTCTAGAATAGAGATGAAATAACTATTTCGGCCAAGTAAGATACCATAAGGATCGCACATCGTAGTAAAGTGCAGTAAGTGTGTGGGTTAGAATATTGGATTCCATTTAGATAAAGTAAGATTTATTTGAATTAGTTTATGAATGTTTTAAAAGAGATTGAGGAGATGGAATGAAAGGAGGCATGGAGAGGTTCAGTGGGCTTGTGCAAACCTACGAATTAATGTTGCCATTCAATTATACGTACATTGTCAAAATCTTGGCAAGCTTTAGCGTGTGTTTGGCAATTAACTAGTTAAGTTAAAGTAAAATGAATCCAGACAAGAAATGATAAGGGGTCATATCAAAAGTAGATAATTTCAAAATTTCCTCCAAATTTTTCGAAAAAAAAGTAAAAAAAGCAACATCCTTTTTCTACTAAAAGACAAAAAAACTCAACTTTTTTATACAAAAAAGTCAAAAAAATTCCATACCAAACAACTAAAACAAAATACCATAATTATAGCTTATATTTTATTTTCTCTTGATTTGATGTTTCACCTCACCATACTTCTTTCAATTCACCATACATCCAAACAAGCCATCCTAACGACTTTTTTATGATAATACAACACTCAAGTCGGATGATAAGGTGAACACTTATTCAAACAAAGCCTTTAGATCATTCCAAAGTTGTCAGTAGGTGTAAAACCTACCACGGTATAATGCATGTATATATTAGGAAAAGGAAATATATCAATCAATATTACATATCACCATTGGTAGGTGTAAAACCTATGTGCTACTTATATATAAGATCACGTGGACAATTTATTCTTTATTTCCAAAATTAGATACTAAGGGGCAATATGGAAACTATAATTTAATTAATTAATAAGAGCTAATTAGGTTAAGGTTTAAAAAAATATATAATTTTTAAGTTGTAATTTACAATTATTTTTTTAGTAAAATTATAAAAAAAAATCTCTATTTCATGGGGAAATTGGGGCCAACCTTTAGGAATTGTTGTAATTGAGGCGGTGGGGCCTATCTTTCAAACAATCTAAATGTACAACCTGCCATTTGCTTCAATTTGAAAATTTTACGAAGTCATTTTTGTCTAGAATACTTGTAATTTTTTTTTATGAGGATTTGATCAGAAAAAATAGTTAATGCGCACGTGTTACATGATCAAACAATTTAGACTGTGGTGTACCAATTAGTGCAATTGGGGCCGACCCTGTCCGCAAACCATATTAGGGCTAGCAGCCCTGTTTCTTCTCTCTTCCACTAAATTGTCGAGACCGACCTTGGACGAGTGCTTTTGCGTGGTTGGTTGGTTCCATTTACAGTTGCACCAGGCTTCAAACTTCCTCCTCAACTGCTTCTCCTTGCTCTAGATCATTTTTTCCATCATCCGTTTGACTCCACTTAGACTCCAGAGGTATCTATCCCCTTCCATTTTTGAATCTTTCTCAATGTTTTTGTATTTTCCCTCCTTTTAGTTTTCCTGCCATCCCACATATGACATCAAAGTGCATGGTAGGGTTAGCATCAACGTTGTTGTTCAATTTGTACATTGTTTGTTTGCTTTGATTAGGGTTTGTAGGATTCTGAATTTGGGGTATTCTGAGATGAGAAGGATGATTGTTCTGGACAGTTATTGTCTTTGACAGTTAGATTGAATTTGTTCTCCTTGCTCGTTTTTCTTGTTTTGTGAAATGGATTGAGTTTATTTTGGTCCCAATGCTTTAAGATAACAGATTAAATTTGTTTTTGGGTTTTCAGTTGGATCTCAGATTGGGGTATCCTCCATTGGAGACTTCAAAATATTAAGTGAAGTGGCGGACCCAGGTGATAACCAACTATTGGAGATAGTGTTGCATTACAGTCTTGCCACTTGCCATATATTGGAGTCTTGATTTGAGTAGTCTTATATTGTAGTCTTGCCATGTATTGGAGTCTTGGACTATGGTTTAGTAGTCTTGTAGTGCAGCCTTGCAAGATCAATATAAAGAATACACATTGCATAGAGCGAGTCTTGTGTCTGGGTTAGACCTTGTTTTACTGGAGAAGTTGAAAAAGAAATATATATAAAAATAGATAAAATGGGAATTGGGTGTTGTAAAAGAAGAGGTTATTTTATAAAGAGAATGGATAATATAGAAAGAGATTGGAGTTGGGGGATTGAAAAAGGAGAGATGAATATTTAAAGGGAGAATGGTGTGTTTGTTTTATAGAATAATGATTTGTAGATTATTAAAATGCCATTAACATATGGAATTCTCATTTGCTTTATATGTGTTAAGTGTGAGATCTAGTTTTCCTTGATTTGGTGAGATTGGGTGAGCATTTTTAATGAACTAGAGTTTTCTTCAATTCCATAATCCATGGTATTGTGTCATGTTATTGTCATTCCCAATCCTTCAAATTATCTTTGAGATAAGAGTTTGCCTCTCTTTTTTCTTATAAAGGAAAGTAGGTAATAACAAAATTATAGAAATTAAGTTTAACTATTTATTTCTTCTTCTTTTATATATATATATATATTTAAATTCATTTCTTGAACCAATGTTTATGATTATGCTATCAAAAGTTTAGCCCCACCCAAATGAAAATCCTGGGTCCGCCACTGAAGTGGCAAGATAGTGCATGATTTCCTTGTTTTTGCTCTTCTTTCATCAAA
This sequence comes from Camphora micrantha, assembly GCA_003546025.1. NCBI lineage: Eukaryota > Viridiplantae > Streptophyta > Magnoliopsida > Laurales > Lauraceae > Camphora > Camphora micrantha. Next base: position 20,239,383 of record QPKB01000008.1, on the reverse strand, counting down.
GCACCAGGTCTACCTTTTGAGTTCGTTTTATTTACCTTTTAGGGAACCTTTAATGAACTATAGATACATAACTTGGCTTGTAGATATAAAAGAACTTACAAACACCATACAACTTTCTAGTTAGAGCTCCATTATGTGATCAATCAACTTATTGAGTAACCTTCAAATTGCCTAAGATTGATACTTGCTTAATTTGAGTTAGATTAGTCTTCATTGTGACATGTATGAGGTGTTATTTATTGGTCCCTATAGGTAATCCTCTTTTAGCATTGACAATGAACAACTCGAATTGTATTTATTTTCATTCCCTATTTCAGTTCCTTTCTTGTTTCACATCCATTCAAGGCATTGATGAGCCTTGAATCTCAATAAACCTCTTGATATTCAGTGAGTTGCATGAGGCCTACTAGTCTATTTATACATGCCATTGCTTGTTACACTGAAAAGATGGTCTGATACATATTAGGAAATATAACCATCTTCTTCTGTGCGTGTGTGTAGAATGTTCATGTGCATCCATCCCTCACCATAGGACGAGGGACACGGGGCTTTCCCTCGTGTGTGTGTGTTGGGACGGGGGGTCCCTCGTGTGTGCATGTGTTGGGGGGGGGGGGGGGGGGGGGGGGTTCCATATTTTTTGCCAAGATTGTTTTAGTGAACATTACCTATGAATTTTCCTTTATATATCTACAAAAATATTCAAATGTGAGCCGTCTTAACATAACAAACATACAATGTAACTATATTTAGAGCTTTAGGGCTACCTTCCCACCTATAAACAAGTTTTCCTCCTCAATGATACTAACGTCCGATGAATTGTTAAAAGGCCAAATTAGTTAAGATTATGGTTTGATTAGTTTCCTTTACTTGATTGGTTGGACGTGAACTTATCTTGAGAAGATTTGATTTTCTTTTTTAAACTATAATGGTTTCTTCATGTTATCATTCACATCTATATAGGATTGGATTGTTGGGATTTCCCAAAGCAACAAAATGTTGTCCCTGTTGTTTGTATGAGTTTTTAGTGTTCACTATTTCTTTTAAGCATGAAATTTTTTAGTGTTAACTATTTCCATCTTGTGAACATTTTTTATGTATGCTTGCCCTTTTATGTATGCTTGCCTTCATAACATTGAATGCTATCATGCCTAATTTAGATGTCCACATATTTCTAAAGAGAATATAAGCAATAACGAATTGCCCCACAAAGAGGCTAGTACATCAAACGGTCAACCAGCACGACTGTTGTGCAAGTAAGAGCATCACATTTCTGCCACTATCGAACACGGTTTGGTATACTCTTTTCCACACAACCACTAAATAATTAAACTTCTTTTCGATCTATGGCTAACGTTATTCAAGCTATCATTTTTCACAAGGGTTGAGTACATACAGAAGTCGTGCAAGAATGCTTACATGGGCCAACCGACTTCATGGAATGAAGCATCTGACGACCGTGTGAGAAGTGCATAAGCAACTGAATTACCTCACGTCTGATGAGGTATAATTAGTTTGTTTAAATTTTGTCCATCCTTTTCATACTTGCTTTAATAGTGCTAATTTACCCAATGCTTCATGCACAGTTCGAGTGGTGCCATACAAGAAGTACGAAAATGAGTTTTTGAAGCTCGTGTCAAAGGATGACATTACACGTTTCAGCACAGACTCTCCCCTAATATCATATTGGGTGTTGGAGCGTCAACCTTCCCCTAGGGTTATGAGGCAGTTTGGCTTGAGACAGACGGTGCCTTCATACTTTGTCAGGCCCATCATTAGGAAGGAAAATAAGGGGAGATCTGTTATAGACTGGAGTCTAGTGCATAAGGAGGAGGTCAAGTCATGGGAAGTTTGAGTAAATAATGTGCTAAAGAGAAAAGGAAAATAAAAAAGTGCGGATAATGAAGAAGCATACATGAGATGGTATGAAGCCAAAACCATCATGCGTATAGGCCATGTCAGGCTACATGACGAGCTACAAAGGGATCCTCCCCCATAGCCTGAAGCCCGTTCTCCTACCATCCCATAGAGTCAAGTATGACGTTCACAGCGTTTGCATCCCTTACTTTGCTTCACATTGATTTAGTTCATATATTTTCTAATGAGATCCTTTCAATATGTCGACTGCAGGTCTCTCTCTTCCTTGAACATGTCATACAGTCACGCGATCGTTCGATCACTGCAAATGTGGACCCAGTCAATTTTATAACTTCGATTAAAAAAAAAAAGGTCGAGAGATTTAGGTCCACATTTGGGAGTACATACGAGGATTACGTCAAGACATGTAGTATTTCCGCTTCAGAAGATGATGACATGCAGGTAAGGATATAAATAAAATTGAGTATTTCATTTTGCGAATTGCCTTTATGAATACTTCCAAGTATATGAATAGGTTACAATCTTTGGTTAATGTAATGAATGCTTTTGGTGATTTCTTCACCATACTTTGCTTCATTTTGCAGACCGTCAGAATGCCAAAGCATGCAAGGATTAAGGGAAGTCCTCAAAAAGCCCGCAAAGAAGCTTTGACTTAGTATCGATGCTCCCTTAATGATAGAGGACTCCCCCATGAAGGCATCATCCTCTCACACTTTGGCTTAAGAGCAAGCACATCAAGTTGATGCCATCAACCATGACGCGGCCTTTAGTGACGCGGATGACATCCCTATCGAGGATCTTATCTCCGTCTTGCCCAATCCTCAAGGATACAACACACCTCTGAAGGTCACTTGCTAGGCAATCATTGTAGCACCTTTACCGGCTATAATTGATTCATTGATATTGAAGTGCAAGCACATATCGAGGCTGAGGAAGATTCCAGATAGGTTTCTTAATTATTAACATCCATTGCCCCAAACGGGATATGTTCTGACGGAAGTGGAGAAGGAACTTTTGATGGATTTCTACACATATTTCATGCATAGGTAACCGTGAAAACACTTCCGTAGTAATTCTCAATTTGTTGGGTTTTTTACTAATTCAACGTCCCTTAACTCATTGCAATGACAGGAAGGAGGAGCTGGATATAATAATCTCGTATGTCGATTCTAAGTCCCTTAGAGATTTATTGGACGAGGGCACTTGAATGGATTCGAGTATCATGTATTTCTGGTTTGATGTGCTACGGGAAAGGTACAAAGATTCATACTTGGCTGACCATAGTACATGCGTAAGTGTAATAAAAGATTAATGCCACTTAACATTTTTACTCAATAGGTTTAATGTCTTAGTTGTTTGATCTCTGAGATGCTTGTCTTGCAGAGTTTCTGGGAAAAGGGCCTAAAGACTGGAGATGATATGACCTTTGGTCCAAAGGGAGAACGTGTTATGGACATGATGGAGTGCAAGACTCTAGTCTACATACTGGACGCTCACAATCATTGGTCCCTACCGGTCGGATATGTCGATGAGAATCGTTGGTAGTATTATACTAGTTCAGAGGGAGAGATCTGGGGCCAAAAGACATGTGACAGATTCGTAATTACATATTTCTCCCGTCTTGGTAGCATAATATTTTGATAGTAAATAAATTTCAAAATTAAATTATCATTCATTTTTACCATTTTTGGATAGAGATTGTGACTTTAGCAATGATTCATAGATTACAGGTGGTTGGTGCCTATGATGTGGACGATTACAACAAAGACGAACATCCTATTTCAAGATAATGGAGATGATTGCGGGTTGTTTGCCCGTGCATTCGCAGAACATTGCATATATCATCATCCCATCGAGTACACCCAGTCAGACATCTCGTATTACCGACGGAGAATCGTCATCGACATATTCGAGCAAAACTGGATTCGAAATGCGTCAAAGCTTAACCTCCCTCCACTCTCGATTTTGCTGCCTGACTTGCAGTTAACCTTCCCCTAAATTTGTTGTGCTATATGTGTTCTTCGATATTGATCCTAATGTAACTTGTAATTGAAGTGGTTATGTTGTGGATGTTGTCAATTTCTAACTTTAATCTTAGGAGATGTGCAGGCAATTTAATTAAATGTATATGGGATGTTGATTGATTGATTGAATGTCAATTGAATGCATGAAATGTTTGTGTTTGCATTTAAATGCAGCATAATGTTTTTGAAGCACATAGGTGGCTTTTGATGTAAATGTCATCGTTGCTTCCTTACTATTTTTTCCCTCATTTATATAGCGTCATCACCGACGCTGTAGCACAAATTTCTAGTAGATGCTAGGGAAAGTTACAACTTTTGGTCAGAAAAATAGGAAGCCTGCGTCGGTGATGACTTTATTTTACACTGCTAAGGTCATCACCGACCTTGTTATGAATTTCTTCCAAAGGATGCCTAGAAAAGTTACAATTTTTGGTTAGAAAAATATAAAGCTTGCATTGGTAGTGACCTTATTTTACACTGCTAAGGTCATCACAGACCCTGTAATGAATTTCTTCCAAAGGATGCCATACAAATTCGTTATGTTGCTTACAAACATTACATCATATTCTACAACAAAACAGATCATCCACACCTCTTTTCAAAAGAAACGATAATTTATACACAAACATAACCAATGCAAAAACCATTACTGTCATTTAATAAACTTCCCATAAACACACATATAACAAAAAATATCAAAAACCATACCCAAAACAAAAGGATTATATGAGCAGACCCAAAATACAAAATCCATTAACTTCATTGTTGAACTGGCAGATTTTTGTAGCTCCTACGGTTGTGACCCCTCTCTCTATAGCACGAACAAGTTACCACTCTTTGCTTGGGATGTAGATCTTCAACTCGGATCCTGTTCATCTTTGGTCGACCCGATTGCTAGCCAATGGTGCGAGGACTCTCCCGATTAAATACTGTTCCCATTGCTTTCTATCACGGGTGGCATGAATGGCATTACTGTACGTCTTCTGGTACGTGCTTGTGAGGTACCGGTGCTCGCAATAGTCATATGGGTTCATATTCCTCGCTTCCATGGCGGTAACAACAAGGCAACATAGGATCCCAATTACATCACATTTGTAGCACGAGCATGGCCTACGATCTAGATTAACTACATTCAATGCCACAACCTGTACCATCAGCTTTCGCGATTCTTCCATATCGATGGCTAGGTACTTCTCTCATATGGAGTTAGTAGTAAATCAACTTTGTACTTGAGTTGACCATCTCTGAAAGAATTCCATCAGTTTTGTATGTATTTCTTCCACTTGCTTCGTAATCGGAAGCACTCGGGTGTCTTTGAGGAGACTATTTGTGCACTCTGTAGCATTGCTGGTAAGCATGTCATGCCTGCATTCATGAGGAAATGCCGTTGCTCAGAACTGACAGCCGATAGCATGGATGTAATTATATGCACGCTCATCTAAACTTTTTATGTGGTCCATGCAAGCATCGTACTCACAAGGTCGGTATGCCTTCGCTGCTTTCCAAAACTTTCTTATAACGCCATGGTCGTTGAAAGTCACCTTTATGTTTTTAGCTATATGATGGCAACAAAAATAATGCTTTGCGCTAGGCATCATGACTTAAACTGTAGGAATCAGACCTTTCTGACGGTCGAATATAATTGTGAGATTTCTTGGCTCACCCAACGACAAGGACAAGTGTGCAAGAAACCACTCCCAACTATCATACCGCTCTGCTTCGGCAAAGGTAAAAGCAATCGGGATTAGTTGATGATTTCCATCATGTGTTACGCCCACCATTAGCACTTTTGGATATTTTACACGAATGTGTGTTCTATCCACCGTTATCAATTGCCTTAGAAAGGTTTGAAATGACTTTAAACATGGACTGAAGGATCAAAAGAAGCGTCTAAATCGGTCATCCGCCCTGATGTCCAATGCAGTGTACGAACCGGGGTTGGTTCTATGAAACTCGTTGTAATAGAGCAGTAATATCATAAAAGACTCATCGTACGATCTACGCACATTGCACAGTGCAAGCTCATTTGTCATATGTGTTCTTCTTCGTGTAATGCGGGTCCCAAACTCAATCTGACATTTATTGATGATCTCCTTGGGCCTAAGATCATTATTGCATAGCACATTCTCTTCAATGAACTCCGCTACTAGCTTTGCGGTTGCTTGCCGATGTGCAATTCCTATAAGTGGTTTAGAGCAACAATATTTGGAATTATACTTTCGAATTCTGAAGTGTGGACCAGAATCTACTATGGAGGCATGTATACGCCAGGGACAATCGACTCTTTTACAACTCGCTATGACCATCTTCATATTAGTCCTCTCGTGTTTCAAGGTGAAGTTGTTGTATATTGCGTACTTTGTTATAGCTCTTCTGAAAGTCCCGCGATAAGGAAACTCCCTACCTTGCCACATCTCCCTAGCTGAACCAGTCCCTTCTTTGGGAATGAAATTTTCAGGGACCATCGTGTCCAAGATGGGAGATTTTAAAAAGCTATCTTGTTCATTTCTGCTTGTAGTAATTATTTCGACGCCTGATTTAATTAGTTGAGCATGTACTGAACTTCCATTCACATCCACATTAGTTGCGGGAGCACTATGAAGCTGTGCACACTTTCTCTTCCATTGATATCAAGTTCTATATTGGTTTCTTCGAACATGGACTTATCATCGTTTGTAAAATAGGACATTGTTATTAGGAATTTGATATTGTGATCCTCCTGTATATCGATCGTGGGAAAATCTTTAAAAGGTAGAGGTGACGGTGCTAGCACGCCCTTTAATTTGATATCAGGTTTTCCAATGCTCAAAGCGTCTCGAATGGTTTCGTTTCTTTCATCCTTTACAGACCTACAATATGGAGTTATGAAAAAAAACACTTTCGATCTAGGCTGAAAATGTTGAAATATATATTTATTTCAGTGTGTTGGAAAGTGCCTTTATCGCATAGCCTTCTTGAAACGAATAATAATATCCCTTTTCCTTTGCTTCTTGACGACTTTAACAAACCATTGATATCATTGTCATTGTCAATATATATCAACAAAAAAAATTGCCATTGTGTAGAAGATATTTTAAAGTTATCTCATCGGAAGTTGTTGCCTAATTCGATGCTTCCAAAGCAATTTTGGACAACTCGTTGAATGTGGCATTGCTCGAGAGATATCTCATCTTTTGCCTTTCACCCTTATATTGATGACAATTAAGCTCAAATTCAAAATCACCATCATAGTGAAATATTATTAGGTGCTCAACGTTTGACATGCTATTAGAACATCATAAAAAAAAAAAAATAAAAAAGTTAGAACATCCTTCTCATGCAATAATGCAAGGGGTTTAGATTAAATTTGTGAACATTTTCCTCCTTATTAGAAACTAATTATGCATAAAGTACTTTGGTTATTGACATTTAAGTCAATGCAGTATTATGTATTATATTGTGGATTGCAAAACAGTAAATAGGGCTCTTGTGCAATATATACCATATTCAATGACACAAACAATAAACAACATATAGTGAAAGAGAACATGTATTCTACCTAAGAATTATTTGTCCATTTATTAAATGATAGTATATGTATGATACGGTGTCAATAGAAAGAGAAGATTGATTTCTAGGGTTCCTCCATGTGAAGAGAAAATTTTTCATTACCTCCTTTGTATAGACCCAAATAATAGCAAGAGGAGATTGATACACAACTAATGGTGACGTCAATGGTGGAAACAAATAATAGTCATCATGTTTTGCAGCAAAACAATACTGAAGGAAAATGGCCTCTTTACGATTTTGGAGAAGTGGGAAGAATGAACCTCGAAATCGGATTATATAGGGTTCGCAGACAGAGTTGGCACCGACCTTATGCAGTGTAAATAAGGTCGGCACCGACGATGTGCCAAATAGGTAAAAAAAAAAAAAAAAAAAATTCGGACCAATTGCTCTAATTGGTGCACCACTGTTTAAAGTGTTTGATCATGTGACACTTGCGCATTAAGTGTTTTTTCCAGTTAAATCCACTTTTTTTATTGTCTATCTCCATCCACTTTAACTAAAAAAGCTGTATAGAAAAATCAACTTATTATTTTTTTATTAAAGACAAAAACTTCAATTTGTAAATAAGCTTTAAAAGTACAAAATGCAGTTAGAGGTTTACTAAGCACTCTAATATATAATAATTTAGCTTTAACTAATAAAATAAGAACTTATTTTTAGATTTTTCGAAATGCCTCTTTTGGCTTAGTACATACTGTGACACCCCCAGAAGTGAAACTGGGGATAATGCGTGAGATTCGGGCTAATTAAAATTTTTCTACATAGATAACAACACTTAGCCCCGATCATGTCCTATAAGGATCGAAGATCGTTGTGAGGTATGAACATTTCCTCGAATACATAAAACAATACTGGAAGCTTCACAAATACAAGTGGTATCTAAAGATGTATAGTTAAGAGCAATACGAAAATATATTATCTAAGTTCAAGTTTGAAACAGTTTAGCCAAAAATATTAATTACAATGAAATGCCACGCTAAAACTTAGGCCTAACCAAAAAGAAAACTGAAAGATGAATCTATCCAAGATAAGCATGAAGGTTTTCGAGTACGGGGTCGATATGGCTATACAACGTCGTCCATACTATAATCTAGGAGGTCATCAGACTGATTCGCCTGAATCTCTTCGGTCGTCTCCTCCTTGAGGTAGAAGAGCTCAGTACCTATGCACCAAGAGTAGCATCATCAGACACGATGGCCGGCAAGCAATGTATGTAAATCATCAAGATATGTAATACTAATGAGTAAACGATAGCTTTCGAATCAATATCAATCTAACATAAACATTTAACAAGATAGGTGGTCCACATATGTTAATTACCACGGGATAGTGTCATTGCCCTCTCATACTCACATTGAGTCGTGGTGGAGATATCAAGAGGCATAAGATATACCCGACAAAAAAGAGGCATAGGATAAAAACTCGGCAAACAAGCAAGATGGATACCAAGAGGCCAACAGTCATCAAATCTTCAAGATGTATCCGATTGTGCACATCCATCAAAATGTAAAAAGCCATACTGCGCAGATGTTCATCAAGGTCCTCACGCAGATGGTGCCCATCTGTGTTGGGCGTTAAAGAGCTGAGTGGTGCCCGACTCAAAGAGTCCTAAACATACAATAGTGAGGGGCTAGGCTTTCTTGCGTGAACACGATTCATTAATAAAAGAGAGACTACTTTCCATTATCAAATCAAGACCAAATAAGCAAGCTTCTCAAACATCAATACTATAAGTAGTCTTCATTAAGCTTTTACAATCAAAGTCATCTAGCCTCAACACTTCCATCAATCATCAGAACAAATGGAACATCAAAAGGGATCCTGAGTTCATTATCTAGGTTCATCAAATGGTCCCAAAACAAAACAAAGCAAATGAAGCTAAAGAACATGGATATAGCATGTAGACAAGTATCAGATGGTACAATTCGAAATCAGAAGCGATAAACAATTCAATCTTAAGTACAATGTTAAACCCGAGACATCATACAACCATACTCAGTCAACGAAGGAAAGTAGGGTTCACGATACCCAAACAAACAATATTCGTGCATAGATATAAGGAAAGTATCCCGTTGTCCCGTACCGTTTAAGATTGAGCAAAGTTAGTTACCGATGAAAACAGAATAATTGTGAAGAATGTTAGCTCAAAACATCTTCACATATAGTTAAATGAGTCCAAAAAGGGTAACCGAAGTTCCACCTAAGCCCATCGAAGAGAGGGTCAAAAAGGCCCTTAAAAAAGGTACCCAGTAGTTCACCCAGTCGACTTGGTTAAGGCCTGCTCAACATCCCGCAAAGAGCATCCGATCGACTTGCCTTTGGCCCGGTCAACATCCCATGTATGCCTGATTGACCTGGTCAAGGCCCGGTCGACTAGCAGTTGTAACAAAAATATAGGGTGAATAGTAAATTGGTCAGGCGCGCCTGTGTGGCCGCTCGACTGGGTACATTGCAGTTATAACTGGAGTGAAAATGGGTGAAAACTCATTCCAAGCCCCTTTGATTCTGAAATCAGTACATATGGGAGTAAAACCCCTCCATTCAAAACCCAAAAATCAAGTCAATCTATCCATCTAAAACCACATCCAATCCATTATACAATTAGGCCCAATTATCATGTTTTCAATAAAAAACAATCTATCTGAGAGCATATGGTCATCTAAGCATAATCAATCATCGAATCAAGGAAGAAACAAACATATCAAAACATAAATACTGGATTTGTATATATTATATATATGTAATTTCTTCCTCTTCCTTGGAAGAATGGCACAATCGTTCCGTTCTATTTATTTATTTATCTCCCCTTGAATCGTATGTTTGTAACAATGAGGGCAGAATTTTTTCAAGTCCAATTGACTAGGTGTACTGTGTCGATTCTTTTGAGCAATATATCTAGAAATTCCCTGTGATTCTTTATTCAAACCATTTCGGACACAACTGGTACATTCCAAAATAACTACTACTCTGACAACTTTACCCTTAGCCATGAAGAGCTTAGAAAAACCCAAGAGAAATTGAGGAAATCCCTCTTTTGAGCTCAAAAATGGAGAAACAACTCTCAATCCCAAAATACAACCTACAAAGGCATGCAAAGGGTTGTTGTGAGCTAGCCTAGCCCATTTCTAACCAAAAGGAAGAAGAAGAGCTAAACGTAGTAGTTTGGGGAGCTTACCTTGAAGTGGGTCGTGAATGGGAAGCTTAGAAAATTGTATGGTTGGGCTCTTGGAGGCTTGAGGAAGATGAAGTGATGTTTGGCCGGCGAAGATGGAGCTCCGGCGGTCGTTGTTGGCAAGGAGGTAGTGAAAGGAAGAGAGCTTGGAGATGGCATAGTGAAATGAGAGAGAGTGAATGAAGATAGCAAATAAGGGATGGTTAATGTCTTATATTAGGTTAGGTTAAGTGAGGAAATTTGGGTTTAGTCCTTGGTTTGCTACAAGTGATCATTTGGGCCTCTTAAACGTGTCGAATCGAAATGCGATAGAAGACTAAAGTTCATGAAATGCCGAGACCTATCCGATGCACCTAAACTAGCAAAAACTCATAATCTCATAAAAGCCTCTGAAAACTTCCTGAAATTGCAAAACAACCCCTACTCTATCCAAATGCACTCAGAATCACGCGAGACTTCGCACACGAGATCCATACGTCAAACCTGACTCGCTAAGACTTTAAATACCCTTACTAACTAATCAGGCAATCAATTATAATTAATATAGGATTAAGGGTTGGGATGTTATAGATACTCAAACTGACAAACCCTTTCCCATTACATGTGAATGTTGAGTTGTCAGAAAAGGTTGGATCCAAGAAAAGCCAAGAAGAAGAGTTGAAGAAAGATACCCACAATGCCAGGGACTCAATACATGAGAGAACTAGGGACAAGATGTAACATCTGGACCCATAACCCATATTAATTATAATTAATTATATGATTAGTTAGTAAGTGTGTTTAGAGTCTTAACAAGTCGGGTTTGATGTATGGGTTTCGCATGTGAAGTCTCGCGCGATTCAAGTGCGTTTGGGTACAGTAGGGGTGTGTGTCACTATTTCCGGAAAGTTCCGAGGGCTTTTTAGTATTTTTCACTTTTCGAGATTTTGGCATCATCGGGTAGATTACCTAATTTCCAGGACTTTGTCTGTCTGTTGCATCCCGATCTGGACCTCCGAACCCAACCCAAAACCTGACCTGACCCGAACCCACCTAAACTTATTTTATTAATTTCCAAAAAGTCAAACCCCACCTCCCCATCCTATTTTCCTTTTTTCCCATCTCATTCCCATCATAACCTCCACGCACTTCATCACCCACGTGTAAACCCACCTTCCCCCTTTCCCCATTAATGTTAGGTCACCAAATACCCCTCTCTTCTCATTCACTCCACACAGCAGCCTCCATCCTCTCATTTCTCTCATCCCTTTCATTCTCTCTCCCTCCCTCACGGCTTGCTGCCTCACTGTCGCCGAACGACGCCGCTGCAACCACCACCACGGCAGGCCATCCCCCTTCTCTATCTCTCTCTCTCCCTCTTCCTAGCACACTTCCACTCCATCTCTCTTTCTCTCTCTTTTTCCCCTTTTCTTTTCTCCCTCATTTCACTCTCCTCACTGCCTCGCCGCCCCATTGTCCCAGCACCACCACTGTCGCCATCGACGACCACCACCCGCACCATCATCTCCCCAGCCCACTCCATCTCTATTTCTTCCCTCATTTTTTCCTTTTCTATTTCTCTTTCTTTCCTTGTTTTCCCCCCTCCTTACTGCTAGCGTGAATCACCCCTCCCCATTTCCATTTCCACTCTCTCTCTCTTACTTTCTTTCTCTCTCACTCCTCCCTGCTACGTGAATTAGCCCCACCCATCTCACGCATTTCTTTATTTCATTTTCTCACATCTCATCTCATCTCTCCCTCACCTCACTTCACTCACTGTCAACGTGAGTTAACTTTCTCCCCACCCATCACCTATTTCATCATCTCTCTCTCTCTCTCTCTTTAATTCTTTCACTCTGTTCTCCATTCTTTCTTTCTTTTTGTCTTCACCGTTTCCCTTGCCCAGTGGACCACGAGCAACGTCACCAATTTAGTGGGCCACCAATCAAGTGGGCCCCACAACCTCTGATCATCACCATCATCTCCTCGTGGACCCCACAGGCATCTCTTCCTCAATTTCAAGCTACCACTCCGTCCACCCATTCGTTTGGTAAGCTTCCCTTCCATTAGGTTTGGTTTATATATTTTGGGTGTTGAGTTGTGTTAAGTTAGCTTAGAGCTTTCTATTCTTTTAGTTTTATATTTTAATTTAATTTTATTTTTGCTAATGCTTCTTTAGGTTTGGTTTGTTGGGCATTGAGCTAGGATTTTTGGATTTGGGCATTTTCCACCAAAGGCAAGTAGATATTTATATATATGCTTGGATATGTTTGTCTCTCATTTTATTTGATGATTGATGATGATTTAGATGACCACATGCTCATTGATACTTTAGATGTTTGAAAACATGATAATATAATTGAATGGTTGGATTGGGATGGATGTTGGTTTAAATGGACTTAATGAGAGGGGTATGGATGTATGTGGAGAGGGCGATGCCCTATTCTTTTTATTTGCAGGATTAGAATGGAAGGGCTAGGCCCTTCATATTAACTGATTACATGTTTTGGGATTTTGGAAAGGGGTTTCCACTCATTTCACTTTAGTTACATAACTAAGGTTCTGTAACTGCAGTGTATGCGGTTGACCGGCCAAGGGGACTGGGTCGACCGGCCACACACACAATTAGGCAAGTTACTCCTTGCCAAAACTGTGCACTCCATTTGTTTATAACTTCCGGTCAACTGGACTGGGTCGGGTAAAACGGGTACTCTGTGTGGGATGTCGATCGGACAAGGTCTGGGTTGACCGAATGAATTGTGGCACCTTTTGAAAAGGGCCTTTTAGACCCTATCTTGGTCGGACTTAGGTGGGACGTTGGCTACCTTTTTGGACTCAATTGATTATATGTGAAGATGTTTTGAGCCGACGTCTTTCACGGTTAATCCGGTTGTATCGGGTTACAACCTATCTTAGTTTTGAACGGTACGGGACAACGAGCTATCCCTTTTTATATCTATGCATGAAGATTGTTTGATTGGGTATCGCAAACCATACTTCCCTTCATTGACTGAGTATGGTTGTACGATGCCTCGGGTTTAACATTATACCTAGGATTGGATTGTCTATCGCTTCTTATTCAGAATTGTACCGTCTGGTACTTGTCTACGTGCTATGTTCTTGTTCCTTAGCTTCGTTTGCTTTGTTTTGTTTTGAGATTACTTGATGGACCTAGGTGTTGAACTTAGGATCCCTTTTGATGTTCCATTTGTTTTGATGATTAATAGGAGTGTAGGGGCTTGATAGGTTTGATTGTAAAAGCTTGATGAGGACTACTTATGGTTTTGATATTGGAAGAAGCTTGCTTGTTGGGTTTTGATCTTGATTTGATAATGGAAAGTAGTCTTTCTTTTGTTAATGAATCTTGTTCGCGCAAGAAAGCCTAGCCCCTCACTATTGTTTATTTAGGGATCTTTGTGTAAGACACCACTCAGCTGTATATCGCCCAACACAGATGGGGCACCATCTGTGTGAGGACTTTGATGAACGTCTACGTAGTACGACCTTTTATTTATTGATGAATCTTGCTTGTTTGCCAGGTCATTACCATGCCTTGTTACTGAGTTACTGCTCGTGCCTTGTTGCCAGGCTTTAATCCTTTGCCTTGTTGCCAGGTATATCCTGTGCCTCGATATCTCCACCACGACTCAATGGGAGTAGGAACAACAATGACACTATCCTGTGGTAATCAGCATATGTGGACTGCCTATCTTGCTAGATGTTTATGTTAGTTTGTTTATGATTCGTATGTTATGCACTTCTTACGATCAGGATGCTATGCATGCTTTATGATCTTGTCTGTTGTCTATTTTAATTCGTTCTGCATATCTATTGATGTTTTATATTTATATCTGTCGGCCGACCGTCGTGTCTGATAATGCTACTCTTGATGCATAGGTAACGAACCCTTCTACCTCGAGGAGGAGACGACGAAGGAGATTTAGGCGGATCAGTCTGATGACCTCCTATACTATAATACGGACGGCGTTGTATAGCCGTACCGACCGAGTGCCTCATGCTTATTTTGGATAGATTCATCTTTTGGTTTCTTTTTATTATCATTTTGGTTAGGCCCAAATTTTAGCGTGGCCTTTCATGTACTTAATACTTTTGGTTGAACTGTTTCAACCTTGAACTTAGATAATATATTTTCGTATTGCTCTTAACTATACATCTTGAGACACCACTTGTATTTATGAAGTTTCTGCTATTGTTTCATTATTCGAGGAAATGTTTATACCTCATAGTGATCTTCGATCCATTATGGGACATGATTGGGGCCAAGGGTTATTATTATGTTGAAAAATTTTAGTTGGCCCTAATCTCACACATAACCTCGGTTTCACTTTTGGGGGCGTGACATAAGACATGAAGGAAATATGGGCACTGCGAAAAGCTAAATATAGTCATTTTTATCAAAAACTCTCTCTTTACAACCATGATAAAAAGAAGGAAAAGAGAGGAAAACAAAACAAAACTCAGGCCTTCACTGCATCCATGGCGGTGGAGAAAGGGGCGGCATCAGTTTCATCACCCAACGACGCCCCCCTGAAGAGCAAGATCGAGAGGCTGCCCACACAGAAATAGATGAAGCACCCATAGCAATGGGTGACAAATGATCCAAAATCTCTCCCCACAATGCACTGCCACCCAGGCCCATACACCCTATCAAATTCCTGCAACAACAGAGGAAAAAAAAATTCCTATGAGAATTTAGAAAGCATTTTTTTTAATATATCTCCACATTGTTGTACTATGTGCATATTGTTTACAAAGTTTCGCGCCAAATATTCAGATGAGAATGATAAACATCCGCAGGGTTTTTATCAATGATAAATATTCAGTTCTCATTGAAGTTAAATCTCAAGTTTCACCATACCTTCTTGATGAAGCGGGCAATCTCAGTGGAGTCAGTGACGTCAAAGGCATCGAGAGCCTTAGCGGCGAGGCTGAGTGCGTCCTGCTGCATGATCTGCAGCATATCTGTCTCTCCTATAACTGCCTTCCCTTCCAGCATGGTGTTGGAAATTGATAAGCAAGCAGAGGATCCTCTGAAGAGCACTAAAAGATGGGAAAAGAAAAGAAAAAAAGATGGTGATACAGGAGACAACAACAGCAACAGCAGTAGCAAAAGTGGGAAGAAAAGGGAGGTGGGAGTGGGGATTATATTGGGCTGGGAGGGGTTACAAGGATGGGTTTTGGTGCTGGTGAGCAAGCCACATACATGTGGATGGATTCATAGCTTGTGGTCATCAACGGATGCTGACGAATATACTGGATTGTTGTTGACGGTGGATATGGGCGGTTTTTTGTTGGACCCACATTCTTGCATGATGTGGGTGTGGTTGATTCCTTCTTGAGAGGCAGCAGCAGTGGGTCTTGGAGTCCATTTTATCCTGGACACGTGGTGTTGTGCTTGTGGTTTAAGTGGATGAGGATGGATGTTTCTTTAGCTGTGTGCTTGCCTACTTTTGCTGCTGTAGGTTTTGTCCTTGTCGAGAGGGGAAGTTGTTTCTGTTTTCTACTCTTTTCATGGGAAATTGATCATGTGATTCGAGTAAGGTTTTTGTCTTAACAAGGCAAAGGTGAGGATGGAGAAGCTGCTAGAACATTGCTAACTATATTCACATCTGGGGTTACACGTGGCCGCTATTGCATCCATCAGTTGATCCATGCAGAAGGGTGGGTGCCCTCCTGCTATTACACTTTTTGTTGTGTTATGGAGGCATTACGGATGTAACTGAGCTAGAGATGTAAAATGGGCCGGGCCTCAGACCAACAAGCCGGTCGGTCGATTAGCCACGGTCTGGCCCGACATATTTACTAGACTGGCATGGCCCAGCCCATTGCAGTCACGGGCCATGCTGGACCAGGGGGCCATGGCCCTTGGCATGGCATGGCACAGCCCCGTGCCTGGCACGAGCTGGAGCACAGCACGACCCGACCTGGCAGGAAAACCCCCTCTTGCTTTTGTGCTTTTAGGTCCCATCTATTGGTCATTTACAAAGTAAGCTTTACATTCATGAGATAAATCTAGCCGTCCAACTTGCTCTATCCTGAAAAGAGCCCATTAGATGGATTGTCCGGATCATGTAACCATGCTCAGCATAGAACAACATTGGCCCACTTGGGTTAGGGTCAAGGAAAGTTCCACTGACGCTAACATTCCTCATAATGAAATTTGAACAAATCATGCAACATCTATGGTAATCTAAAAAGGAACCAAAACAAAAAAAGCCCTTATAATGACATTTGGCCAAAGCTTGCAGCAATCAGGATAATTTTACTATAAAACAATAAGAAATCTTTATGGTAATTTGCAATAGGAAATTAGAATCAATATTTGTGCATGTGTTTGGAAGTTCTATTCTTTACTAAGGGCTTGTTTGGTATCTCTACTCTTCTTTTTTAATAGATACACCAAAATAGAGCCATTAAAAAAAGGAGTCATAAAAAGAAGATGTTAGAATCAAAATGAGTGTTTGGTAATATAATGATCTATATTAAATAGACTTTTTTTATATCAATGGTTGAAAATTTTTCAGAAATTTCTTGAGATCCACAAGGTATCAAGCCTTGAAAATTGACCACATGAATGTAATCAACCTTCCATAGAGATCTAACGGTTTGGATCGTGATTTACTATCCTAAAAATAGAAAAAAATAGAAATACATTACCACTTATGGACGAATCCAAAATTGAGCATGATACATCAATGGATAATATGGTTTTGTAAAAATCTTGTGATTAACAAGGTATCAGTCCTTGAAAATTGATTATATAATTGTGTTCAACCTTCCAAAGAGATCTAACGGTTAGGATATTGTGTTTGGGGCCCATAGATTCCAAAAAAATATACCCAGTGGGTCACGTTCTTTTGCACATATCTCGGGATTAGTGATGATCCAACAACTGAAATTTGATCTCATATCCATATTCGATCTTATGATCATTTCCAACGGTTTGGATCTTGATTTACACTCTCAAATCTTAAGGAAAAAAGAAAAAAAAAAAAAAAAAGACAGGGACCTTATGGCCTGAAATCACCATTCACCAGCCTCTTTTTTTTTTTTTTTTTTTCCTTTACTTTTCAAGTGGCTCATTGTGAGGGTTGTGGATTTAAGAGGCATTGCCTCTACTTTTTTACAACGAGTAGATGCATAAATACACTGTGAAACGCATCTATTCTCAAAATCTCTACATGCTTTAGAGATTTAGAAAATTAGAGGCAAAAAATAGTGATGCCAAACATAGTTTAAGAGAGAATAAATTTGTTGAAGGGCAAACAAGAATAAATAAAGGAACAAAGTTGAGGAGGGGCAAAGAGGCTAAGATCATAACATACATGAGAAATGCCAACTATTTTTCTCGTACATTAAAGGAAGCTGAAGAGTTGAGAAGAGGCAATTGACCCACCTCAACACTATATGGCTCCATCATTGTCCTGTGTTGATTTAGGTTATATGTGGATATCCTGTGGTGATTTAGGTTACATGTGGATATTGCTTATTTTGCTAGGATTATTACCTTGTTTACTTTAACAATTATGTTGATTCTTGTTATTACATTATTCTTGCACAACTGCATAGTTCTTTAGTCTTTCTTAATCTGTCAATAGTTTTTTTTTATCTTATATTCTACTTGATGCATTCATATTGTGTTACATGTATATTGTATCTTGTTAGGTTACCCAAACATGATGCTATTTCCTTTTGTCCTGTACATTGGACTTGGGACTTAGATCACTTTTTGCTTCTCTTCTGCACACTTTCATTTGAGCTATGGTTGGTTGGGTTGTAACTGAAACACTTTTATTTTCACCTACAACTTGAATTTTGTGGTAGAATGATGACTTACCTTTATACCATATATGGACCATACCTATGCTTTGAGATTTATGTTTACATCTTCCACATTGATGGAACAAACGTCCCAAATATCTTGCTCACGGCGCAAGCACGACCTTAGACTCAACTCACGGTGTTGAGAAGACCTATATTTCTCTGCTGGAAAATTCTCTTCCTTTATTATGCTCTTAGGCCATTTAAATAGAAAACAAAGTAATGAATTAAACAACAAACGTCAAAGGAAATAACAGCAAGGAACCAGTCAAAACAAATACCCTAAATTAAGGACGACAACAAAGGAAATAAATAATTAAGGAAACTAATCCGCATAACGACTTGGCTTGGTGATTGTGCGAGAACTCCGCCTGTTACCAATCTCCAAGTTCCCCTCTTGCCCATCATTCCTTCCCTCTTCGAAACGAACCTTGTCCTCAAGGTTGAAATCAGGAAACTGACCGTGCAGCATAGTAACTAGTTCCCATGTGGCATCGTCAAGTGGCAAAGAAGACCATTGAACCAACGCTTCCCTAACCTTGCCGCCAGGACTTTGAATCTAACGGTAATCGAGAACCCGTTCGGGTTGTAGAACAGTCACACATCGCCTGAAAATGGAGCTAATGTAGGAGTCACTCGTCTATCCATTCCCACACGCCGTTTAAGAAGAGAAACGTGAAAAACTGGATGTATGCGAGAATCCTCCGGTAACTCAAGTTTGTAGGCCACACTTCCCAAGCGAGCAACCACCTTAAAGGGCTCAAAATATCTGCTTGCAAGCTTCTGATAAGCCTGCTTGAATACGGACTGTTGACGGTAAGGTTGAAGCTTGAGATACACGTAGTCTCCAATTTGAAAAGTTTCCTCGCAATGCCCACGATCTGCATATTGCTTCATTTGATTGGAGGCTAGCACCAAATTACTCTTCAATTCCTGTAAAATTTCAACACACGGTCCACCTCCACTATAGGTGAACTCCCAGGAACATATGCACGAAGTACAGGGGGTTCCCTCCATACAATCCTTGAAAAGGAGACATGCTGATAGAGCGATGATAAGAGGTATTGTACCAGAACTCGGCCAAAGCGAGAAACTGCTCCCATTTCTTCGGCGGCCCACTGACAAAACATCGAAGATATTGCTCCAAGCAACGATTCACAACTTCCGTCTGACCATCCATTTGCAGGTGATAAGCCGAACTCATCTTCAACCCAGTACCTTGCAATTTGAATAACTCACGCCAGAAATGACTTATGAAGATTTTATCGCGATCACTTAAAATAGATTCGGGAATTCCATGCAAACGAACAATGCCGCGAGCAAAAGCTTCAGCAACCACCTTAGCAGTATAAGGATGGGAAAGAGCAATAAAGTGAGCATATTTGGTCAATCGATCCACCACTACCATGATTTAATCATACCCCGCTGATTTTGGTAACCCATCAATAAAGTCCATGGATACATCGGACCACACCTTCTCAGGAACCGACAATGGTTGTAAGAGGCCAGCTGGAGTGCGGGTGTCATATTTATTCTGTTGACATACGTCGCATTCGTGGACGTACTTAGTAACATCTTTCCTGAGCCCTTCCCAAGAGAAGTCTTGGGAAATCCGACGGTAGGTCCGTAAGACTCCCGAATGCCCTCCCATAGCAGTGTCATGAAACTCATGCAATAAAGCCCTCCGGATGCACGGGTCTCTTGGTATTAAAATCTTTCCACGCCTGATGATACACCCATCTCGCAAAGTACACCCCTCCACAGAATGAGGATTGCATGCAATTTAAGAAACAACTCCCCCAGCTTATAGTCATGAACTGTAGCAGCGCGTATATTAGCCCACAGAGCCCATTGAGGACTAGAAATGAGGTATGATGTCGCCCCCTTGTTGATAGATACCTCTGACTCGTCTTTTCCCCTTCATGATAATGCATCAGCGGCATTATTTTCATGTCCCGGTTTGTACATAATCTCATAATCAAAGTCCACAAGCTTTGCAATCCAGCGCTGCTGTTCTGGCGTGGTAATGCGTTGCTCAGGCAAGTAACGTAAACTTCTCTGATCAGTGCAAATTTTGAAATGCCTACCCAATAAGTATGGTCGCCAAATGCGGATAGCTTCCAAGATAGCCAACATCTCTTTTTCATAGGTTGACCATGCCCGTTTTGCGGGTCCGATAGCCTTACTAAGGAAGGCAATGGGACGTCCCTTCTGAGATAAGATAACGCCAATCCCTTCACCAGAGGCATCAGTTTCAATTATGAAATCTTCAGCAAAGTTTGGGAGAATTAAAACGGGAGTAGTAGTTAGTGCAACTTTAAGCCTCTCAAAGGCATCAGTAGCCTCTGTAGTCCAATCAAACTTCCCTTTCTTCAATAGTTGGGTTAATGGCTTAGCAATAGCCCCATAACCCCGTACGAACTTGCGGTAATGCCCTATCAAACCAAGAAAACCACGAAGAGCAGTGATATGTTTTGGATTAGGCCAACGAACCATAGCCTCAATTTTTTTTGGATCAACCCGAACCCCCTCACATGTAATTATATGACCTAGGTATTCGACCTCCTGCTGCCCGAAAGCAAACTTTCTGGGCTTAATAAAGAATTCATGTGCAGCGAGAATACCCATAGTCGTCCGTAGATGCATCAAGTGTTCGTCCCATGTCTTGCTGTATACAAGAATATCATCAAAGAAGACTAAGATAAATTCTCGTATGTAAGCTTTAAATACCGAATTCATAGCTGCTTGAAAGGTAGAGGGAGCATTACACAACCCAAAAGGCATGACCAAGTATTCATAATGGCCACTATGAGTGCGGAAAGCAGTCTTGTGAATGTCGTCGGGATGCACACGAATTTGGTGATAGCCGGCCCTTAAGTCCAATTTAGAGAAGTATGTTGCACCAAATAATTCATCAAGCATGTTGTCGATTGTTGGAATAGGAAATCGATCCTTAATGGTGGCTTCATTTAGAGCCCGATAATCTGTGCAAAATCTCCACGAGCCATCCTTCTTTTTCACCAATAGTACCGGTAACAAAAAAGGACTTGTACTCGGCCTGATCAATCCGGACCGAAGCATTTCTCCCACCTGTCTTTCTATTTCATTCTTCTGAAAATGGGCATATCTATATGGGGCCACGTTAACTGAACGCGAGTTGTCTTGAAGGTGAATCCTGTGGTCAAAAAGCCGTTGAGGTGGGAGGGACGATGGTTCTTCGAGAACTTGTTTGAAGTCGCCGAAGATATGCTGAATGTCCATCAGAATGTTTTCCTCAAGTGGCCTGAACATTGTCGTGCTTTCAGCAGTTGCTGCCAATACGAAGAGTTCAGCCTCACACTTCCACTCCTGTATAATAGAGTGGATACCCACAGTTTTAGAAGCCTGAATGGGTGGTGCACATAATTGGAACTAATTTCCTCCCACCGTAAACTCCATGGTCATGCTACTATAATAAAAAAACAATCTTTCCAAGGCTCTTCAACCACTGTACCCCAAGGACAACATCCATGCCCGTGATTGGTAGGGCATATAGTGTAGTGAAAAATTTGAACCCCTGGATCGTGAGCGGGACCCGCTTATACATCTCCTTACACTCCAAACGTTCTCCACTCACCACACGAACAATGAACGGTGTAATGGGAGTCACAGTAAGTTTTAACTGCCCTGCTACATTGGAATGAAATTATGTGTCAATCCTGTATCAATGAGTACATTAACGGTGTGTTGGTTGATCTAAGCTTGCAGGCGCATAGTCTGAGGACCCGACCCACTAGCTAACGCATGTAGAGAAATCTAGGGGTCACTAATCATATATGTATATGCTCTGATACCAGTTCTCGATTACCGTTGGATTCAAAGTCCTGGCAGCAAGGTTAGGGAAGCGTTGGTTCAATGGTCTTCTTTGCCACTTGATGATGCTGTTTCTTGGATCCAGGACTGCACGATCGGTTTTGGGACTCAGAGAGGGCCTGTAGCTGTTGCTGATGTTGCTTATTGATGTTGTTCTGACTTGCAACAAATTCGTTCATAGATCGTTGAATGTTTTGCAAAGTCGTCTCAAGTGATTCCATGCGTTCGCGATTCGTCATCTCCTTATAGCTTGCGCAATGAGAGCGATAGATCGCTGCTCTGATACCAATTGATGGAACAAACGTCCCAAATATCTTGCTCACGGTGCAAGAACGACCTTAGACTCAACTTACGGTGTGGAGAAGACCTATATTTCTCTGCTGGAAAATTCTTTTCCTTTATAATGCTCTTAGGCCATTTAAATAGAAAACAAAGTAACGAATTAAACAACAAATGTGAAAGGAAATAACAGCAAGGAACCAATCAAAACAAATCCCCTAAATTAAGGACGACAACAAAGGAAATAAATAATTAAGGAAACTAATCCGCATAACCACTTGGCTTGGTGATTGTGCGAGAACTCCGCCTGTTACCAATCTCCAAGTTCCTCTCTTGTCCATCACACATATTCATAACTTCGCTAATGATGTGATGTTAAATATTCTTACGATGCGAACTATGGTACTGGTTATGGAAAAGTTTCAACTAGTCCCGTCCTCAGATTCGATTACCATATTTCACTACGAATCCAAATTTGGGGGCATGACACTGGTGGCTATCCAACTGCCCTGACCCCATTGTTCACCACCTTGCTACGATATCTTTGGACCACAGTACAATTCTCTTGGACCACAACAAGCTCTTCCTTCCAATTTTCAATTTAAGTTTAAAAACAAGTGGTAGCTCCACCCAACTTTCCTTGATGTAGCCGAGTCCATTTGGAATGCCACTTTTGAAGGGAACCCTCACTTCATTCTTGCCCAAAAATTAAAGGCTCTCAAACAGGATCTCAAATCTTTGCATAAAAATGCTTTTGGCCAAATGCAACAAAGAATCAATTCAGCTGAAGAAAATGTCCTGCACTGCCAATAACACTATGATTTAGATCCGACAGATAACGGGAAGACCTTTCTGTGAAATTTGCTCTCCATGATGCTCAACGAGGGAGACCAATACACCATGATTTTCCACCAGTCAGCTAGGGGCTGGAGCTCTTCCAATAGAATTACTCTTATCCGCATCAATCGCAATAAAACTAATGATCCAGCCCTCATTCTTGCTAAGGAAGTTCAATACTTCTCAAAATTATACAAACCCTAGGAAGGCCATCTCAATTCTTTGTTATCCAAATTGATAGCTCAATGGTGCCTACTTCCCAAAACTCCTCTGATTTATGTTCCTTCAGAATCTGAAACCAAGAAGTCAGTTTTCTCCCTTAAAAAAAATAGTTCCCCCAGGTCCGCACAGGTTTAATTGGCTTTTTTTTTTTTTTTTTTTTTTTAACTTTAACTTGGGACATCATTAGAGGCATTGTCACTCGAGCAGTTCAAAATTTCTTTGCTTCCAAAAAACTTTATAAAGTCTAAAAACTATGAAATAAAAACTCAGGGCAGTGACACTTATTTCCTTTCTCTCATTCCTAAAATAGAAACTCCAGAAACCTTTGCTGATTTCAGACCCATAAGCCTCCTGAATTTCTCATATAAAATTCCTGTAAAAAAACTTTGCATCTAGGATGATAGCAATTCTGCCCTCCCTAATTTCTAGCCACCAAGCAGCCTTTATAAAAGGTAGAACCATCCTAAAACTAGACGACAATGTCATTTGAGCTCTACAAAACACTGAATTCCAAAATTCAAGGTGGATCCTTATGCCTTAACCTAGACATTTCAAAAGCCTTTGACAAATTAAATTGTCCTTTCCTCTTCCAAGCTCTCAAACTCCTTAATTTTTCAGATACTTTTATCTCCCTCATCAAGGAATGCATCTCCACAACTATGGACTCAGTTTTGGTTAACTGTATTCATCAAGGTTTATTCCCATCTTCTTGTGGTCTAAGACAAGGAGACACACTGTCCCACTACTCGTTCATCTTAAAAGGAAGAAATCCTGAGTCATCACATCCAAAATATCCAACTTCAAGGCATAATCCACTCTCTCTCCAAGATCTCCTCAACGCCTTGTCATCTTTATGTAGATGACACAAGAGTCAAGACCTTCCTATTTCAAGTTTCTTCCGGCCAGACTTTTAGTTTTCTTAAAAACCAGTTCCAAATAAGCAAAAAAGGATCTGCCCCATCCTCGGTATGCAAGCATCTATGGATTTGCTTGGATACTTGGGGATTCCTTTAGTCTATGGCAGCCAAGAAGGAGATACTTTCTCCCTCTTCTAGACTTGCTCAACTCAAAGCTCTCAGCATGGAAAGCCAAGTCCCTATCCTTTGACAGTAGTCTCATCTAGATTTAGCATGTGTTGTCCAGTATTCCCATACACACAGCATCAGTCAGGACTCTGTTAGTCTCAATTTCCACTGAGATTGAGAGATTGATGAAACACTTCTTATGAATAGGAATTTCATCTTCTACTAAGCTCAACTATGTCAATTGGGCTACTGTTTGCTCGTCTAAATAAGCTGTCTAAGGAGAATTGCGGAGGTTAATGGTGCAGCCTCGATCAAAATAGGCTAGCAAACTTCAACTGCTAACTCTATATTGTCCCTTTGGTTCAAAGTGCAATACTTTAAGAAAAATTCCATTTGGTGCTCCCAAAATCCTCTTCATGGTTCGAGTATGTGGAAGAATATGCGTCTTCTTGCTCCCTATACATTCACCGGGGCAGCAAGTGGGTTTTCGGAAATGGGCAGGATATTGATATATGATTTGATTCTTGGTGTGCAGATCACCCAATTTCAGACAAATTTTCTCAACTCAACTTGACCTCAAACGAATGTCTATCATCCTTCTTTCAAAATGGTTCTTGGGTCATCCCTCCACTTTGCCCAATGCAATTCAAATTTTGCTTTACCAAGACACCTTTAACTTTGTCCCAAATGCAACGTCAAAAATCATCTTCTGATGGCTTTGTAACCCTCAAAGCATAGTGGAGTTGAAACAGTAAAGAAAAGGATGTGGAAATTACTCCTTCTCCATGTACAGAGTGGAGAGATGACCTATATTATATAAACTTTCTGTTTGTGTTGGATTACAATGTGAAAGATACAAATCAAAGGAGATTGAAAGAATCTATACAGTTACTAAAATAGAATGCTAATTTACAGGATCTGATGGATTGTGCTGAGGTGGAGATTTGGGCATATCAATCTATGCTATCACGCCCCTGCAAGCGAAGTAGTGGAACCATAGTGAGCTTGGGCCTGAGGAGCAAAAACCGCTTAGACCCAAGAGCTTTAGTCATGATGTCTGCAATCTGATCAACTGAGGAAATGAAGCGAACACGAAGTTGCCCAGATGCAACAAGTTCTCTGACAAAGTGATAGTCAAGTTCTATATGCTTTGTGCGAGCATGGAATACTAGATTCGCAGCAAGATAGGTTACGCCAAGATTGTCACACCACAACATTGGCGGAATTGATGAAAAGAAATGAAGCTCATAAAAAAGATACTGCAGCCATCGAAGTTCACTCGTGGCATGGGCTAGAGCATGATATTCGGCTTCAGTGCTTGAGCGGGCGACGGTAGGTTGCTTTTTGGCGGTCCAAGAAATGAGATTGGGTCCTAAGAAAACACAATAGCCTGTTGTAGAGCGGCGATCATCAGGACAGCCTGCCCAATCCGCATCAGAGTAAGCTTGGAGAGTCAAATTTGTAGATTTTTTAAGAAGTAATTTACAGTTAACGGAGTTCTTCTGGTATCGAAGAATACGTTTTACCGCCGTCCAATGAGCATCAGTCGGTTGATGCATAAATTGACATACCTTGTTAACAGAGAAGGCAATGTCAGGACGGGTGACAGTTACATGCTGAAGAGCACCAACTGTGCTGCGGTAGATAGTAACATCATCTAATGGATCACTAGTGTCTTTAGATAGGGCCACACTAGGCTGAGCAGGAGAGTTAACTAGTTTAGCACCAGCCATATGTGTGCGAAGAAGAAGATCTTCAATATATTTCTTCTGTGACAACAAGAGACCAGATTTTGTATGATGTGCTTCAATCCCTAAGAAATAATGTAGACGACCCAAATCTTTTAGAGTGAATGTGCAATTAAGATCCCTTGTAATGATGGTGATAGTAGTAGAACTGTTGCCTGTAATAAGAATATCATCCAAATAGACTATAGAACAGTGATATCAGTCGATGTGCGCCTAATAAACAAGGAAGTATCACACCTTGAAGCAACAAAGCCCAGTTGAAATAGCCAATCGCTTAAACGATGAAACCACGCCCGAGGGGCCTGTTTGAGCCCATAAATTGCTTTGTTAAGTTTGCAGACAAAATGTGGAAGAGTAGAATGAGTGAAGCTAGGTGGTTGGGCCATGAAAACATCCTCTTGAAGAAAACCATGTAAAGAGGCATTATTAACATCAAGCTGATTAATGGGCCAGTTTTGAGAGAGAGAGCAATGGAGAGAATAACTCCGATCGTATTGGGTTTAACCATAGGGCTAAATGTCTCAAAATAATCTACTCCTTCTTCTTGACTAAACCCTTTGGCAACTAGCCTGGCCTTATAGCGATCTACAGAGCCATCTGGTTTCCTCTTGATTCGAAACACCCATTTACAACCAACAATATTATGATTGAGTGGCCGTGGAACAAGTACCCATGTTCCATTTGAGATAAGAGCATTACATTCAATTGTCATAGCCGCACGCCAATGAGATGTTTTGTTGGCTTAAGAAAAACAGGTGGGCTCAACTTCATGAAGGACAAGATCCATGGAGTGACGAGTAGCTGTGAAAGTAACATGATCCGGATTTCTTGGGTCGACGAGTATGATTGGATGTGCTAGTAACCATGGTGTGAGAGCGGGTGGGAGGAGTAGGATCGGCGGATTTGAGGCAAGCACAGGTTGACCATGCTCAGAACGTAGTGATGGAGAGGGTTGGACGGTTGGTTTTGAGATGAGTGGATTTTGGGTAAATGGAGGTGTAGGAGTGGGTAGTGTAGGTATGGGATGTATAGATGTAGTATTGGGTGCCATGGTAGGATTGGATGTAGGTAAGATAGTGGGTATGGGTAAGGTAATTGATTTGGGTGGTGAAGAAGGAGAAGAAGTGGTTGGAAGAGAAGCAAAGGGGAATGTTGTTTCATCAAACGTCACATGGCAGGAGATTTAGACACGACCTGTGGGCACATGAAGGCAACGATATCCCTTATGATGATTACTGTAACCAATAAAGACACATGGAAGAGATTTGGGAGACAGCTTGTCATCCTTGTAAGCATCGAGGAATGGATAACATTTGCAGCCAAAAACACGAAGAAAGCTCAAATCTGGTGGTTTGGTAAAGAGAACTTCAATGGGAGATTTACTATGTAAAACAGGGGTAGGAAGTCTATTTATGAGGAAGGTGGAAGTGGTAAAAGCTTCTAGCCAATATGCTTTAGGTAAAGAAGCTTGGAACAGAAGAGTTGTCCCAACTTCAGTGATATGCCTAATTTTACGTTCAGCGAGTCCATTTTGTTCAGGGGTGTGGGGACAAGAGATGCGATAAGAGATGCCATTGTCAGTTAAAATTTTTTGCATGTGACCTTTTGTCAAATCAGCAGCGCCATCACATTGAAAGTGTTTAATTTTCATGGAGAAAAGATTTTCAGATAAAGCTTTAAATGCTTGGAAACAAGTGGCAACAAATGCTTTAGTTAACATAGGATATAGCCATGTAAAGCGACTAAAATCATCCACAACAATAACAAAGTACTTGAAACCAGACAATGAAGGCACAGGAGCAGGCCTCCAAACATCACAATGAACTATTTATAAAGGCATAGTAGTTTTTCTAGTAGATAAAGAAAAAGGTAACTTGTGACTTTTACCCATATGACAGGCGTCACATGCTTTATTAACAAAAAGAAAATCAGAAAGTTCAAGCAAATGCTTAGAATTTACAGAAGATAAAACTTGACGAGAAGGATGACCCAACCGGCAGTGCCAAAGATCTGGACTAGCTCGAGAACTGACGAAAGCTGCATGTGGAGAGGAAGATGGAAAAAGGAGTGGATATAAGTTGCCTTCAACGTGGCCCGACATAAGTGTTGTCCCCGTTTGTGGGTCCTTCACAACATAGCCCCAAGGAAAAAAAGTGAATGAGCATTTGTTATCTTTGGTAAATTGGGCAATGGAAAGTAAATTTTTAGTGCGAGAAGGAACAAGAAGAATGTTGTTCAGAGAGAAATTGTTAGAGAAAGAAGAATGGCCAATTTTAGTAATGGGTAGAGAGTTACCGTCACCAATAAATACTAGATCCGAGCCAGAGTAAGGTTGAGGATGATGAATGAGCGTTGGATCATATGTCATATAACTCGTCACTCCACTGTCGAGAATCCACTGAGATGGAGCAGTGCCATGAAATGGAGGTGGCCCATACATATTTGGTGCTAGCGGTCAGAAATGAAGGCCTGCAAAGTGGGGTTGATTACCAGAGAAGTGCGCTTGCGACTGACTGTTGCGAGAAGCGGAATACCTGTAGTAGCAGTGAGATGCAACATGGCCGCGACGGTTGCAAATCTGACATTTTGCTTTCTGTTTGCCATTGCCATTGCCATTGCTGAAGCCTTTGTTTGGTGCTGAAGACTGTGGTGCAGAGTTACTGTAGTTGTGGAAAGATTATGGAAGTGAGGGAAAGACAGAGTTACTGTTGGTGCTGGTGTTGTTCGGTGAAGGGAGAGGGAGAAGACCAGCATTTGTTGGTAATGACAATGGTGCAGGGTGTGGTGCAGGGTATGTTGTAGGGCCTGCTATAAGTGCAGATTGGGTGCCATCAGAAGACTGCCCAGTGAGATGAAGAAGATGCTATTCATGAGTTAGCAAATGAGCCCGCAGTTCAGCAAAGGAGGGTTGTTCAGTGCGTAGTTCCATGGAAGTAATGAATGGTCCATATTCAGGACCCAAACCATTAAGAGTGTAAAGTATGAGATCTGCATCTGTAACTGGTGCTTGAATGGCTGAGAGAGAATCAGCCAACGTTTTCACAGATTGTAGGTAATCAGTAATGGGTGATGCACCTTTTTGAATTGTTTGCAACTGGTTGTGAAGAAGAGACTTCTGTGCTTGAGATTCCTGCAGATGAGTCTGTTCAAGAGAGAGCCAAAGTGAACGGGCAGTTGTGAATCCAAGAGCCTGAGGGGCAACGATCTTGGCAAGAGTGGCATTGGTGCAGCTGATGACAAATTGATCAATGCGAGTCCATCCTTCAAGGGCAGGATTTGGTGTTGCGATGCCATCTACAGAGATGTTGGCAGGAGGTGCTGACTTAGTACCATCAACATAGCACATGAGACCAGTGCTTTTCAAGATGGATTCCATCTGATATATCTAGACTAAATAGTTGGTGCCATCCAATTCAATGGAGACAAAATTAGTAATGTTTGTGATGGGGAGAGTTACTGTGACAGAGGAAGAGGAAGAAGAAGCAGAGGAGGCCTTGATGGTTGAATGACGGGATCAAAGAAGAGAAATAGATGTGAGTCCTTGTAGGGCTCCGATATCATGAAACAGTAAAGAAAAGGATGTGGAAATTACTCCTTCTCTATGTACAGAGTGGAGAGATGACCTGCATTATATAAACTTTCTCTTTGTGTTGGATTACAATGTGATAGATACAAATCAAAAGAGATTGAAAGAATCTATACAGTTACTAAAACAGAATGCTAATTTACAGGATCTGATGGATTGTGCTGAGGTGGAGATTTGGGCATATCAATCTATGCTATCAGGACCCACATCAAGTACAGTTTGATTAAAGTTGATCGGGCTAACCTAATTTGAAGCAGCATCTCTACCCGCATAATCTCTTGCTTCAGATTGCGATTGATTCTTTAGAAAACTCCAATTCAAGCTCCTCAACCTCTTCTACAACGACTTAGGTTTTCTGCAGTCTCAAATGCAGCATCTATTGCTCAGGTGAAGACTCCAGTCCTCGCCACTTCTCCTGCAGGTATGCCCTTTTTGTCATTGGATCTTCAACATTGCCAATAATCAGCCAGCGGATAACATCTTAGCATCCTTAACTTGGAAACTCCTTTCTCCAAAAGAGAAGAAATTCGATCAAGTGACCGAGACGTGGCGGATGCCATTAGAAACATAGATGATGAATATGAAGAGGTAAATGGAAATTGAGCAAGGATGTGGAGAAGTCAGAAATGTGGAAACTGACCGGGATGCAGCTACTAAGTATATGGAAACAGTTTTCATCTATATCATTTACTTTCTTTGGAGGACTTGAAATGGCTATGAAGTTCCTTCTCAACAGAACCCAGTTTCAATTGAAGGAAGCCTTTCTCCTCTCCCTTAGGAAAATCAGTGGGGGTGTGAAAAAAAACTGAAAAACCGTCTAATCGAACCTAACCGCGGTTAATAACCGTGTTTCACGGTTCGGTTACGGTTTTCCATATTAACTCATGGTTATTAACCAAACCGAACAATAAAATACGGTTCGGTTAACCGCAAACGATTAACCGTATTCTTATACTAATAAAAGAAAACATAAAGGGCCTAGATGAAATAATCCATAACTTATGTAATAAGTAACAAAACCGTAGCAAGTCAAATCTGTTTCGCTCTCTCTCCCAGCCCCTTCCTCTCCTCTCTCTCAACTCCCAACGGCAGCCCCTTTCTTGCCTCTCTCACTAGAACTCTCTCTCGACTCCCAGTGGCCAGCCGCCACCCCCCCCCTCCCCACTCTCGAGCAATATCGGCGTCGTTCTCAAAGCCAGCGGTCTTCGGGTTACTTCAATCAAGATCGGTCCGCTTCTTCTCTTCGTGTTCAAAATCTTCTCTTTCTTGTTTTTGAATTTCTAGGGGACTTGTCTTTGTTCATTTGGATTTTGGGTTTTTCTTTTCTAGGCACGTTTGGATGGATGCATGCATATCCAATCTTGTAAATTGTCGTGGGGTTGAGAACTGGAACTACATTGTGATGTAGGATGTGGGTTTTCAATGTTTAGGTTCTTTTTGGAATAACAAACACAAAAGTGACAAAAAGAAGCTGTTTTTGAAATGACATGGCTGTTAATTTGGGCCGAGTAGCGTCTTGGAACCCTGCATGGAGAAGGATTTTGGGGTTAACTTTGATAGATAATATGCAAGCAAGGATGCATCACTGAATTTTTTTAATTAGTGATTTGGATGCAGTGGGATTTGGAAGATTTCTTTTTACCGGAGTTGGAATGTCGAAATCCTCTATTTGAACTAAAAGGGGGTTTATTATTACATAATAAAATGAAATAGCACTGTCTTGATAGAAGAGAATAGTGTTTGCAGATTTTGAATTGCTAGTGTTTCTTTCTTTTTTTTCCCCCTGTTTTATATATTTCTTCATTTGGGTTTTGGTTGTTTGATTTCCATAGTCTTGGAATGCTA
Organism: Camphora micrantha; assembly: GCA_003546025.1. NCBI lineage: Eukaryota > Viridiplantae > Streptophyta > Magnoliopsida > Laurales > Lauraceae > Camphora > Camphora micrantha. Next base: position 20,207,548 of record QPKB01000008.1, on the reverse strand, counting down.
CTTAATAGTATAAGGGAACACTTAAGCACGATCAAGTTTGTTAGCACTTGAGGTGTGAAAATGGGGCATGAATAGATTTTTCCACGATTATTAATCGTAATTGAACTGTCTAATACGGTTAACCATGGTTCGGTTTTCCACAGTTTTTGTGGATAAGGTTACGGTTACGGTTATAAAAGATAGAAAACCGCGGTTACGATTCGGTTAATAATTTTTCCAAAATGACCGGTTAACTGAACCGTTACACCCCTACTCCTCAGCATTCACCTCTAATCTATCTTTCATGCTTTAGGAATCTTTGAAATTCCATTGTCAACCCCTTTGTAGATAGGTGCGCCTTTGTTTTTCTTTTCTTCCCACAAAAGTAAACCTTTTTGGCATTCTCAACCCTTTTGTTGTAGCAATGGGGCCTTTTTGAGCCCATGTATCATTTTTCTTGTTTCTTAATACAACTACCTTTGAAAGAAACCAAGAAAAGCCTTGAAGCCTTCACAAGATATTAGTCATGTAAAAATTGTTACACCTCGTCCTGAGTTAATCAAGATTGGCGCTAATTAATTATCATTAGTTAAGTTAATTGTGATTAATAATCGAATTAAGTTGAATTAGTCTCAAAAAGTTGAATTGAGCTTAATGGAATGAGTTTGGACAATACTAACTTGTTTGAGATGGTTTTGAACTCAATTGATGAGAATAAGGACTTTTGTAAATACGGGTTTCCGTGTATTTTGTCGAATATGGTAACTCTTGATATTATCGCGTGTATCTCGAAGAGTACGTCAACTTTCGTATTAGGCTTGATTTCATTTGATTTGGAATGGATCAAATGAGTCTTCATTTGACTTGAAAAGTAAATAAGGTAAGAGGTGAGGGCTTAAGTGCAAATTTCTGTTGTATAAGGTTTTAAACAACCCAAAACCTTATTCGCTCAATCTCCAGCAACAACAGCAGAAAACTCAAGAACCCTAGGTTCATTTTCTTTCTTCTCCATTCTTCTTCATCAATTATAAAGGTCTAAAGCTATTCAGTTAGTTTTGGAAAAGGATTCGTGTTAGTTCATCTTCTTTTTCAATTTTCCTTGGAGTTGGAGTTCAGGGAAAGCTGTAGTTTCTTTTCATTAAGTTTCAAGTAAGTATTTCAAGGTTTCCACTGAAGTTTCAATGTCTTTTAGATGATTTAGACCCTTTTTTTTTTATCTCAAACACCTCATTGAGTTCATTCTTGGTTGTTTCATGATGTCAGGGTTAAGAAAAAACGGGTTCCAATTGGTGAAATTTGTCTCAAATCGAGCTAGCAAAGAGGGGTTTTTGTTAATTGACTTCAAGCTAAGGCAAGTATACTCATTTCTATTGATAAAAGATGCTATGGACATTGTTTGAAGCAATTAAGTTCAGATTCAGAAATTCATTTCAGAAATTTCTGTAGAACTGGGCATAGTTCGATTAACCGAGTAGGTAACCAAGTGTATTTTTGAAAATTGAGTGAAATGTGAGCTTGCTGGAAAGCTGATCGTAGGTAGACGAATTGGTGTTCGGTTTGCCGAGTGTAGATTTTTGGCCAGCCGAACAAGTGACCGAGGAGGTAACCGAATGCACTTGTAAAGTTTTCCAAAAAATCGAAGTTACTAGAAAGCTAACCGAAGGTAGTCAAGTAGTGATTCGTTTAGCCGAATCCTAGTTTTCGATTAACTGAACAAATAATCAAATTTGGGAATTTTTATATTTGAATTCTGAATTTTTGTATGAAAAGTCTGTTGGATTCTAAGACTTTTAGAACTATTAAATGATGTATAAACCAAACATCCATATGTGTTAATTAAGGGGACTCTAATGTACATTTTATGTACAATGTGATACCAGTTAAGAATAACACGTACATTAGATAACCGAGGGTCATACTTAAATGGTTGGTTTGAGATGAGAAATGAATAGAACTGTGAATTGTCTTAGCTATCTAGATCAGGTTGCATTCATATCGTATTATTGTTGATCTCCAGTCTATAACGTGATTTGTATTGGTCTTCATTCCTTTCAATTTTTATGAATGGAATTTATGAAATTGAACTGAAACCCAAAATGGATTGAACATTAACTTGAGTATATATTTGATTTGAATTGACTCCTTGAGTCTGACACTACTTAATTGTCCTGTTAAAGCTCATTATATAGCTGAAATGGGTTAAATAATTATTCTTACTACAGTAGATGGATTTGGGGGCATTTCACAGCTCCGTGGTGATGTTAGTTGTCCTTAGTCTAAACACTAGTTAGATCCCACTATATATATATATATATATATTAGCAAGGCTCTCCTAAGCTCTAGCTTAGGAGAAAATTTTGAAAGCTCATACTTGTGGGACCCACCTTTGGTCCATCCAAATGGGCCAAACACATGACCACCCTAAATTGCACATGTCCACTAGCTTTTGGTCAGATTTGAATTTACTGGACAATTGGATCGACTATGTATTGATTCAAATAGATTGTTGATCAATAAACGTTTTGGCCCATATGGAGATGATAGAAATAACGGTTGTGGCTGATTTTTTACAGAGAGGAGGATCCCAGGGAGTCCTTGAAATCCCCCCATCCCTACCCCCATGTGGGTACTCAAGTGGGCCCCACCACACACTTAAGCTTACCTTATCCTAAGCTTAAGCTTAGGAGAGCTGGCCCCTATTTATATATTTGAAAATTGAATGAATACTTCCATTTGGAAGAAATGAAATGAAATGTTATAGTAGTTGCCAATTAGTGAATAATCTTATTTTGACTCTCTCTTACTACATATATTGGAATCATCGTATGAATTGCCTAGAATTTGATACTGAATGTGAGAATTGTCAAATGGTAGATTTAAATAGATTTAGTATATGTTATAGCATGTACTATCATAGATCTGTCTATACATTACTAAATCATTGTATTCATTAGTGTTATTGATAGCATTACAGGCATAGTTGTTAATATCGTTTCGGACCTCATTTCGCTCTGGCCTGCAAAATGAAAAGTTTCGGCCGATTCGGGATTTTGGTGAAACTTTTCGGAATTACATTTCGGAAAAAATATAACCTAATATATACATATATAAGTAAAAAAAAAAAAAGAAAAAGTAATAAATATAGATTTAATCCATTATAGTAATTTTTTTTGGAATTATATTATGTGAAAAAAAATAAGAAATACAAAATATATGTGTAAAAAAAGTTTTAAAAAAATCAATTATGTAAAATTCCATTTCGGCCGAAAAGTCACATTTCGGCCGAAATTGGCCGAAATCTTGAATTTCGGTTGAGATTGACCGAAATTCAAATCGAAAAGTTTTGGCCGAAATTTCGTTTCAGTCACTTGACCGAAACGAAAAATTTCAGCCGAAATGGCCGAAACGAAACGAAATTGATAACTATGATTACAGGCCCAGTTGCCAATGCTGATTCTGCTGAGGCTGCAGCGGCAGCGGAGGAGACTACTCTGGTTCCTCCAGGAGGATTAGTTGAATAGAATGGCCGAGATATCATTTGATCTTGATATCTGAGTGCGAGGGAAAAATATGAAACTCTTGGAAATAAAATTTGAAAACTTAAAGTTTGTCATCCTGCATTGTATTTTAAATATGCAATGGTGACATATTTATAAATTTGTTTGTATAAAGGACATTGTATATGTGTAAATGTGTACATTCATGTATCATGGAATAGTAGTTTGTACTTTTCCATATGTGATATCACAATGTATATGTCTTCCGCATTGTTACATATATGACAGGTGTGATTGGAACATCTCACTCGCGTGGAATATGTATATCCCTTGTGGATTTCGTTTTTAACTTCGGTTAAATTCAGAGTTCATGGGAGTACGTGTGGTCGTGCCTTGGGATTTACCCTAATATAATCCAATCTTGGGCTTAGGTCGTAACAAATATGTGGGTACTTGGGACAATAAAGATGCTTCATATGAAGAAAAGGTTACAATGATTCTATGTTCAAGGGAATTGCTTGATGGAAACCAGAAGCTTTAAATGAGGAATTACTATATTATCATATTGGAAGGAAGAACAAGGAGAATGTTAAATTAGAAGTAATATAAGCTAGCTAAAACCTCCATGATCATTCAAATTTAATCAAGGCTATATTTGTTCAATTGTAGGCCAAAGAGATGAATGATGGGGTTTGTGGCATTGTCTCATTCTATCCAGAAGAGAATAATATTTTTCTCCTTGTTTTGACAATCAAAAAGTCCAATTATTTCCCCCTCTTTTTGTTAAGCTCGGCATACTACAGGTGGCCAATAGATCTGGTGTCTATGCTGGAGCTATGTAAAACCATTGAGATGGGCCTGGAACATTCTTTGTGGCTAGCTGGATCTCTCAAACGTTTGTCAAAAATAAGATGTGTATATCATTTATCATTTTCCAAGATGAGTTTTGACTTTTGACTCATGAAACATTCATATAAAGGTTAGGAATGGAGCAGGAAATTCTTTAAATGAATTGAATTCTTTGAAGGGGCAGTTGTAGAGCACCAAAAGACATGAAGATTAGAGGGTTGGACACATGAAGAAAATCGTAGGATCCCAAGAACGAACAGGGACAACTCAATCAAAATGAAGTTCATTGAGGGTAACATACTCTCAAAATTATTGATCTCATCTCCAGAAGCTCCATTACGTTGGTTAAATCCTTACAAGGTACAAGAAGTAGTCTCATGGTCTTACAAAGGGTTTGGATGGGTCAAGTATAATAAAAAAAGGCCATTTATGGGCACACAACAGGATACAAGCGTGGCTAGCTGCATATGATGACAATTCAAAGAAAAACGATGACCTAAAAACCTCTAAAAGTTTTGAAAGAAGAAGAACAAGTTAATGGAAAGACAATCTAAAGGTTTGTAAGCTTAGTTGAAGAGATTTAAAAACGAGGAAAAGGGCCAAAATATTCAGTCGTACACCCCTTATGCTTGTTAGCCTTCATCATAAATGGACATTTGTGAGGGTTTAAATAGGTGCGAGGTCCCTCTCATTTGTAACCTTCATCTGTTAGGAACGGAAACACACACACGATCTATGAGACAATCACACAATCAATCCATGAGACACGGATTTACGTGGTTCGGCAAGATTGCCTACGTCCATAGGAGATTCACGCCGTTCACTATTATTGGAGAATTCCACAAGAGTACAAACACTAACTGTCTCTCTTGTTCTCTCTCAATTTCACCCTTAATTACAATGCTCTTACCCCCCAGTATAAATATATGAAACCCTAAACCTCTACACACCGACAACCGTCGGATCTGGCCTTATAACAGGTGGTCCAGATTAAACCGACAAATTACAGATACAACCTTGTAATTAAATAAAGTATAGATCAGGTTTCACCAACCCATCAATCTCCCACTTGAAGACTGAACATACTGAATGGCTTTGACAATAACAGAACACGGCTAAGAATCTTGATACCTTATCTTCATGCGTGAAGACTAATTGAAGCCGAGCACAACTTCAGTTTCTCTGTAATCACCACTTTTGTTAACATATCTGCGGGATTCTCACTTGATAAAATCTTCTCTAGTTTCAACATTTTCTCTTCCAGAAGCCACCGTATGAAGTGATATCTGATCCGAATGTGTTTAGTTTTTGGATGAAAGGCTGAATTCTTTCTAAGATGAATGACACTCTTATTATCACTGTAAAGCTTGCTGGACTCTTGCTTCTTACCAAACTCTTCCATTAACTCCTGTAACAAAATCATTTCCTTACTAGCTTCTGTAGCGGCAACATACTCTGCTTCTATAGTTGAAAGTGCAACAACATCCTGTAGTTGTGACTTCCAACTGATAGCTGCATTACCCAATGTGAAGACATATCCTGTAGTATTTCTGCTTCTATCAAGATCTCCTGCCAAGTCCGAATCAACATAGCCATGCAATTTGATCTTGGATCCTCCAAAACACAATAGGCCTCCTGAATTTCTCATATAAATTTCTTGTAAAAAATCCTTGCTTCTAGGATGATTGTAGTTCTGCCCTCCCTGATTTTTTTACCACCAAGCAGCCTTTCTATAAGGTAGAGCCATCCAAAACTACACTGCAATGGCATTTGAGCTCTACAAAAAACTGAATTCCAAAATTAAAGGTGGATCCTTATACCTTAAACCTAGACATTTCAAAAAGCCTTAGACAAATTAAATTGGCCTTTCCTCTTCCAATCTCTCAAAACTCCTTAATTTTTCAGATGCTTGAATCTCCCTCATTAAGCAATGCATCAGTGCAACTATGGGGTCAGTTTTGGTTAACCATATTCATCAAGGTTTATTCCTATCTTCTTGTGGTCTAAGACAACGACGCACGCTATCCCACTACCTGTTCATCTTAGAGGAAGAAATCCTGACCCTTCACCTCCGAAATCTCCAGTCTCGAAGCATAATCCACACTCTCCAAGATCTCTGCAACCCCTTGTCTAAAGAGAGTTACAAATTTGTATTGTCCCTTTGGTTCAAAGTGCAGTGCTTCAAGAAAAACTCCATTTGGTGCTCCCAAAATCCTCTTCATGGTTCAAGCATCTGGAATAAGATGCGTCTTCTTACTCCCTACATTCACAGGGGCACCAAGTGGGTTTTTGGGAATGGACAGGATATTGATATATGATTTGATTCTAGGTGTGCAGATCACCCAATCAGACAAGTTTTCTCAACTCAACTTGCCCTCAAATAAACGCCTATCATCCTTCTTTCAAAACTTGCCCTCAAACAAATGATCTTTCTCAATGGCATCGGATCTACAACATTGCCAATATCCAGCCACCTGATAACATCTCATCGTCCTAAACTTGGAAAATCCTTTCTCCCAAAAGAGAAGAAACCCGATCCAGCGACTGGATATGCGACGGATGCCGTTAGAAACTCAGATGATGAGTACGAGAAGAGGTCGATGGAAATTAGAAACGGAGCGAGGATGTGGAGAAGCTAGAAATGTGGAGTGACCCTTGCAGCTACTAAGTACATGGAAACAGTTTTCCTCTATGTCATTTACTTTCTTTAGAGGGCTAGAAATGAAGCCATTTTCAACGATGTGAATGTCCATCTCAACAGAATCCAGTTTCAATTGCAGGAAGCCCTTCTCCTCTCCCTCAGGAAAATCACCAAACAGGTCCTCAGAATTCATCTCTGAACTATCTTTCAGGGTTTTGGAATCTTTGAAATTCCATTGTCAACCCCTTAGTAGATAGGTGCTCCTTTGTGTTTCTTTTCTTCCCACACAAGTAAATCTTTTTGGCTTTCTCATCCCTTTTGTTACAGCAATGGGGCCTCTCTGAGGCCATGCAACTTTTTTCTTGTTTCTCAATACAATTACCCTTTAAAGAAACCAAAAGCTTTGAAGCCTTCACAAGATATTAATCATGTAAAATATGTGGGTACTTAGCACAATGGAGATGCTTCAAAAGAAGAAGGGGTTACAATGATTCTATATTCAAGAATTGCTTGATGGAAACCAGAAGCTTTAAGAGAGTAATTACTGCATAGTCATATCTGAAGGAAGAACAAGGAGAATGTTCAATTAGAAGTAATATAAGCTAGCTAAAACCTCCATGAGCATTCAAATTTAAGCAACGCTATATTTGTTTAATTGTAGGCCAAAGAGATGAATGATGGGGTTTGTGCCATTGTCTCATTATATCCAGAGGAGTATGACAATTTTCTCCTTGTTTTAACAACGAAAAAGTTCAATTATTTCCCCACTCTTTTTGTTAAGCTCAGCATACTACAGGTGGCCAAAAGATCTAGTGAGTGCTATGTGAAACCATTGAGATAGGCTTGGAACATTCTTTGTAGCTAGCGAGATCTTCGAACGTTTCTCAAAAATGAGATGTCCATATCATTAATCATTTACTAAGATGAGTTTTGACTCATGAAACGCTCATATAAAGGTTAGGAATGGAGCAGAAGATTCTTTAAATGAATTGAATTCTTGGAAGGGGCAGTTGTAGAGCACCAAAAGATACATATATGTTAGTGATCCAAGATGAGAAGATTGGAGGGTTGAAGCAATGAAGAAAATAATAGGATCCCAAGAAGTAACAGTTACTCCTCAATCAAAATGAAGTTCTGTTACGGTCATAAATGCTTATAAGACGACTCATACCACCATAAGCATTTAGGACCGAAAAATAAGTCTTACAAGCATTTAGGACCGTAATATACCACCATGCCTCTGCAACCGACGTCCTCGGTGGCTCTCACTCTGGCGGCAGGCAGCCTTTTTGCCTTCTTAGGACGACTCATATCCTGCTCCATGTAGCCCTCTCCACGACGGCTTTCACTCTGGCGGTAGGTAACCCTTTTCTTTATTTTTTTTAGACGGCTCTCACTCGAGGTTGGCTCTTATACTAAATGTTATGTACCTAACCAATACGCCAAAAGCCCCAGGACTGATGGAACGCGTCAAATTAAGTCTTATAAGTATTTAGGTTCGTAACATACCACCATGCTTCCACAGCCGACGTCTTCGGCGGTTCTCACTTTGGCGGCAGGTAGTTCTTTTCCCCTCTTAGGACGGCTCACACCCTACTCCAGATAGCCCTCTTTGCGGCGGCTTTCACTCTAGTGGTAGGTGGCCCTTTTCTCTATTTTTTTTAGACGGTGCTCACTCTACTCCACGTAGCCCTTTCCGTGACTCGAACCCGAGACTTGGAGGTTGGTTCTGATACCAAATGTTATATACCTAATCAATATGCCAAAAGCCCCAAAACTGATGGAACGTGTCAAATTAAGTCTTATAAGCATTTAGGACCGTAACAAGTTCATTGTGGGTAAAATTCTCTCAAAATTATTGATCTCATCTCCATAAGCTCCATTAGGTTGGTTAAATCCTTACATGGTACGAGAAGAAGTCTCATGGTCTTAAATGGAGTTTGGATGGGTCAATTATAATCAAACAGTCATTTATGGGCACACAATAGGACACAAGTGTAGCTAGCCTAATATGATGACATTTAAAAGAAAAACGATGACCTAAAAGCCAATAAAAGTTTTGAAAGAAGAAGAAAGAGTTAAGGAAAGATACTCTGAAGGTTTGTAGACTTAGTAGAAGAGATTGCCAAATATTCAGTGGTACAAGCCCTATGCCTGTTAGCCTTGCATCATTGATGGACATTTGTGAGGTTTTAAGCATTAGGAATGGATCAAGATCGAGCAAAGAGTTTCTTTATTAATCCTTACAAGAGTTTAGAGGCATTACAGGAATACAGGAAGAAGATAGAGAAAGCCTTGAATTATCCTTACTCCTTGGGAAGCAGCATCAACAAAGCTGCCTGCAGTAGGGTGCTTAAGTGGAGGGTACTGAGTGATTTACAAGGTTGCAACAGCCCACCCATATAAATAGGTTCAAGGTCCCTCTCATTTGCAACTTCCATCTCCAAGAATTCCAAGATCTCTGATAATTGGAAGATTATTTTGAAGATATTTGAAGATTGTCTAGACTGTTCATCTTCTTCTTTAGTTTGCCCTCCACTTTCTTCTTTAGTTTACCCTGTGCTTCTGCTATTTGTCTTTTGTTGTCAAAGGAGCATCAGAGATCGTAGTTGTAGATCCATCGAAACTTCAGAGAAATCTACTCACAAAGAAAAAGAGATCTGAATAATATTTGAAGATTGTCTAGAATGTTCATCTTCTTCTCTAGTTTACCCTCCACTAGAATGTTCATCTTCTTCTCTAGTTTACCCCTCCACTTGTGTGATCTGTGTTTCTCTGTCAAAGGAGCATAGTGATCGTGGTTGTAGATCCATCGAAACTTAAGAGACATAATCACAAAGAAAAGGAGATCTGAATAAAATCCTTACTTCATCTATCATTTGCTCAAGAAAATTTTGGTGAATTTGGATTAGGGACTACTTGTGTGCTGTGAAAGGCTGTTTGTACACTTTGGAATTTGCTACTCCCTATCTCTTTATCTCCACCATTTTCTTTTGATTATGAGAACTAGGTGTGTTTGGCCAAATGAAATCACCCAAAACATCATGTGTAGCTGTGCTATGAAAACTACAACCAAAACAGCTGCGCTACCATATTATGATATTTCATCTCAGAAAACACGGGCGTAACCTCATCTTCATGTAACAGATCTGCAAATTCATAAATCTTCCACAAATACTATGAAACCCTAGCCAAATTCTTGCCTAAGCAGGGGTAAAGGGACCTTTAATGGTATTACATAGATGTCCCAGGTCAATGTAAGCCAAAGGAGAAAATCTCCAAAGCTGTCGCAACCGCCCTTGAAATTTTACAAAGGAAGGCAAACAATGTTTATAAAGTTAAAATGTGGAAAGGTTATTAAAATGTGAAGAATAAAGGTTGTTGTGGAACTAGGGGGGAGAAAAAGAAAACAGAGTGGGGGAGAAAACCAACTTAAGCATTCATGTGCAAAAATGCTCACACAAACAATCCTTTGTAATTTTGTTCATAAATGTAGAAATTATAATCATGTCAGTAAAAATGTGGAGAATAAAGGTTGTTGTGGAACTAGGGGGGAGGAGAGATGGAGGAGTGGAAAAGAGAAACAAAGTGCGTGGGTGTGGGTGTGTGTGTGTGGGAGAGTGGGGGGGGGGGGGGGGGGGGGGGGAACCCAACTTAGGCATTTGTGTACAAAAATGCTTACACAAACATTCATTTTTAATTTTATTCATAAGTGCTGAAATCATAATCATGCCACTAAGTTGAAAATTACATTGATATCCTTTAAATCCAATACAAAATAAACCAAAGTACCATCATGGAATCAGAGCCATGTTGGTGGAGAGTACCAATATCTATGATGAGTAGCCAATATACTGTCATCATCATTTGTATGTTCTTTTAATACAAACTGAGCATTTGTTGATACTTTTGGCAATAGCAGAAGCTGTTCATGAAGTAACCTCAATACAGCCACACTGGAATTTTCTTGAGATATGGAATCATTCCCTAGTAACAGAAGTTCTTTAGGAAGAACCATCAGGTCAGTGAGAGTCATAAAGGGTTTTGCTTGAGATATGGAATCATTCCTTAGAGATCTATTGATTGCTTCCTTAGGAATGACTAAAACCATGGTCTCCAATACGACAGCCTTTTGCAAGAGAAACTTCACCATCTGCATTTGCTTCTCTCTGCCTAAGAATCCATTAATCATTATTGTCTTGAGACAACAAAAAACACGCCCTGATGGCTGTACTATCTCATCTGACATTTGAAACCTATGAGGAATCCATTCAATCTGTCATGGTACGTAAGATGTCATTAGAGTAATGATTGTTAATTAATCAAAAAATTGTAACAATTACATAAAGTTAAAGTAGACCAACCGTGAGTTTCTTTAGATAAGGAAAATTCCAATTTGTGAACAAGGCATAAGTGCCAGGGAGACCATAGTTGTCGCTAACTTCCAGTTGCAGCTCTATCAAATTCCTAGGTGCATTTTCATATCCTAGTTCGCTAAAGTCCTGGAAACACCAAACAAATCATGAAAAAACTATCACCAAGCTCCAAAACCAAATTACCCACAATATGCTTAAACTGGTTATTTGTTTTTTCTTGGTAACAAGGCTTCTTTGTTTGAGGTATTGAATTCCTACGAACTCAAAGCAATGCCTTCTTTGTTTGAGGTATTGAATTCCTACGAACTCAAAGCAATGCCTTCCATTTGAGGGGCGAAATGGAAGGAGAAAAGGTGAAGACTGACAATAGTGTCCCTTTAGTGGGAAATGATTACCCAGCTATCACCCCCAAAATCTCTACACTATTATCCTTCACTCTTATGGTCTCACCTTCACCTCTATAAGGTGCCTTTGTTAGACCTTACTTTACTGGGAATTCCTAGAAATTCAATACATAGTAAGCAAAAACGCCAAAAAAGAAAAGTGAGGATGAAAAATTACTTGAATCTTGAAATAGCATATGGCAAGAATCTGAAGACGAGCAAGCTTAGAGAAAAGTGATCCCAGATCAGACACATCAGGACAGCCAGCCAGTGTAAGGCTTTTGATCTTCAAGTCAGTAGCTGAAAATTCCATTGTCATGGAATGACGCAAATCCATCAGAGCCAAGTCCTCGAGCATGGGGCAAGTAAGAAGCATTCCATCGAGTGTGTCATGGGTGATCCGAACATTTGTAAGATACAGAGTCTTGAGAGAGCTGAAACCCCTAAAGCCTGACGGGAGCTCGAACTTGCAGTTGGCCAATTTTAAAATGGTTAGGGAATCGCAGGAGAAGAGACAAGGAGGCAGTTCATATACCGAAAAATCAATTGTTTTGTGCCTTCTATGTATAGCTAGAGTGAATGGATCATAGCATTGCTCGAAATCAAGATCAAGCTCTCTAAGTCTTTTTCCTACTGCGAATTCGATCCATTGCCGAATGTGGACCAAGAACTCCTCCCGCGGATGAAAGTAGAGCCGAAAAATATCGATGGTATCAATTTTGTGTAGCTGCAGAATCTGGTCTATGGCACATGAGACCAAAGAGAGGGTTTTGATTGAGGTTGTGAATTCCCAACCAAAGTTAAGAGTTGTCGTGTAGGCCCATGTGGATTTCCAGAGATCCATCCATCTATTTGATAGAATGCTAGTTGTTGTTGCAGTCTTTGATGGAATCAACGAAAGAATTTTATGGAGAATTTCATCGGGTAGTTGGGTGATTCGGTCTTCTTCCTTATCAGGAATCGCAATCTCTGGCTGGTTGATGATGCTGTCATCATCTTGCACTCTGCCTTGCATCTCCATTACTAATCTGAACTTCAAATGAAAGGATTCTAACTTTACAGCTACCTCACATCCACAAAAACATCTTTCAAATCTCGACTCGTTCAAAATTTTCTAAATTTCTCCCATAAATAGCTACCTCGCTCTTTCACTAAAATCTCTCTCAAATCTTGACTCTTTCAAAACTTTCTAAATCTATAGTTGAAGAAAATCTCCTATAAACGTAATCTATCTTAATCCAATCTTCTTCCGCCTCTTTTTTTACATCCATACACCCCTCCCCGCCTCCTTAGTATCCAAAAAATAGCTACCTCGCTCTTCCTCTAAAATCTCACTCAAATCCCGACGCTTTCAAAATTTTCTATAAAATCTCTCTCAAATCTTGACTCTTTCAAAACTTTCTAAATCTATAATTGAATCAAATCTCCTAAAAACATAAACTATCTCGATGCAATCATTTTCCGCCTCTTTTTTTTTACATCCATAACCCCCTCTCCTCAGTCTCCCATAAACGGCTCCCTCGCTCTTCCACTAAATCTCTCTCAAATCTTGACTCTTTCAAACCTTTCTAAATCAAAAGTTGAAGAAAATCTCCTATAAAAATAATCTATCTCAATGCAATCCTTTTCCGCCTCTTTTCTTACATCCCTAACTGCCCCGCCCCCACCTCCTTAATATCCAATAAATAACTACCTCGCTCTTCCACTAAAATCTCACTCAAATCTCGACTCTTTCAAAATTTTCTATATAATCTCTCTCAAATCTTGACTCTTTCAAAACTTTCTAAATCTATAATTGAATCAAATCTCCAAAAAAAAAAAAAAAAAATCTATCTCGATGCAATCATTTTCCGCCTCTTTTTTTTTACATCCATAGCCCCCTCTCAGTCTCCCATCAATAGCTACCTCGCTCTTCCACAAAAATCTCTCTCAAATATTGACTCTTTTAAAACTTTCTAAATCTATAGTTGAAGAAAATCTCCTATAAAAATAATCTATCTATCTCAATGCAATCCTTTTCCTCCTCTTTTCTTACATTCCCAAGCCCCCGCCACCCCCCCCCCCCCCCAGGCCACCACAATAAACCTCGCTCTTCCACTCAAATCCCGATTGTTTCAAAATTTTCTATAAAATCTCTCTCAAATCTTGACTCTTTCAAAACCTTCTAAATCTATAATTGAATCAAATCTCCTAAAAAAAAAAATTCTATCTTGATGCAATCATTTTCCGCCTCTTTTTTATATCCATACCCCCCTCTCCTCAGTCTCCCATAAATAGCTACCTTGCTCTGCCACTAAAATCTCTCTTGAGTCTTGACTCTTTCAAAACTTCCTAAATCAAAATCTCCTATAAGAATAATCCAACTCAATGCAATCCTTTTCCGCCCGTGCCGCTGCCACCCCCCCCCCCCCCCCCCTCAAATATCCCATGAATAGCTACCTCACTTTTCCACTAAAATCTCACTCGAATCCCGACTCTTTCAAGATTTTCTATAAACAAAACTTTCTAAATCTATACTTGAATCAAATCTCCTATAAACATAATCTATCTCGATGCAATCATTTTCCCCCTCTTTTAGTTGCCTCGCTCTTAATCTAAAATCTCTCTCAAATCTTGACTCTTTCATAATTCTCTAAATTTATTGTAAAATTAACCAAATCTACTATAAACACAATTTATCTCAAAGCAATCTTTCCCTCCTCTTTTTTTCTATCCATGTCTCCACATTATATTAAATAATTTTGTTCTCTGGAGTGGGGATGGGTTGGTCCAATTAGAAAGTTCCCAAGCTGGAAGAGATCAAATCCATTCACCTAATTGGGTCCCATGTACATGAAATATCCTATAAAACATAGCAAGAAAACTTAGCATTGTTCTGTTTTCCAACTCTCTTATGTATATACATACCTTTTTCTGTTTAATTAAAGTCAAGTCAAACCATGTTAAAAGTAAGAATATCATAAAAAGAAACAAACACGACAAACTAGAATAATCAAAGCCCTCAAAAGAAGGAGAAGAAGATAAAAACATAGGAGATTAAAAGGTAAAATATGGTTTCATTGTAATAGTCTATTTCGCAGTTGCATGTAGCAGATTAAAAGGTTAACAAATTTCTCTCTTTCTAGAGGTTTGTTATTTCTTGGATTACATGGATTGGTTTATTTTTTCAATGATTATTATCTGGTACTACAAGGAAGTTATGAAAAGTTCTAACGATTAATTTTTCTACTACCATCTTTGCAACTCTGTTTCTCGTTTATATCTTAAGAAAGATCACACTTTAATTAGTGACTAGCAAAACATGCCCACGCTCAGCTCGAGCTGTAATAAAAAAGATATATAATTCTTTAACTTCAAAATGTTATTTTTTGTTGTTAATCTTTTTCATTCATTGTGAGGGCAAAACACATTTAAATCAAAAAAAGAATTTGAAAGGAAATTGTTATGAATTAAATGATTTTTACGATTACTATTCTTCATTAAATGACCATTAAGAGAATAAACTAAGAAAGGAGTAAAATATAACTAAGGAAAAAATTATAAAAGCAATTAAAAGATAATTGAGAAGGGATTAAAAGACGCCAAAATCGGATTGGTAATAAAAATTAGACTATAATATTATAGTATGATTGGCATTACCACTATCCATTACGTCACCGCCATTAAGAATGAAAATTAAGAAAAGAATTAAAAGAGAATTTAAAAAAATAATTATTCTGAATTAAATGATATTCACATAACTATTCTCTATTAAATGACATTTTCTTTAAGAAATAAAATTAAGAAAGAACATAAAAAAGCATCAGCAAAAGAAATTAAGAAAATTAATTGTAAAATAATCAAACGAGATTAATATAGAAACTAATAAATGAATTAACAAGTCAAAAATGAATTTGGTGATCAAAATCAAATTCCAAAACTAATTTCTATGATACAAAAATTGCTATAATATAATGTAATGGTTAGATCATATTCATAAACTATAAAGCCACTTGCCAATAAGACAATTAGCAATATAAATAAAATAAAAAATAAAAAATATTGAAATAATTAAAGGTACAAACAAACATAGAAAGCTCGTCCGAGAGAAGTGGCAATCAAGAAGCAAAAGAAATTGATGAAAACATCCATCCTACTTGTTATATTTCATATACCAACATGCTACGGAAAAAAAAAAAAAGAAATTAATACAATTAAAATTATAAAGTTTAGGGATGATTTTCTCCTATGCTTTGTGTTTCATTCGGATGGGTTCTGTCATCAAGGGTGGACCTGGTGAAATTTAGGGGGGTCTCACCTTTGGGAACGGTCGAGCTACATGCTTTTAGGTCACATACATATATAGGCAATCATCACCGTCCATCCATACAATGGGTCATCATGGTTTAGCAAGTGGGCCATCTCACCTTCCTTCCACAACGATGACAAAGCTCGACAATGACCTGGACAAACCCTTACTCTTCCTCAATAATAACAAAGTTTGGTTTGACCATTTAGTTGAAATTGCAAGTAAAATATACATTCATATAAATTTTAGGTTTAAGATAAACCAAATATATAGAAAATTAATGGGCCTCAATAAATAAAAATCTAGCCAAGTGAATAGTGTATATGAAGGGAGAAGAATGAGAAGGGGGTTGATAGTTTGTATGTTTACTTCTTCGGGAGTGATGATAGCATCCAAATCTTTGAGCAGAATGGAAAGGATGCCACGAGAAGGTCGTCACAGGAGAGTACTAGTGCGAGAAATTCAATTGCAATGATAAATAGCAAAAGCAGCATTGGGAAAGATGTGATGAAGAAGAAAACCTGTGAAGGATTTGTTGCAGCATCCCTATCAATATATTGAATTTGAACTGTTTCATTGTCTCACCATGGAAGGAAAAGATCAAGAAGGCCAAATGAAGAGAAGATGTACAGAATTTATAGGAAGAGTAGAACTATTACATGTTGGAGAAAGGTGGAGAAAGGTGGAAGAGTGAGGAATTTATGGAGTGAAATGTGGAGTAAAGTTACATTAACAACTGTAGTAAAAATAAATTGGGTGGTCAAAATCAATTAGCATTAAAGCCTGTGTGATGCATGTGTTAAATCTCATTCAAATTAAATAGTAAATGAAAATTAATGTTCAAAATTAATAATCAATTAAGAAAAAGTGACTGCAATTACCCAACTAATATCCAACTTTATTTGAAGAAAAATTTAGTATTGCAAAGGT
The DNA here is from genome assembly GCA_003546025.1 of Camphora micrantha. NCBI lineage: Eukaryota > Viridiplantae > Streptophyta > Magnoliopsida > Laurales > Lauraceae > Camphora > Camphora micrantha. The sequence goes on along the minus strand of QPKB01000008.1, from coordinate 20,190,605 downwards.
GTATTACATCTTCATGTACACTATTGGTATTAAAAACTTGTGACGTTTAAATATGAGTTAAATACATATACCCATGTCCTCATTGACTTAGGTTGAGACTTTTAAACATATGTAATAAAACATTTGATTGAACTTAGTCACGGTAGTGATTAAATTACTAATAAATTACCCTCAAAGAGTATCAGGTGAACCCCGACGTCTAGCAGCGCATGTCCATATCAAACAACATTCTTCCCAGAAATACTTGAGCATTTGTCCAGAGTGCAACTACCGAGCCTCTGAGGTGAAGAAAGTGCCAGAAAGGTGGTCAATGTGAGTTGTTGAATTCTTTTCTTCAACTTCATGTTTCTTTTTGTAATTTGTTATCTCCTCTGGCTAACATCCTGCCTTCTTCAGACTGTGCTTTTGACTAGCAAAGTCCAAAATCTGGTATGGTTTACAGAAGTTAGACATATTTTTTTATGAAAAAGAGGTTTATCATATTTTAACTCATAGAGAATAGATTAGTGAACTTTTTTCAGTTTGTATGGTTACACACCTAATGATTTTTTTTTTTTTTTTTTTTTTTTTTTTTCAATGAAGCACTGAGAAGTTGTAGACAAATGTCTAAAGAATTTAATTGTACATCACCTTAAAATAAAATGAGAAATATTTTTCTGAATTCCAAATCGGATTCTTCCAATGAGGCTTCTATTCAGAGAAGAAGAAATCCAATAGCAACATCAGAACCAGTCCATTTATTATAGTTGCAATCCTGAATATCTCAGCTGCAGCATTGGCATTGCAAGAGAACATTATCCCTCCAGGGCCTTTTGATTAAAGACTTCAGAGAACTTAAATCAAACCATTGCAATTAGCAATTGACTCGGTGGTGCACATTGGAAAGCCTAAAGAGGCTTTGCTTGTATCGGCTTTCACCCCTCCAAAATCATTTAATCCCCCTATATGTACATGGGTATTTCTTGTGCAAAGCATGGATGAAAATAGCGGCTGCTACGTAGCGTAGCGGCCGCTATATCGGCCGTAGCGGCCGCCACCGCTACGCTACGGCCGATTTATCGGCCGCCGCACCCGTAGCGGCCGCTACGTCCGCTACGGGGCAGCTACGGCCGCTACGGGCCGCTACGGGGTGAGAAAATTCCTACTTTTCAAATTTTTTTAAAATGCATAATAAGACTCTTTTTTTTTTTTTTTTCTTCTCTCCAAATAACATTTCTACACATAACATTTCTACACAACTCTTCTACTCTTTTATGTTTAAAAGAACACCAAAAAACACATTATCTTGCCAAATTACAGTCGATACAAAGAGTTATTCTCAATGATTCTTCTCTAAGTACATCCTATTAGACACCCCCTTTGGTAGATGTATTTTTTTCTCTAGGTACTCTTAAGTCTTGACTTCATGACATAGTTTTTTCTTTTATAAGCCTTTCATTAGTTTCTAAGTTAGCATAACTAAGAAACATGAACACATGTGAAAAAAATGATCATTACTATTATTTTCTATTTAGACAGCGATACAGGACCTTATACAGTGACGGGACCGCTACGCCCCCTTACCTTAGTTACTTTTGCAAAAAAAAATACATTTTCTCTCATTTTCCAATATTCTAAATTTTCTAGAATTTTTTCATGTTTTTTTTTACGATTTTTCCAAATCGCACCGCTACGCCGCTACGTAGCGCCGCTACGCTACGTATCGCCCGCTACGTAGCGTTTTGGCGGCAGGCCGCTACGCTCGCCGCTACCGCTATTTTCATCCTTGGTGCAAAGTAAATTGGGACCATGGCAGCTGCTGCAAATGTGGTTGGAGAAGGCGCGACTGATATCAACACCATTCCTGCAAGACCCACACTCTACATCTACAATAAATCCAGTTACAAATGTAGAAGGGAATAAAGTTGATTGGAAAAAAAAGAGATTGATAAAATAATTATCTAATTAGAGGGAGAATAAGGGTTGGGCTGTACCACTTTATAGTTGTCTAATGGAATGGTTAAGTTGAGTGGAGGTTGGGATTGCGAAGATAGATAGACAGAAGAATGCAGTATATTTCATATATGAGACTGAGAAAAGAGAGTGCAGATAAGGAGGGTCGTTCCCGGATGGGGGAAAAGAGATTTGAAGATAAAGAGGGCCGTTTCTGGATGGGGAGAAAGCGATTTGAGAGAGAGAGAGAGAGAGAGAGAGATGGGTGTTGGAGGAGATGAGGATGAGAGGGAGAAAGAGGAACTTAGAGGGTTTATGCATAGTTGATGCATGGAGAAAGGACCCAAGTCACTACATTTATTTTAAGAAATCAGTTTCTTTTGAATAGTAGAGGCCTTCAATGAGCACCCATTTTGCTGGAATAATACTAGTGATCCATGTAAGCTTGTGAATCCTTCAATAAGAAGACAGAGATTTATAGAGTAGACTTGGATATGCATAAGGACCAAGAATGTTCCACTAAATAGTTTCACTACTTTTCAATGGCCAACGCCATAAAAATCCCATTGTTACAGAGAACAATCTTTGAGGCACTCAGTAATCCCATGGCCTCAGTGAATTGATGCATTTCTTCACAAATAAATGGTTCAACAACTTGTAAATTAAAAACAAAATATACCTATAATAGTCCAGGAGAAAGAGAATTTTTTAAAATGGTAAAAAATGTCATCAAAACATGACCTGAATGCTGAGTATACACACACACAAACAACTGGATTTTTAACAACCAAATTATCACATTAGCACCAAAGATTATTTTCCATTACATTTTCAATATAAGAGTGGACCATATTATCAATGTTGTGAACTGTATTATCAGGTTGTCCCTGTGCACAAAGTGCACTTGATTGCTTTAGAAACAAAAAAGCACGATAGTTATAATAGTAAAATGGATTAGAGACATCAGCCCAGAGAAAAGGAGACATTACCTACACCGGTTTTTGTTGAGCCGAGTAGATCAATCAATGTTAATTTAACAACTGCAAGATGAAGCAAAACATTGAATGGTAATATAAAAAGAAAGCAAATAACAAATCTATACAACATCAAAATTAACACTCAAAAAGTAAGAAGTGTTCTTTGGACACACAATTCTGTCAAATATTAAATTTCCTTAGCTAACTATTCCTACCAAAACCTCAAGGTGTATTCCCTTTAAAGGTTAGTATCTTACAAAAAATATTTGTATCCTAATTGTAAAGCATCTAACAGTATGCTGAGCAACATAGAAATTCAAGTGTAATTTGAAATTGAAAGCAACTCACTCTAATTTCGCCATTGAACACCTTTTACCATTCAAATTGACATATATAAATAGCATAACTAACAAGAAGGCAAGTAAATTGCGCTACGTACACACCACTTGTGGAGAAAATACGAAGATGAATAGGAACAGGGGGGGATACCTGTTTGTTCCTCCCAGCCATTCTATCTGTCTCGTCTTTAATTTCATTACTCACCAGGGTTACATTACCCAAAAGGAAAATCCAAACATTATCATAGAATTTCAGTCCTATGGAAAAAATGCAACAACCATTATGAGCAGAATGCAAAAAAGTAGTAACTACTACAGAGTTCTTAGAACCACCACAAAATATATATATATATATATATATATCATGCATCATTGAGAAGTTCCTAAATAGTGTACCCTGATCTACTCGTGCTAGAAAATTCTGGGTAGATCTAATTTCTACACAAAACTTAGAGCAAAAGCATAAAAAGAGGAATGTCTTCTTAAAAACAAGTTTCTAACAGATATATCTGTTACAAAAACCACATAAAACATTTCTCTTTGGGAGATGAAGAAACTCCACAAAATCCCTCTACCTTGTGCAAGTCCACAAGAACCCAGATGCTAGTGAAAGAAAAAAAAAAAACGGAAAAGAAGTGAAAGAGATGTACGGAGAGGGATGAGAGGGTGCATTTTGATAGGTGAATAGAAGAGGGGAAGGGGGGTGTTTGTTTCAGAAACGTGTGTTTGAATAGGTAAAAGACAGAGATGATCAAGGTAGTCGGATAGAGAAAGGATTAAGAAGAGGGGTCGTGTACATGAGAGGGGAAGGGTCACAAGAGGCGAAGCGAATGTTAAAAAAGAGCCATGGGTTACTCTAGTTTGATTAAAATAAAATAAAAAAATGTTGAAGATTATTTAGAGGGGAAAGAAAACGTAGCATTGAATTTAAAACGGGACAAAATCAAGTCTAATTTTTTAATTGAAATCAGTCATCATCCTCATCAAAACTTTGTTCAATTATATTGTGGTCTGCTACACAAATACTGATTCTTCAGTAGAATCTATCTTGAGCAAAATCTTCAAGACAAATCACACTACTTAATTTCTAGAGGATTTTATTGGAAAAATCCCGAAATACAATCATTTTTCTCGAAGGATCAATGTGTCATTGGTCTTCTTGCCACAATTCCTTTTTTTTTTTTTTTTTCCCAGTGACAATAGCATCACTCATAAAAAAGAAAAAGTCTACAAACCCCGGATTTTTGTGCCCGGGGCTTGCCACGACTCCCATGGGAGCCGTGCCAGACCCCGGGCACAAATCCGGGGTCTGTAGCACGGCTGCATAAAAAAAGTTGGCGACGCTATCATCGCCCTGCACGCGCAGCCTATTTAAACTCGCGTCGTCCCCTCTTTACCACTTTTGTTGGACACCGACTTTTCTCATAAAGCATCCTCTGTCTCCAACTCAAGCAAGTACTTTCTATGGCCATGTATACTCACCTTTCTTGCTATTTTTTATTTCATTCTAGTGGTTGTTGGTCTCCATTTAAGAGGTTTCTCCATACATGTCTACTTTTCCAGATTTTACATTAAAGGATGAATAATGTCTCTTTTGTGATGCTTTTCCTTTTACTTTATTATAAAGGAAGTTAGACAAGCTCACGGACATTTATTCTTCTTATTTTGGAGCGTAAGACTTGGTACCTATACCGTATTCTTTGCATATTTTTTTATATTGTTTCTAACCCTAGGCACTTTTTAATATTTCGTAGTGTAGATTGTTTTATGCCATTGTTTAATGTCTTTAACCCTATACCCTAGGTTTTTCTTGGATTTTTCTTAGTGTAGATTGTTTTAGGCCACTGTTTAATGATATTGGTTAATGAGGTGTTGTTGGTAATGTAATAATGCCTAAATAAATCGTTGTTATCATAATAAGGATGCCTAGTGGTGAGTTGATAGTGATTTTTCACTATGACGAGGAATTTGAATTTGATATGATTCGCTCGGTATACAAATGCAGAAAACAGAAGATGAGGTTCATTCAAAGTGGCATAACATTTCGTTCGTTAGTGAACATAGCTCTTGGTGCTTCACATTAGGAGGAATCTTATGAGAACCTAACCATACAATATCTCCATCACAATGTTTACTTGTTTTCTTTGGTTGCCATAGAAGATGATAGCGACATCAAGTGCATGTTAACACTTGCAAGAGATAATACAAATGGGATATATTTATACATCAATAGAAGACCGACTGGTTCCGCCAAACATATCGGAGAACAGCCAAGGTACGTAAGTTCTTTTTACGGTAAAGAAAATAATGCAGAAGAATATTTTATTTAATGTTTAATTTAGTTCTTTCCATATGTATTTCTTGAAGGTCATTTGAGATAGACATGCGTTTCATACGAGGCAAACAAATTGATAGTCAACAACACATTGTTCTATGCGCTCGGTCCGCTTGAATGGCACTGAGAAGGGTGGTGGGACTGTTTGTTTTAATCCAAATTACTTCGCTACACGGATCGCATTGTGTCTCTCAAAAACCCAATAATGGATAAGGGCAGTATTAGACATGAACAATTGCTTGTCTCCTTTTGACAATGATTGGAAGAGTTTCTTCGGCATTTTGGCATATGGCTGCCATAGAAACTACACAGAACGGAACATTAACCACCAACATAATTAAAATGAATGCATTAAAAATGCTAAATAACTTTAATCATCTTATTACCACATCTTCTTGAAGATTGTTGATGTATGCGCGGATTTCTTTCATGTTAGTTAACATTTTTCTCCTTTCAAGTCTTTTCCCCCAAGTCTTAAACAATGGGAATGATCCTTTTGCCAACTAGAATCAAGCTTAGGACACCTTCCAATCGCCATCCTAGAATAGGCTCAAATATGCAAATTGGACACAACATCTATAGTTGTGAATGCTAATAACAAAAAGAAATATGAATGGTTAAAATATAATCACATGTAGCAGCTAAAGAGGTCCTGTAAGAGTCTTCAGCAATGTAATTTTTCCACTTTCTTTTTTCTCCTCAACCTCCCCTTCCTCTTCACTATCCTCTCCACCTCTTAACAACCACGTAGCCCTTGCAAGCATTATGTACAAGCTTGCAAGGTACGTTGGACCCCATGCAATACGACTTGAACTCCCTAAAGAGTTCTAGTTGCTACGTTGGATCTCCTGCACAAGAACAATTTGCAAATATTTGACTAGACACTAGGAGAAATAGGTATGCTCTAGTCTTGAATACTTCATTCCTCTTCTTGGAGGGCTTGAAATTCCCCTCCAACCATTTGAACTTTATAGTAATGTCAATGGTGTCTTTTCCGAAATGTGGGGCAAGGCCAAGCAACTCATTGCAGACTTCTAGTACAAGCACATTATTGAAGGTTCTTCCCATAACATATTTACCGTTAATAGGGAGCCTATATATGTAAGCAACGTCTTCCAAAGTGATTGTTGCTTCCCACATTGGTAAGTGAAATGTATTAGTTTCAGGCCTCCACCTTTCAACTAACCCAGATATTAGAGCATGGTCTATCCTCATATAGTCTATCTCTGATAGATGGGATAGACCAACATCTTTGATATGCTCTTTCTGCTTGTCAGTTAAGACCCATATTTTTTTGTCTAGGTTGATATTGATGCACATATAACTTCCTGGTTATACTCCTTTTAATATGGCTTTTGAAACATGTGAGTCTTGATCGTACAATAACTCTCCCTCATCATCAAACTCATGGTCTTTCACCATCTCTTCAGTTTCACACCATGTAAAATGAAGCGTATACAAGTATGAGTTCACTCCATTGGAAATAGATTGCTAATTGAATAACTATTCTTGATCTTCTGGCAATGTAAACATTTAAGACACACATTTAAGATACTTCATTTCACATGAGCTTGTCAATATCACATCAAATTGATCACACAAAACCATAAAGCTCACAACTTCTTATTGGGACGAATCTCTGTTACTATAGTATGAGTCCCATTCTTTTTTAGATGGGGGACACTAGCTCTACCACCAGGCTACAAAACCATGTCACACCACTAACATAGAACAACTGAACAAGATTCAAAGGAAGAAAAATGCCCACAGCAGTTCAACTGAAAAAAAAAAAAGAAGCAAAGTGACAGTATCACAACAAGCAAAGTCTATTGGTGGGCTCGAATGTCGTTTGTGCCTTTGATGTTCATATAGGATACATTAAACACAAAAACAACAAATGTTTGATTCAAGCATGCCTTTGATAAACAGTAGTATTGGTTTATTATAATGCAATTGCAAACGTTTTTTGTTTCTTTTCTTTTGTCGCATGGAGTGTATTCCTTGACTATTAAAAATGGTAAAAGATGATAAGGTTTTTTCCATGAGGTCAAGATTATCAAAGATAATAAGGGAGGACCTCCAATGTGGCATTTCACCGAACACATAATGTGCGTGAGTGGAAACTGAGTGAAAAAGAGTAAATGAGAGAATAAAATGAACATGATAGGGTACAAAATCATAAACAAGGAAGAAAAGGAACTCCAAACATACATAATTCTGTGAAATTTCACAATACACATTTCATACCATACACAATGCTTCAAGAACTCCATACATACATAATGGTTCAAAAATAATGTTGAAAAAACATTGCCAATGTGTCATACCTTCACATAGATATGTGATATTGGAGAAAGGTTGATGGATTATGAAGATTTTACAGCACCCACTAGAATGGATTACTAGTTTCAATTTAACCAATCAATGCAGCGGATGTAACCAATCAAACAAGATAGAACTAGCAAATAAATCTACCAAGCAATTACCACAAGAAAGCAGGCACAAATTTAATGTGGAAACCATTTCCAGGGAGAAAAACCACGATCTAAAAATCAAGATTTCACGAACAGTTACGAGATATACTCACAGGCTCCTTTACCTTAGTCTGTACCTTGACCTAAGGACCGTAGTGTTCTTGCACATAATCTGCTAACACGACTTCCACCGTGCACCGTTCTCGTTACTTGATCTCCTCACACCTTGTCAACCAAGATGATCAATCTTCTATAAGAGAGTAGAAGCAACAAAACCTTCTAGAGCAGCTCTTCAGAACAATCTTTCAATGGCTCCAAAGAAACAAGGAAATCTCTTTTAGGATATTCTAATCTCTTATCAAGAGAGAATTAACTTCTTGTCTTGTGTCTTCGGGTTGAGAGAATCACCTAATTTATAGCCCCAAATCCATGCCTTAGTCTTCTGATAATGACCCACTAAGGATTACAATTCATCTCAAACACTATCATAGAGTCCGGATCGGACCAGACTATCTGCGCCACGCTCGCTATAGTGAGCACGTGTCTCGCTATAGCGAGATAACATTCTGCCTTGGGCGTAACAGCAGACAGCGTCAGACTGTCATGATGGCTTTTAGGCCTTACAATCTCCCCGTTTTGGCAATTTTTGGACAAAATCCCTAGAACAATACAATTTGATCTACCCAAAAGTAAAACCTAAAATTCATTGAATTTTAAAACAAAATAAATTCAGCAGTGTAGATCTTTTATTGCCTTTGCTTGAACTTCCAGATCTTGAATTGTCTTGGCTTGTACGGCTCCCCCTAACTTCATTCTTCTCATCCTATTTTTGTCCACAATTGACAAACAAATATCATCATGCAGCTTCTATCAATCTGGATCCAGTAGCTCCCCCTCAATATTGACTTCTTTTCAATATGATCTTCGTATCAACACTGGCATGGGAGCTTGATCTTGCGGATCAGGGGTGATCAAGTTAAGCACACACACTTGTAAATTTAAATATTTCAGTAAAGTGTGTACCAATACAGAAGAGATGTCTTCTTTCTTAACCTAGATACCTTTGATATTCTTCTTTTTCAGCTCAGCCTTCTACGTTTTCTATTGCTTTTGATTCGGTAAACTTCGCAGCTTGTTGCAATGGGGTCAAATGTGTCCTTTAATTCCACAATGATGACAATTGGGATTCATTCAGGACGAGACACATTAATCTTCTTTGTAGCTTTCTTTCCAACATGAACAGTAGGATTAATAACAACTGAATTTTTAACAAAACAGTTTGTACCTTCGACATTCGAAGTGGATGTTTCGTTAGTGTAGCCTATGCCATGCTTGTTAGTGTGCGCCTTTTGACTGCACAGGATGTCATCTATTTAGCTCGATCTAGTGTTTATCCTAGTCAATGAAGCTTAAGCAGTATTTAACTCAGATAGAACCATCTTGAGCCTTCCATTCACATCAGAATTTTCTATTTTCAAAGTCTTCACATCAAAATCAAGTAAGTCACACTTTTATGATTCTGCAGTCAATTTGTCAGCTAACATGTTATTTTCATCCTCCAATTTTTGTGCTGTAGCAAGAGAATCTGCAAGTTTAGCTTTCAAGAAGGCATTCTGCTCTTTAGACACTTTCCAATTAATAGCAAGTTTTTCATTCACCTTAGCCATCTTCATGGTCTTCTTGAAAAGTGTCATATTTAGCTTTCCAATATTGTTCTTCCTCTGACTCAGTATCTTGATCAGTCTCAGCTTCAGAAGAAACATGGGAAGTCACAGAACCAGAAGTTGTCATAAAAGCAATAAACTTCCCCTTGCCAGTGTCAGGTTTGTTAGACTTAGGATTTTCATCATTCTCATCAGATTCTTCATCTTCCTAAGTAGTATTCAAAGCTTTCTTTTTAGATTTTTTGTTTCTGTAGTCATTAGCAATGTGTCCATAGCCTTGACACTCATAGCATTGAATCCCTTTAAAAGATTTCATCTTTTCGGAATTTTTAGGGATCCTCACATTGGTTTTCTGCCCCTTCATAAAAAACTTGAATTGCTTCATGAATTGTACAACAAGTAAGGGATCAATTTACTCTGAATCTGAATCTGAATCACTTGTAGCTTTTTTGTAAGATTCATTTGACGCTTTCTTGTATAATTCCTTGGACGCTTTCAAAGCAATACCTTGAGATTTTGTCATCTCATTAGACCTAAGGTTTGCTTCAAAAGTTTGTAGGTTGCCAACCAACTCATCAACTTTGAGCGTATTTAGATTTGTATTTTCCTCTGTGGCCATAACCTTTGCATCAAACCTTTCTAGAAGAGATCACAAAATCTTTTTCACAATTCTATTATTAGGAATTGGCTCTCCCAAAGTAAAAGTATCATTAACAATTGCATTCATCTTCGAATTGAACTCATCAAAGGTTTCATCATCTTCCATCTTGATGGTTTCGAAAGCTGTATACAATTTCTGAAGTTTAGACTATTTGACAGTATCAGTCCCTTCATGCACAGTCTGTAGAATATCCCAAGCTTCTTTTGCAGTAGTGCATGTAGAAATTCTACGAAACTCATACATATTAACTCCATTATAAATAAAATTCAAAGCTTTAGAGTTACAAGTGGCAGCCAACTCTTCTTTTTTAGTCCACTTATCTTTAGGTTTGCGACCAGTTATCCCATCAGCAGTATTACTAGTCAAGGAATAGCCATTCACAGCAAATTCCCAAACTTTCAGATTTATTGCTTGTAAGAAGGCAACCATTCTGGCTTTCGAATAAGCATAATTGTTACCATCCAACAGAGGAGGCTTATTAGTTGAAGTGCCTTCGCGGTAGGTATCTATTCTAGCAAAAATAGGATCTACACAATAAAATAGTGCAACCTGCTCTAATACCAATCGAAGATTTTATAGGACCCACTAGAATGGATTACTAGTTCTAATTTAACCAATCAATGCAGCGGATGTAACCAATCAAATAAGATAGAACTAGCAAATAAATCTACCAAGCAATTACCATAAGAATGCAGACACAAATTTAACGTGGAAACCCTTTCCAGGTAGGAAAACACGATCTAGAAATCAAGATTTCACGAATAGTTATAAGATACACTCACAGGCTCATGTACCTCAATCTGTACCTCGACCTAAGGACCGTAGTTGTTTTTTCACATAATCTACTAATACGACTCCTACTATGCACCATTCTCTTTACTTGATCTCCTCCTTGTCAACCAAGGTGATCAATCTTCTACAAGAGAGTAGAAGCAACAAAACTTTCTATAACAGCCCTTCAGAACAATCTCTCAATGGCTTTAGAGAAATAAGGAAATCTCTGGGTATTCTAATCTCTTATCAAGAGAGAGAATTAACTTTTTGTCTTGTGTCTTTGGGTTGAGAGAATCACCCAATTTATAGCCTTAAATTCGTGCCTTAGTCTTCTAATAATAACCCACTAAGGATTACAAATCATCTCAAAGACTATCATGGAGTTCGGATTGGACTAGACTATCTGCGCCACGCTCGCAATAGCGAGACACCATTCTCCCTTGGGCGTAACAGCAGACAGCGTTTGACTGTCATGATGGCTTTTAGGCCTTACATATTATAGAGAAGGAAGAAGGTAGATGAAGCGGAGTCGTCGCTCCAGAGAAGAAGAAGCGTTGAGAAGGATGAAAAATGGTAGAATGAAACGAGTTTAGGGTTATATGGGTTCGGCGAAGTACGGCTCTAGCGTTGCTTACGTCAAAACCTTGTGATGCTAGCGTCGTTGGCCTCAGATTTAAAAAAACAAAAAACCCAACTAGGTCCTGACAGACCCCAGGCGTGCTGCAAAATTTGCCAGGAACTTTTGTGATAAATGGCTATCTTTCGGGATTTTTCCACTAAAATCCTCTAATTTTTATTTTTACTAACCTCCATCTCCGTCCTTTTTGGCCTATCGTTTTCCCTTGGTGGTCCATCGACCTTCATAGCCAAAATTTTCCTTGTCAATGCCGTTGTTGGCCTATGTTAGACATACCCAACCATCTCAAATAAGTTTCTCTAATTTTTATCGCTTATTGTCACTACTCTAAGTGCTCTCGAAAGCTTTCATTTTTTATTTTATCTTATATGTGCTACATCCATTTTATGTATATGTTGCTTTTTAACTGACCAAACATCTGCTTCATAAGTCAAATTTGATGTAATTGTTGTCCTATAAACTTTTCCCTTCAATTTTGTCGTTATTCATAAGTCACGAAGCACTCCAGAAGTAAGTCTTCACTTCAACAATCCCGCTTTAATCCTATGTCCGACATATTCATCAATTCCCCATCCTTACTATTTGTATTGAGCCAAGGTAATTGAAAGAATCACTTTGTGGTATTTCATGGTTTTCAATTTTCACAATAATTTCATCTCTTTCTATATGTCCACTGAAGTTGCAATCCATATATTTCGTCTTCATATGACTTGTTTTAAAGACTTTAGATTCTAAAGTCTCCCGTCATCTCTTGAATTGTCTATCCACACCACCTCTCGATTCATCTACCAATCATGTATCATATGCAAATAACATATACCAAGATATATCTTCTTAAATATGAGCAGTTAACTCATCCATGATTATTGCAAAGAGATAAGGGCTTAGGATTGACCCCTGATGCAAACTTGTGCTCAATATAAACTCCCTTGTCTCTATACAAATAGTTCTTTCACTCGTTACTGCTCCTTCATATATGTCTTTAATAATATCAATATAACCTCTTGGAACATTCCTTTTATTTATAACCCAACAAATTAAGTCTCTAAGTACCCTGTCATAGACTTTTTTTAGATGGATGTGAAAAACTAGCCTACCTTGACACAAGCAGAGGTCCCAATTACCAAATCTCTATTAAATATCAATCTCATGTGTTTAAACTAATAATTAGACCTAATGCAAATTAAAAACAATCAAACTACAAGGATAAAAGGACAAACGACTTTTACGTGGAAAACCCTACTTGGGAAAAAGCCACGGGCCTTACTGTCTAGGCCAACAGACAACCAAGCACTATATAAATACAAAGATTACAAGATTACTTACAACCCTTTCCCAGTTGTCGACTCAACCTAAGGACTGCGTCTGATTCCGTCGACAACCTATCGTTAATCTTCACCGTGTTTGAGCAAAACCGCCTTCAAGAAATCATGATGGAATCAATCCCAAAACTTGATCTTCAGCGCAGCAGAACTTGAAGCCTCGGGGGGAAGGAATGGATCTCTCAAAATCTTCACCAAGGATGTATTCTTGATCAATGGTGTCTTTGGAAGAGAGAGAGAGAATGGCTTCAAATAGGCCTACACTTGTGCCTTAAGACTTGTAATGCAATTAGGATAGGAAGATTGTCTTGAGAGAAGTTAGGAAGCAGTTTCTTGCAAGTTTCTAATTTCACGCACAAATCTGCTCGAGCGGCCAGAGTGTTCGCTCGAGCGGACATGCCTCTGTCTTAAAGAAAATGAACTACAGAAAACATAGCTCGAGCGCTCAGAAGCACAGGTGGAGCGTTAGAGCCTTTGTGAGGGTCCGCTCGAGCGGGTGAGACATCCGCTTGAGCGACCATTGCGAAAAAAACTCTTGAGAAGTTTTCTTTTCCTTGGTAAACTTGAGCAGTCCTTTCTAAGAAAATTACACTTTATAAAGAGTCCCATTTTTGTCCAATTCCCAATGAAGTAGCCAAACACTCGTAATACCTTACAATCTCCCCCATTGGCAATTCATGAACAAAACTCTTAGATACAAGAAAATTTCTACCCAGAAAAAAAATAATAACAAGAAACTTGTCTTCAGTTCAGCCCTGCAATTGTTGTTCATGAAATTTTGACAAAAGATCAAGCGTGAAATCTTTAAAATTAAAATTAATTCTGACAATAAAATAAACTTAACAAAACACTAATCAGCACGTGAAATCACATGAGCTATCACAGCTTCTCCCCCTTTTGTTTATAATTGACAAGGGAAACAGAGTAAAAGGAGTCCAGAACATCAAAAGTAAAAGTTAGTCCCAAAATATCAGTGTCAGACTAACACCAAAAGAAGACAGTGAATTCATTGTTTTCCAAGATGAGAGAGAATAGCAGCCAGAGCTTCATCAATTTGAGTGAACCGATCATCTACTACATTGAACCTGGCTTCAATATTCGCATTTAGCTGTTGCAATTGTTCGTCAACTCGAGCAAAACCTGTACCAGTGATTGGTTACTCCCCCTGCGGTGCTTCTCCTTGATCAGCGACATCCTCCTCGTCCTCATCATCCTCATAGACATGAGCATCAGATTGGTCAAGAGTCCTCTAGTTGATTGGATTTCGAATCCGCTGTTTCACATCATGTTTTGTGCGAGTGATACCTTTCCACATCAAAAACTAACACTACAAGAAATTTGGGGTTTAAGGACGACACAAATTTGTCCCAAAATGTACGTACATATTGTCACCGAAACTAATTAAGACGAAAATTTTTTGTCACCCGTTTTGTTGCCAAAGCCTTGTTGCTAAAAGGTATTGGAGATGAAAACAAAATTCATCATTGAAAAAGATAAATTTGTGACGATTTTTTTTGTCTCCAATACACTCTGTTGGGAACATACTTGTAAGTAATTAGTGACAAAATATTTTATCATTAAAGGAAGAAATTAGAGACAAAAATATTTTGTCATAAATATAAGAAATAGAGACGAAATAATTTTTTCGCGTTTAATATAAAAGGAAGACGAAAAAAATTTGTCAAAGAACCTACCAGTGGATGACGAATTTTTTTGTCTCCGATCGACTCTATGGGAACATACTTGTAACTAATTAATGAAAAAATATTTTGTCATTAAAGGAAGAAATTAGAGTCAAAAATATTTTGTCATAAATATAAGAAATAGAGACGAAATAATTTTGTTGCGTTTAATATAAAGGAAGACGAAAAAAAATTGTTAAAGAAAGTACCAGTAGATGACGATTTTTTTTTTGTCTCCAATCGACTCTGTGGGAGCATACTTGTAAGTAATTAACGACAACATATTTTGTCAATAAAGGAAGAAATTAGAGTAAAAAATATTTTGTCATAAATATAAGAAAACAGCTAATAGGAAGTTAATAAACTGTAGCATTCACACCTATACACATTCATAGAAAACAATCACCAAATGATTCACAAAATCTAAAATTGAAATCAATAGACTATCTTGAACTTAAATATTAAATTTATAATATTTGAATATCCATACATCACACATCCACCTCATATAACCTTCTAACTACTTTCATCCACTCGATTAAAAAAAAATGACAACCAAAGAGTCCATTCCATCACATTTGTTGTGGCTTTAACGTTTTCCAATGTTAATGTTTACTGCTAGCTGAGTCCAATTGTTATGGTGGAAAAAGCCCTCCAATTAACTTGTAGCATTCTTTGCAACGAACTACTGTCTTGCATAAGTATATTCTTTTGACCATCCTCCTGAAAAATAAAACAGAAACAAATTTATCTTTTCAAATATATATATTTATCTTTTGCCCTAATTGATAATTATCAAAAGCTCTTTTGATCATTAGCATAACAGAGCACATGGTCCAAATACAAATATATTGAATTTGTAACAGATTGCTAAATTAGTAAAACTACGAAGTCATCAGTAGCCCATATATGAATTAGATACTAACTCAAATATTAGTTGCATGCAATCTACATCAAGTCAACTTTTGTTCTCGCGAACAACTTTTATACATCAGAATCATTTTCAGGGTACTAACCTAAATGTGCAAAAATTATGAAGGGTGAGGAATGCAAAGTCCCGTGCCAGAATTACAGATGCTTGGAAATCAATATAATCATTTCAATAAAGATGAGCAAATGTAAGGCAAGTGAGTAAGATGAATCTAACACTTTTTTAGCAACATAAGTCATGTGCTCATCATTGCAGGGATCTATAGGTATCACTATTGATAAAAATAAAAAAAAAGAACGCAGGTGCAAAGAAATTCAACTGATGGCTTCGCCTATTTCAAAAGAACATTCAGATTAGTTTGCCATGATTCAATTTTAATATCTTTTTGCACCACTTTTTATTTGTTCATTAATTAGTATAACACTATACAACTATAAAATATAAATATAAGATAAGAAAAACTTTGGTAATGACTCAATGATAACACTTACTTCCACCATCATCTCTGATTCTTTAATAACACTAAAAACATATTTTATGTAGGAACTTATTCTAATATTCATTCATCTGAAAAAGGCAAAATTAAGAATGATGCATATTTAGCTAAGTCAATACATGAGGATGTGAGGATCCATAGCATTCAAGGAAAAAAAAATATATATTGGTGAGAATTTAGCTGACATGATGGTGAGGATCCATAGCATACATCACTTCTCTCATGACTACCAATACAATAGAATTCAGAAACCCGACTTGAGTAGAAGATGGCCCCACAATGCAATTTCTTAAGAAAGATAACAATATTATTTCCTGTCATTATTATCCCGATAACAATATTTGCAACATTGGTTGATACCTCCAAATCTGTAATTGGTTTGATTCCCTGTTATGTCGGCAATTACTTTTGTTCTTTTCAGGCTGTGGATTGTTTGACTTGTTCTACACAAGAGATCTAGAAGCAGGGTAACTAAAGTAGATAGTTTAGGGACATGAGATTTTCCCTGAATATGTTGAAATTTATGGCTCAATAAATTTATATTTATAATATTAATATATATATATATATATATTACCTTATGGGCCTCTTGTTTGCATCAAATTGAGTTCTTTGGAGCAATATTAAAGAGGTGAGCTTGAACAATGTAAGGTGAAGATGTAGATGGGACAATAACTTAGTATTTGAATTACTAGGGTGATAGTTATACCAGAGATTATTCGATGGCCATTTGTGGATCTTTAACTTTATTTATTTAATTTGTGTCACTTTGTTAGAAATGCATTTCTTAGAACCCCGAAGAAATTAATTCCATGCAAACAAATGTGCCCTTAGGTTGAGCCTCAAACTAATTTGGTTCAAACGTGCAAAGAAATGAGGCCAAAATATCGAGTGATTGGTTCTGGCTGTCCCTGCCTAATCATTGTTTATAAAAATAAAAAAAAAATCAACTTTTTCAACTGGCTGAGTCAACTCAACATAGAAGGCTCCAAATCAAAAGAGTCTAATTGAGTCTATCAAAAACAGAGAGTCTCTGTGTCACTTGACTCGATGCCTTTCAAAGTCACCCGGGCAAGTTGGCTTCTATTACTGTGGTGTGTGTTATCTTAGCCTTACCCAACAAAAAGAGAAGAAATGGGGATTATAGATAGCACGGCAGTGGGCACAAGGAAGAAGGAATACAATTATTCTTATGTACACACCCAAACAAAAAACACACACATGCGTTTGTGACATTCAATTGGATAGAAGACATGTGGGCCAAAGCTTGCCTAAAAGCTCAGCAACATCTGTTCTATCAATTAGACTCATTAACCAACTATTTATTAGGCCAAAGCACTAGAAAGTAGAAACTGATGATATCATTCTTCTACTTCACTCCACATGACTTTGTGTGGCAACTCACCCACCCACCCACTATAAAATGTAATTGAGGATGTCAATGAGTGATTAACAAATTATGGGCTACTATGGGTGTGTTACCGAATTGATCACATAAGGGGATGTGGGTGTGCACAACACATAATGGGGGTGCATTTAGAATCACCCATTTCTTAAACTTGTACTTCTCAATTCCACTGTTCTATGTGGGTTTCAAAAATCTAATTAATCTGGGGCTGAATACATTAAGCCAAGCAACTCAGCTAATCTATTAAGATCCTACACTATAAATTTGATAGTATTTGCAGGGAAAAGAAGTCACCTTGTAAAGGGACTGTATGAGAAGTTTCTCATCAAAAGACCAGCTGCTACTACGCTTTAGAGGAGCTGAAAATAGAAACAAATAGGTAAAATCTTCTAATTATCAAAATAAGAGGTTTACTAACATGAGTTTTGTTTAGTGTAATGCTATTTTTGGATATCATACATATTACATACACCAGTTATATCATTGTTTAACTCAAGCTCCTCTTCTACGAAAGAGAGTATGGTACTTTCACTGGCTCAACTAGGAGAATAAGTCGTCAAACTGATCTAACATTTTTCTGTCATTCTGATAGCAAAAAAGCTTAAATGGCCTTACGTTATATAGTAAAAGTAGGTTAAGAACCTAGATTGATAGGAGCACATTTTTCCGCCATTGTACTGATATCAGCTGCAGCAGAAGCATTTCTTCGAAGCTTTGGAACATTACCAGCACATTCAGATCCATTGCAAGTAGAAGGTTGAGAAACAAATTGTAATGTAAATGCTATAATAACTTAAACCTTAGTGTAAATCTCTAATAGCAACCAAAAGTACATTGTACCTTGACCTTACATCCATACCACTGCTTTGCCTACTTAATGTTCATGCAACAAAACTCTAATTAGACATACAAGAACGAAAATTAAAGAGAAATATATAATTATTACACATTAAGGAAAATAGTTCCACAGAAATACAGTTTTGCCCAAATGGACCATCTTCAACATAGGATTAGTAACTTCTCCAGAAAAAAAAAAAAAAAAAAGGCTTGAGAATCAGATGATGCCAAATTATGGAGCTTCATCTGTCAAAAGGTGGAAGGCTCTATGCATAATCATGTGTTCCTTTATTGAGATTATGTATACTGCTGTGGGCCAATTTCCTTCATTGTTTTCAGCATAAGTTAGGGTATTCTAACATTCATTTGGTTTTTGGAACAGGTGAACCCCTCAGTAGGCTGTGCAGGACGTAGTCCCACTTGTTTAGGACCAGGATTGTGTTTGAGCCCAGCAGACCCAGCCTGGAATTCAGGCCAAATTGCTAATTTCCCCAACCTCCAGCCAAGCTCAACTTCAATTTGAAAGAATTTCAGGTCTTACCGTTGTTTGAACGGCATCCTTCAAAGAAGTTGTTATATTCTTCAATCCTAGAGCATTCATTCTCTCACGGTTTCTATTAATTGTCTCCATTCTTTGTTTCTCATAGTTTGTTACCTTCTTAGCTGCGGTACTTCGTTTGGTCAATTGTTTTTTTGTAGTGTCCATTTTGCCCAACTATAAAGCTTAATTGAACATTTTTTGGGTGAATACGCATAATTGAACATTAGATGTAAAGAAAAAATAATTATATATTCATAAGTGGATATGTCATAAGCTCTAAATCCTTGAAATATGGCTAGAGTGAGGGAGATGATTTTTTTTTTTTTTTTTTAACTTTTACATATCATAGAAGAAATTAATTATGAAGCCATCAGACACATAATATGACCAATCAACGACAAACATACATTACAGTGGATGAACCCCACAACTGAAATTCAACTACATTAATTAACAACAATGTTCATATAGAAAGTGCAACAAACTACAATCCTAGTCCACATCAAGATCCATATCATAATCCACATCAGGTTCGTCATACTCTTCATTTTCTTCGTCATTTCTATTCTCTATCATTACTTCAACAGATGACCTAACCCTTTTAACAACTTCCCCATCAACACCATCTCTATAACATTGAACATTAGAGCCAATGTCAATTGGAACAACATCAGTAATATTTTCTTGTTGGAACACATTGTTCTCTTCTGGTTGATCCGATGCTTCTCCATCACCCACCTCAGGTACATCAAAGACACCCCTATGTTGCACTCATCGAACGACTTGCCATGGTTGACCCCATTTGGTATCGTTTAGGTAAAAGACTTGCTCAGCCCGGCTAGGCAAGATGAAAGGGACGTATTGATACCACCGGCTTGTGACATCAATACTTATGCAATAATCATCGGTTCGCAGTGTTCTACTTCGACATGTGTTTCCTGTGTTGTATCATTCACATTGGAACAATACGACTTTGTTATAACACATGTACTCCAATTCCCAAACATTGCACAAGTGACCATAAAATTCATGTGTCACTCCCTCATGATCCCCTTCTGTAAGCACACCACTATTATGACTCTTACGGCGATTGTCTAGTTCTCTTGTATGGAACCGTACGCCATTGATTATGCAACCTGAGTACTCTTTTACTAACAAATTAGGGCCATTCGCTAACGACCATAAATCATCGGTTGCCTCTGGTGACTCTTCTTCTCTCGGTATATTTATCTACAATCATATACAACGTACATGAAGATAGTAAAAATAAATTAATAAATGATCAAATCTTATACAAATTTTTAATCATGTCCTACAATTGAAAATGCCTTACCGCTCTTTGAACCACTTGAGAAACTCTTGTTGTTGTATACAGGTTATGTCTTGGTCAGATGAAGCCCGTAATAGATTTTTGTGTATCCTACTAAAAAAAATGTGATTATTATGCATTGCTAACTGCATCAACAAAGATAAGAATACACATATTTAAATGAAAAACATACCTTAGAACATAAACAAAGCTAAGAATACACATATTTAAATGAAAAACATACTCTAGATACTTCTCAATCTCGGGGCTATTGTTCAACAAAAACCAACGAGCCATATCACGATATTCTTGTGACATATCAGCATCCCTTGTGATTAGGCCAATAGGACGGGCAGTTTCTGTGAATACAATCAACCCTTTGCGACGTTCGCCACGATCTTGATTTCGTTTGGGCCGATTATGCACTGTTTCGATCCCATCAACATACATTGAACAAAAAGTAATGCACTCTTTGACAATGTAAGCCTGTGCGATTGAACCTTTTGGTCGAGCACGGTTTGAAACAAACCTTTTTAAAGCTCCGAGAAACCTTCAAAAGAGAATTAGTTAGGAGCAAGTTTACACATGCAACTTATAATTAATTACAAACATTTCAATTTAACAATTACCTTTCGATCAGGTACATCCATTGATATTGCACCGGTCCTCCAAGAATAGCCTCGCTTGGCAAGTGAACAACCAAGTGAACCATCACATCAAAGAAGGCTGGAGGAAAGATCGTTTCAAGCTTGCATAATATGTGTATTATACGTTCCTCTAATTTCTCAAGTTCATTATGGCGCAGTGTCCATGAGCACAAATCCTGGAAAAAGCTACCTAACTCAAATAGTGCTTTACTAATCTCTTTGTCTACGTAACCATGCATCTCAATTGGAAGAATCCGTTGTATGAGTACATAGCAGTCATGACTTTTCAAACCTATTAATTTACCATTTCTCACATTCACTGATCTTGATATGTTTGCAGCATAGCCATCCGGATACTTCACTGATTTCAAGAATTCAAAGAAACCCTCCCTCTCTTCAGGGGTCAATGAAAAGATTGCCCTTGGCTTGACATATGTTCCATCAAGATGACGTGTTAACCACAACTCTTTCCTTATACCCATATCTTCCAGGTCCATCCGTGCTTTGTCGGTGTCCTTGTTCTTCCCATCAATGCCTAACATAGTTCCAAAGGTATTTTCACTGAAATTCTTCTCGACATGCATGACATCAATGTTGTGTCGAAGTTTCCGTTTCTTCCTGTATGGTAACTCATACAAGATGCTCACCTTTGTCCAATTTGGTGCTTGACGGAGTCTTTTCTTGTTTCTTGGATGCTTCCCATATGTGACACATGTCACTCTGTCCAATTGCTCTAATATCTTTTCCCCTAGTAACTCTAAAGATCTCTTGCGTTTCTCATGCTTACCATTTTAAGCCTTACTCTTTCGTCTTTCGGGGTGATTGTGAGGCAAGTAACATCGATGGTTAGTGTATGCAGTCTTACCTTTCAAGGATTGAAAATATGGTTCATCATTGCAAGTATAGTAAGAATAATGACCCTTTGTTCTGCACCCAGATATGTCACCAAATGCAGGCCAATCATATATAGTCCACATCAAAGCTACATGCATCTGGAAAGACTCACCAATTGAGGCATCATAAGATAATGCACCATATTTCTACAACTCATTCAACTCATCCAACTCATCCACCAGAGGTCGCATGTAGACATCAATATCGATCCTTGGTTGTGATTCTCCAAGAATAAGTAATGACATCATAAGAAAGGGATCTTTCATAACCAACCAAGGTGACAAGTTACAAGGAATGAGTACTACAGGCCACAAACTATATGAGTTGTTCATGTTCCCGAAAGGATTGAACCCATCAACAACCAACCCTAACCTCACATTTCGAGGCTCCAGGGCAAACTAAGGATGTTGCGCATCAAAATCCTTCCACTCATCACTATCGGCAGGATGCCTCAATACTTCGTCATCTACACGTTTGTCCTTGTGCCATCTCATGTCCTCAGTAGTCTTCCTTAACATATACAATCTTTTTGACCTTGGTGTCAATGGGAAGTACCACAACACCTTTTTTGGAATCTTCTTACCCCTGCCACGATTGATCTTGTATCTGGATGCCTTACATTTTGGACATTTATCCAACGTTGCATTTTCCTTCTAAAAGAGTACGCAATCATTTATACAAGCATCCACGAACTCATATGACAAGCTCAAATCATGATCAAGTGTTTTCTTAGCTTCATAAAATGACTTTGGGACCAAATTATCTTGCGGTAAAAGTTTTGTTAAAAACTCCAACAGCTTGTCAACCGACTTATTGCTCCAATGGTTTGTTACCTTCATATTAGGCAGCTCGACGACAAACTTCAACAGAGTGTAATTTGTGCAACCTAAGCACACCTCACGTTTGGCATCATTCAATAGTTTATCAAACATCTGTACTTCCTCATTTTGGGGTGCATCGTTTGGTTCTCCTCTTATCCGATCTTCCACTAGGGCATCAATACCACCTAAAACCTTATCTTCATCAACTGCCATTTCATGGTGAGCCTCATTTGATACACGGGGTTCCCCGTGCTCATGCCAAATACTATACGTTTGCATAATCCCATATTGAAGCAAATGTATTTGCACATTTCGAAGTTTTTGGGAATAATAGTTCACACAGTTCAGACATGGGCACCGAATTTTACCTTCCTGGTCAACAATTGCCATTGCAAATTTAATAAATGACATCACCCCATCAATATATGGCTGGCTCATCCTTCCATCGGGCGTCTTACCCAATGCAATCCAACTCTTGTCCATGTCTGATCACAAACCAACTTAACTAAACTAACAACTAAGCTGCAAGAAAAAGAAAATAACTT
This sequence comes from Camphora micrantha, assembly GCA_003546025.1. Classification (NCBI taxonomy): domain Eukaryota; kingdom Viridiplantae; phylum Streptophyta; class Magnoliopsida; order Laurales; family Lauraceae; genus Camphora; species Camphora micrantha. Next base: position 20,167,380 of record QPKB01000008.1, on the reverse strand, counting down.
GATAATTAATAAAGAAAATAAATAAAAAGGACATACATAAAATATGAAAAAAATTATAGCATTTCATGTTTCGATGAAAACAAATATAAAAAACCAGGAGTTAGCTTACATAAGAAAAATTATAAATAATTACTTAAGAAAAATATGAAAAATTATGAAAATATGAAAAAGGGCATACATAAGAAATTGATACATAGCATTTACAATGAATAAATAACCAGGAGTTAGCTTATCATATCATTTCATGTTTCGATGAAAAAAATATGCAAACTTCTACCAGTCTCAAAACTACCATCCAAGTATTTTGTCTATATTAATAAGGGGCTAATGTACCTTCTACCAAAACCCCTGGATATCTCTTCAGCATTGCATAAAAATGGGGAAAAAAAATATTTAGGGCATCACCATGCATGCCCCATTTTTACTTCCCATACTTCAGATTCTAATTATATGAAACTTTATAAACACAAAGGAGAAGAGTACATGCTTATAGAATTAAAGTTTGAATGGTGATAGCCTAATGATTTTCTTTCCATTGAATAATGAAAGAATTGGATATCCATCCACAATTCAGAATCAGGAATTTTTGTGAGAATAAGATGATGCCCTTAGGTACTTGCACAATATTGGGTTTAAGTAGTATATTCATCTAAGTGTCTTGAGAACTAGAATAGTGTGTTGCACTACCCTTATTTATGGCTTTCAATATATAACAGTAGATAATTCTAGTTACAATCAGAATCAACCAGAGATATTTATTGGCTTTCAATTTTGAAGTATCATTTTAGATTTTACACAGTAGATATTAGTGGTTTCATTCCTCTTCTCTTATTCTGTAATATTCTTATATTTTTATTTTGAGTTAGCTTATACACAAAACATGGATGAACTAGAGTATGAAGTGAGCTGAATGAGTGAATGGCTTCTATTAGTTAATAATGGTGCGGCATTTGATAGAAGCTTTTTAAAAAAAGCTTGTTTTTCTAGTTCTTTTAAAGGGGTGGCTAATAAAATTAGGTTTTTGCCTTAGGCTTCAGTAGGCCTGACTGTAGCTTGCACTTCCCTTGTGCTGACTACAATGGAACTCAAGCCTAAGATAAGAAAACGGGGCAAGACTTGAACAATATGGATCTTTGGAATGTTGAGGCCATATGCATCTGTATTTCAAGGTAGCCAAACAGACCAAGGCATAAAAAAGATGCTGAAGAAAATACTGCATTTGATGTGTTGGTTTTGTTTTTCTTTTTTGCTTTTTTGCATTTAATGGGTTTATTGACTTGACTTTGTAAAGGCAAGTTATAAATATTTGGATGAGCATAATAAAGATGTCAATTAGAAAAAGAAAATCCCACAATGAAGGATAAGGAAATGATAATAGTTCCTGAACACCACCCATAAGGTGATTAGGGACAGTGTGGACTGTTTCTTCCACCCTTTTCTTCTCATCCAAGTAATAATGATCTGATCTCTTCCATTTATGTTTAAACGGTAGGTGGGCAATCCTCAACTAATGATCAATATGCTCTTCCACTCAAAGTTCTGTAAAAGAACTTAAGCCTTATGTTTCTAAACAAGGGGCCCAATCTCCACTAATAAAGGCCATCATTTGCCTTATTTGCATGTGCCTTTCTTCAGAGTTTTGATCTTTTTGTTAAGATCAATCACTTATATTAAAACTACCATATTTTAATTGAGACTATGAAATGTCATATATCTTATGTCTCCATCATATTTTAATAGTCATATCTTATCAATATGTAGTACACACATATTGATAAGAATGTTGGCTGGATGAAGATAAGCTGAAGCAAAACCACTGATTGGGAGGGAATGCTACTTGAATTTTTGGTACCCCACAGGGGGGTGATGCATTGAAAACATGTAATACGCTAAACGAAAACAAACAAAACATGGACATCCAATATACAATGAAAACAAATGAAAACTAGAAATGAAATACATAACCATGTGTAAGAACTACGAAAAAAATATTTCAGCAGAAATTGTTGAGTTTTATCGCAACTCATATTGTCCTATCTGTGAAGTGATTGTGAGCATTCACTGGTTCCATCTTAACCTTACATTTTGTCAACACAGATGTGTAGTAACTACCAATTTATGAAGAAAATAACTCAAGAATGAAAACAGGAAATCTATTAAATTCATTGAACAACAGTCCATGTGAAAGAAATTAAAAAAGTCTTGTTTTGCAGCAACTCTTGGAAGATTTCGGATTCAAAAACAAATTGAGGACTAAAAAACACAAAATCCACGGTTATAAAACCCAGTTTTAGAAGCTAAATAGGGCGAAGCCTAAGATTTCAGATTCTTATATTTGAGTTCTTTTTTTCTCTGTTTATTTTTTATTTTTTGCATTTATTTTATACTATCTATTGGTTGAATTTGAGTTAACCACCACCTTACATATGTAAACAGATATGGACAAGAGTTGGATGTTACAGTATCATAATAGATTCAGTCAACCATATATAGACAAGAGTTGGATGTTACAGAATCATAAAAAATTCAAATCTCCACACAGACCAAAAAAAAAAAAAAAAAAAAAAAAAAAAGAAATAGAAACCAATAAATAAATACTCTAAAATTTAAAGTTTTCCAAAACCATCTCCTTCCAAATAAACAAATTCCCAAGAGTCCCCTATTAATCTTACACCAAATATACAAATATGCATGTGTCTTGCAGTAAGGATCTGAGTTGCCACAAACAAATCATCATAGCATGTAACATTGGTAAAATAAATAAGATGAACAAAAATAGAAAGACACATGTTATTTACATATAAGTAGAATACACACTGCAGATGATAGAATGGAAACCATCCCTCCACAACCAACCACCATAAATCATTCAAATCACCATCGAACCAGCATTACACAAAAATAAATTTAAAAAATCAACCCATCTCATCACACATCATCTCCATTCCCTTTAATGAAAGAGAACCCATTAAAAGTAAATCAATAGAAGAAATAACCCAATAGAAGAGCAGTGAAGGAGACGAAGAGAAAACATAAGCCGTGCGTGTATAGTGAGTCTAAATACCTGAGTTTCCAAGACAACAAGTTTTTTCTTCCTCTTTTCCTCCTCTTCTTCGTTCCCTTCCTTTGTTTTATGTTGCCTGGAAACCGTGGGAGAAGGTCCGAAACACTTTTGATTTGGGGGTTATCGAATGGAGAGGGTTTTCGATGATGGGGTGGACGATGGTTCTAGAGAGACAAGGGTAAGGGTTAGAGATTTGGGGGTTTTCGAATGGAGAAGAATTTCAGTCAGATTGGCTGAGACAGATGTAAAGGACGGCGTGAGGGGATGATGGCCGAGAGAAAGGGATGAGATCGAGAGAGAGGGCCAGAGAGATGAAGGGTTAAAGGGGAGAGACAGTGAGAGACTGAGAGACTGAGAGAGATGCTGCTACGTGCGCAGGGGAGGGAGAGATGGTGAGAGAGTGAGGGAGATGGAGGGCTGCGTAGGGTGGCATTCCGAGAGAGATGCAGAGGGTGATCAAGATGGAGGAGAGGGGGGGTTCTGCGCCTGGGAGATGGAGGAGCGCAGGTCACCTGGAGAGATGGAGGAGCGCAGGTCTCCTGGGAGATGGAGGAGAGGGCTGAGGTCGTGATTTAGAATGAAATGGAGGAATGGCAGGCGAGAAAGGGTCAAAGAGAAGAGGGATTGTTGGGCGAGAGAGAGTCAGAGAGATGAGGGATCGAGAAGAGGCAGAGGGGGCGCTGGTATGCACTTGAGCGGGCGCGGGAAATGGAAAATGGCGCGAGGGAATGTTATTTTTGGGGTTGAAGTGATTTTGAAGCCCCAGTTAACTTTTATTCCTCCAAAATAAAAATAATAAAAATATAAATGGTCAAAATTTGGCAAATTGACATTTGCTGTGTATATAGGTATTTCATCGTCAAAAAATATATCCTTTGCCGGCAACACAAATATTTTGCGGGTAAAACATAACCTTTGCAGGCGAAAAAATGAGTTCGTCGGGCAAAGCTAAACCTTTACCAGCAAATAATTTTGCCGGGAAAAGTATAATTTTTTCTGGCGAAATAAGCTTTTTCGCTGACAAAAGTTACACTTTTCTCGGTATTCTTATTCATTTCGCCGGCAAAAAACGCTAGCAAAAATGCAAATTCTTGTAGTGGGTGGCGGACTCCTGGATGGAGGATGATGGTGATTGGTGATGGGGGCTGCGTCTGGGAGTTCTGGGCGAGAGAGATTGAGAGAAGTAGAGATGAGAGGGACCACTGATCAGGGATGGGTCTACATTGTGTGCGTTGATGGAGGGTGATGATGATTGATGGGGGCCAATGGGCCATGGGGCTGCTGCCTGAGACGATGGGTGGGAGATGTTGGAAAAGGGTTTTTGAAAATGGGGAAAAGGGTTCTTCTCTCCTCCTCTGGAAAAGGGTTTTGGAAAAGAGAGACCAGGATAGATGGAGGGATAAAAGGGGAAATGGGTTTTGGAAAAGGGGCGTTGGATTGTGGCGGGGGGGGGGGGGGTGGACGTTAGGGCCTGCGGGGGCCCATTTTAGTCAGTTTAAAGGCTTTTCCAAAGCAATACTTGTAAGATTAGTCATTTTAAAGGCTTTTCCAAAGCAATACTTGTAAGAGTAGTCATTTTAAAGGCTTTTCCAAAGCAATACTTGTGAGAGAGGAATAGGCTCAAGTGCGAATGAAATTGGCGCCATCGCAAATGAAATTGGCACCTTATTTTGTTGGCCAAAATATTTTCGTCTTCCATAACTTATTCTTATTAGTGACGAATTACGTTCGTTTCAAAAAAATATTATATTTTGTGACAAAAATGTTCGTCTCCAGTGAGCTAAAATAATTCACAACGCAAATAAAATTGGCGCCTTATTTTGGTGACCAAATATTTTCGTCTTCCATAACTTATCCTTATTAGTGACGAATTACGTTCATCACAAAAACAAAATATATTTTGTGATAAAAATGTTCGTCTCCAATGAGCTAAAATAATTTGCGCCAAAGCAAATGAAATTGGCACCTTATTTTGGTGACGAAATATGTTCGTCTTCCATAACTTATCCTTTTTGTGACGAATTACGTTCATCGCAAAAAAAAATATATTTCGTGACAACAATGTTCATCTCCAATGAACTAAAAAAATTGGAGCCAATGCAAATGAAGTTGGCGTCTTATTTTTGCATACGAAATTTTTTTCGTTTCCTATACTTTTGAAAAAAATGAAAACAAACGACAAAATTTATATTTCGTCCTCTTTGGGTATTTTTTTAAGACAAAAAAAATTTTCGTCATCAAATTTCATCACAACAACCTAGATTTCTTGTAGTGTAAGTAATCAGAACACCAAACTTAAGTGCTGTATTTTTCGCAGCACTGGGGAGTTTCATCATGATATGGAGGATAACAAGGGGTACATTGATCCGTTTGCCAATCCTTATGGCATATAGCAGATACGCATTCTTCTTACTCACATTAGAGGTGTGGCCACGAGGTTCCAAGTTGTAACATACAAAAAGATTTATATAAGAACCTGTATTCACCAGTCAACCGGCCATGAGGAAGAGCTTTTCAATCCATCGAGTCTCTCTGCCACAAAGTGTGGTAGCCACTTCATCGAAGTTAATGGTTCCTAGAGTTTCAGTTGATATTGGATAATCAAACTCATCAAGCACCGGTATATCAAGAAATTCACCAAAATCTGCCGAAGTAATAGTTAGCGCAGTGCCACGAACAAACCTCTGAACTTTCGAATTCGAAATAACATCCAAGTTATTATAAAATTCTCGAACCCAGTCAACCATAATATCAGTGACATCAAGCTTCATCAAATATGCCCATGGCCGGCGAGTTAGGAGAGATACTACAGGTTTGTGTAAAAGTTGATCATGTATTTCTCTTCCAAATCCCACATTTCTTTTGGCAAACAGCTCTACAAATTGAACGGCCCTATTCTTGGATTGAAAACGATAAGAGTCATAACGAGGAGATGAAGAAGGTGCAGCACTTAGAGTTCTTTTCTTAGGAGCCATCAGGTAAATGAGGAAATTGTGGCAAAGATTAGCATAGAAACAATATTGTAATGCCAGCCACAAAGCAATAATCATACCAAAATCCAGAGCAGAGATCAGCCAAAAACAATGACAAACATATAACCTATGATGCAGAGCTCCCATTTGCTCAAATACAAGAGATTAAGAACGATTCACCAAAACTATCGAGCTACCAACAAACCAAAAATCCAAGCACAAACCATATACAAATGGTCCAGTCCAAAGACGATAGGATGCAAGAAGAAGAAAAAGAAAGGGGAAAAAATCAAAGGAGAAAGCAAAGGAGGAAACAGATGCAAAGAATCAGAAAACCGCCCAAAGTGAAAACGAAAAACCCAAAATCGCCCAATTACTCATGAAAAATGAAATCGGTGCACAAATAAACTTGATTTGGAGAAGAGAATAGGAGTCGAAGTTACCTTTGTTAGACCAACAATGGAGGTGGAGAAGCCCGGGACGAGACGATGGAGACGGCGCAGGGCTGCTAGGGTTTAGAAAGAGGAGATGAACAAATGACAGGTTGGGCGAGTTTTTAAAATAGACGCATGTCCGCTTGAGCTGGTGTAACAGCCGCTCGACCGGACAACTTACTATTTGACGCCCCTGATGTTGCGTGGGAAAAAAATCTACTAATCCTCTATTGTTTGGTCAAATCACTCCATGAAATATAGGAAGAAGAAACTTTCATAAATTTAAGCGCACGGTGAATAAGTGAACAATAGACAAATAAAATATTCCAGAAAAAGAAAGAAATGTTTAACTCACTCCCCCTGAATCTCCTTGAGATGAACTTAAGTGTTGGATAGGGAGCACACCCATCAACAAGATAGTTAGGCTAAATAGTTTCCCCCTTTTTTTTTCAAAGCTTTCTACTTCCTTTTTTTTTTTTTTTTGTAACCCAGAAGCTTTCTACTTCCATTTTTTTTAAGAACTCTGGGGACAGATTAAACCATCATGGGTGACTTTCACACTAATGAACATGGTAGCCTTTTTCAAATGAAACTTTTCAATCAAGTGGAAGCTTTCACACACATTCTTAGGTAGCCATCTTCCTCCGGTTTAACCTTATTGCCATAACATCTCCAAAGAATAAAGACGAAGATAGCTGTGAGAGAATAAAAAACGATCCGTGCAGTGCACACAAAAAAAAAAAAAAAAAAGAAATTTGGTCATGTGAAAATGTGAATGTGCACTTAAATAAACGAAAAATTATAGAGTTTAGGGAATAAGAGAAATCCCTATACGTTTACATAGAAATTCAAACCGCGTTCCATCCAAAGGTTTTCTCAAAATGTCCGCAAATTGAGCTTCAGTAGAAACATGATGCAAAAAAATTATGTCCTCCTCCACGAGATCACGAATAAAATGGTGCCCAATGTCCATGTGTTTGGTTTAAGAGTGTTGTACTGGATTTTTGGAAATGTCGATAGCACTTTGATTTTCACAAAAGACATTCATTGTTTCTTGCTTAATTCCATAATCTTGCAGCATTTGTTTCACCAAAGAAGTTGTGTACAACAACTTCCAGCAGCAATGTATTTAGCCTCAGCAGTTGATAAAGATGTCGAAGTCTGCTTTTTACTATGTTAGGCCACCAAATTATTTCCAACAAAGAAACAGCCTCCAGAAGTACTTTTTCGATCATCAACACACCTAGCCTAATCGGCATCAGAAAAACGAACAATGGTAGCGTTTGTATCTTTGGACATCCAGATGCCATACTCAACAGTGCCACTTATATATTTCAGAATTCTTTTGGCCGCCTGAACATGAGATAGTTTGGGCTTGGATTGATATCTCGCACAAACACTAACACTATAAGCAATATCTGGACGATTGGTAGTTAGGTAGAGAAGACTACCTATCATACTCCTGTAGAGTTTTTCATCGACGTCTATTCCATCCTTATCAAGACTGATTTTGACAGTTGTACTCATAGGAGTCCTTGCATGTTTTGATGATTGCTTGCCAAACTTTTTCAGTAACTATCTAGCATATTTTGGTTAGGAGATGAAAATACCAGAAGGGGTCTGCTTGATTTGTAACCCAGAAAGAACTAAAGTTCACCAACCATGCTCATTTTAAACTCGCTAGCCATTTTTTGAGCAAATTTATCCGACAAGAGTTCAGAAGTTGAACCGAAGATAATATCATCAACATAGACCAGTGCAATAACAATATTCTTCTTGTCTCGTTTGATGAACAAGGTCTTGTCAACACTTCCTCTCTGAAAACCATGCTCAACCAGAAATACTGTCAACCTTTCATACCAAGCTCTTGGTGCTTGTTTTAAACTATAAAGGGCTTTTCTTAATTTGAAAACATGATTAGGGAAATGAGGATCTTCAAGTCCTTTTGGTTGTTCAACATAGACTTCCTCATTTAAAAAACCATTTAGAAAAGCACTTTTCACATCCATTTGAAACAATTTGATGTTTAAAAAACAAGCCACGGCAAGCAACAAACATATCGATTCAAGTCTAGCAATGGGGCAAATGTTTCATCAAAATCAATACCTTCGACTTGGGTATACCCCTGAGCAACTAGACGTGCTTTGTTCCTTATCACTTGACCCGACTCATTGGTTTCATTCTTGAATATCCATTTTGTACCGATGACGTTTGTGTGATAGGGTCTAGGAACAAGCTTTCAAACACAATTTCTTTTAAATTATGCAGTTCCTCATGCATAGCATTAATCCAACAATCATCAACAAGAGCATCTTTAATAGTTTTTGATTCTAAAGTAGAAGCATAACATAAATGATTTACCTCATCATGTACCTGTTGTCTGGCTTTCAAGGGAGCGAATATCTCATCGATAACCTTATATAGAGGATGATCTTTCAGTACTTGTCCTTTTTGGGATCGTGGATGGATAGCTTTTGGAGATGCACTTCTCTCTTCGAATTGACGAATGATATCAGGCACAATAGATTCCGAAGAAGATTTCTTTGGACTTGCAGGTTCTTCATTTACAGTTATTACCTTTTTTTTCTCATTTTTAGAATCAGGTTCAACCCGACTATCAGTTTCCTTATCCATAACCTGTTCAGAAGATGGAGAAAAAATCATGCCTTCATCATCATCAGAAAAATAATCAGAAGTTCATGCATCATCCACAACCACATTTATGGATTCTATGACGATAGAGTTTTTAAGGTGAAACACCCGATAGGCTTTACTCGTCAATGAGTAACCGAGGAAAATTCCTTCGTCACTCTTGGAGTCGAATTTAGACAAGTGTTCTCCATCCCTAAGAATGTAACACTTGCTGCCAAAAGTTCTGAAATATTTGATATTTAGCTTGACTCCGGTCCATATTTCATATGGAGTGGTTTTTGTTCCAGGACGAAGATAGACACGGTTGATAACATGGACAGCTGTGTTTACGGCTTCAGCCCAAAACCGTTGGGGAATATTTTTGCTATGTAACATAACTAGTGCCATTTCTGGTACAACACGATTTTTCCTTTCAACCACTCCATTTTGTTGTGGTGTTTTTGGTGCAGAAAATTCATGTTTGATGCCATGTTTCGTGCAAAAAGTAGAGAAATCAGAAATTTGAAATTCGGATCCATGATTGGAACGTATTCTGGAAACGCCTCCAAATTCTTGTCCTTTATTTGCAATGAACAAAGACCACAAGTCATTAAAAACAATAAAAGTTTCAGACTTATCATGCAAGAAACACACCCAAGTTAATCTAGAAAAATCATCAATGGTCAAAAATATGTATATTTTACCGCCAATGCTTTCAAACTTAGTGGGTCCCATGAGATCCATATGCAACAGCTCTAAAGGTCTCTTAGTGGTAAGAGAATCAACCTTTTTATGCGGAGCTTTAATCTATATCCCTACTTGACATGGTCCACAAACACTATTCGGGGCTCTATGGAGTTTGGGAAGCCCATTAACTAGTTCGAGATTTGATAATTTTTTCAGATCTTTATAATTAACATGGCCAAACCTTTGATGCCACAAATCTATGTCACTCAACATTGCAGAATTACATGACATATCTTTTTCTGTTGATACCACATAACAATTGTCAGAATTTCTTTTACCATGAATCACAATTTTTCCCTTTTTATCAACAATGATGCATTCATTAGTAGAAAAATGAGCTTCATGCTTGTTGTCACACAGTTAGCTTATACTTAGAAGATTTGTCTTAAGCCCATCAACTGTGTAAACATTCTTCAACTTAGACATACCTGGAATTGAGACAGTACCTTTTCCAATGACCTTTGCCTTACCTCCATCTCCAAAACGAACACTTCCACCATCATAGTCTTCAAGAGAGGTAAACAAAGCTTTGTTCCATGTCATATGCCTAGAACAACCACTATCCAAGTATCACATATCCGAATCTGTAGCACTGAGTGCTGTAAGGACCACGTTACAGCGCGTAGGTCAGATTTATGGACCCAAATTGGCTTGGTCCTGACCTGTTGAGGAGAGACATTTTGCTTCCTACGCTGATTTTTGTGATTATTTCTCAATTTATTGCAATGTGGTCATATGTGTTCGGCAATCCCACAAAAGTGACATATGGGAACAAATTTTGGTTTTGACACATAACTCGGATAATAACTTTTTGGATATGTAGCATTTGGGTAGACTGGAGGCAATGCTGCCATTGTAGGTCCTTGAACAAACATAGACTTACCTTTGTCCTTTAATATTGGAAGCTCCTTGAACATATCCAAGTCCTGTTTTCGTGGAAAGAGGCTGTTGGTTTCCTAGAATTTTGTTCAGCTTTAATGATCCAGTATTTATCTGATTATTTGAAGCTTTAACGGAATCCAACTCGACAAGGACAATCTTCAATTTTCCAGCAAGGTTCTCCTTTTCAAATTTGCAAAAGTTCAACTCATTTCGCAAGTTCACCAACTCAGATTCAGCCTTTTGAGATTGTTGATACAGACGATCATTCTCTTGTCCTGCAAGAATCAACTTGTTAGACAAGATAGTGCGTTGATCTTCTAACTCTTTTACCTTAGACTGAGATTCTATCAATGTCGCTTGCAATGATGTATTCTTTTCTTTCATTGCCTTTAATTTCAAGGCTCTTTTCTTGCTGATTTTGGTCATTCTGACAAATTCTTGTAATAGCTTTTGATAGTCTTCATCAGCTTTTTGTTCTCCATCAGAAATTTCATTAATATCTAAATCTTCTTCAGACTTAGATTCCTGCGCAGAAGAGATGTTAGAAAGAGCCATGAAAGCAACATATTTTTCAGACTCACTCGAAGGTGAATCAGGTTCAGACACTTCTTCATCAGACTTGTCATCCCAAGCAACATTTAAAGCCTTACCTTTGTTCTTTTCTCTGCTATTTGCACACTTAGCAGCAGTGTGACTATATCTTTGACATTCAAAATATTTGATTGGCTTTAGTGTACCCTTAGATTGAATTTGTTCTCTTTTAGGTACAAATTTTCCTTTTGAGGGTGCCTTGGGATTTGACGAATCCTTCTTGCTAAAAACCTTTTTATTTTTCCAAAATTAATTAACGACGATAATTTTCAATTGACGCTAAATTTTGTCGCGAAAAGTCTGGCGCCAAAAACTGGAGTTGGCACCATGAAGAGGTAAGATTTTTCCGACGAAATTATTTATTTTGCGACGAAAGTTTTTCATCGGTAAATCATTTACACCATATTTTATTAAAGAATTTTCGAGACAAAAATATATCGCCGCAGGATCCCTTAAAAATAATCCACGACGAATTAATTTCGTCGCAGAATGCATAAAATTTAAAGCGCGCGGTCTAGCTTCGCGGTTAATTTTTGAGAACCATTGGCGACGAAATGAAATAACATAACTCGTCCATTTCTCACACCGAAACCATCACCTCCTCTCCCTCTCTCGAATTCGGCCCTCTCTCTCTCTCTCTGCATCTCGCAACCCATCTCTGAGGCAGCCCCCCTCTCCAGTCTCTTTGATCTTCATCTCTCTCACGCCCGCGGATCGTCGCCCCTTTTACCTCCACGCGCAGACCGCACCACCGTCACCTTCTCTCCCTCTCTCGATCTCGGCCCCCCCTCTCTCGCCATCTCGCAACCCCTTGCGCAGACCCATCTCAGAGGCAGCCTCCATCTCAAATCTCTCTGCTCTTCATCTCTCTCACTCCCGCGAATTGTCGCCCCTTCATCCTCCATGCGCAGACCGCACCACCATCACCTCCTCTCCCTCTCTCGATCTCGGCCCTCTCTCTCTCTTTCTCCATTTAGCAACCCCCGGCGCAGACCCATCTCAGAGGCAACCCCCATCTCCAGTCTCTCTGCTCTTCATCTCTCTCACGCCCGCGGATCGTCGCCCCTTCTTCCTCCACGCGCAGACCGCACCACCATCACCTCCTCTCCCTCTCCCTCTCTCTCTCTCTCTCTCTCTCTCTCTCTCTCTCTCCATTTCGCAACCCCTTGCGCAGACCCATCTCAGAGGCTGCCCCCATCTCCAGTCTCTCTGTTCTTCATCTCTTTCACGCCTGCGGACCGTCGCCCCTTCTTCCTCCAAGCGTAGACCGCACCACCATCACCAGCGACGCAGAGCCCCATCATCTTGTAAACCATCATCATCTTCATCACTATTTGCATCATAAATGCCTTATCTGATCCATCCAATTTCAATGTTCTGTGTTCCCACTCAACCACATCCAAACCCAAGATTACTTACCAACGTCCTTTAATTTCCTTCCATTTCAAGAGAACGAGTTGCAATCTTTGATATTCATGGCATTGTCTCCATGCTCACCCAATGCCAGACCCTAAGTCTCTTGCAGCTTCATTCTCAACCCTCATAATCATATTTATTATGATTATCTTGTCAACCCATTTATGCATTTGCCAATGTAATTTTCTATCAGAGAAACAATGGAACACGTAACACTCATCAACAAAGAGAGGCAATTCTTTGGATTTGTTCAAACCAAGAAGATGAGCAATAATCCACTTCCAATTAGAGGCTTTCTCTTTCTTCGAATTTAAATTAAAAAAAAAAAGAACAAGACAAAAGAAAGGAAAAACAGAGAACTTCCACCCTTGTGTACCCCTTCTCTGCATATCACGTACCCCAATACAGGCATTTCATGTCTACGCAGAGGAGAGAAAAAAAAGACTTTACTATTCTATACAAAACAAAACCACCCTCCAATACTATAACCCATCCACACCCAATTCTCATTTGCCTAAATTCCGCCTACCCATGAGATGAAATTCAAAAAACATGACACAAACCAACCAAACCCCTTCATTTAAAAACAACCCAAATACAATCACAAATGATGAAATCGCGGTCCTGTAAGGACCGTCCTTACGGTCCACACCGTTCGGAACACCTTCTGGGGCCCACCTTATGACCCATCCAAAGTGACCACTCATTGATAACCCCCTTATAAACACGAACTCCCATGAAATCGCATGGATTCAGATGAACTAGACCGTTGGATTGAGAGTCAATTTTTCTTCTTTGATATAAAGCTGTTAAACTTGTGAGTCATGGATGAAAGGGTTAGAGGTATTTGAATGACTTCAAATTTGATATGTAAGTTGACCCCACTTGGATCTTTCATTCCCCCTCTATCCCATGACCAGTGGGGTCTCACAGTGGGCCCCAATAGACGGTTCTCACCGTAAACCGTAAACCTTACAGGACCGCCTCCCATATATATATATATATATATATATATCTCAGGGTATTCCCACCTTTGGCGAGACTAATCCCTGGGCCCCTCGCCCGCACCCACATAGACGGGGACGGTTATTGCCAGGGGGAATCGAAGTTGGGACCTATTGGGAGCAAACCTAGTATCCTAACCACCGAGCCAACACCCGATTGGGTATCACACACCTTCTTTTTCCTCCCATCCTCATCAACTGCTTTATGTTCTTCCTTATCAGACATGGAAGCAAAGAAGAGAAAACAAACAAATATGTAGTTCTCAAGATTAAAAAGAAGAGATTTCTTTGATGGAAAAATGGTTTAGATATGAAAAATGGAAGAACCCAATCTATGATTGGAGAAGGAGATGTGGTTTCAATCAAGACTTAGTTGGAGAGGAGAAGAGAAGCTTGTGCCTTTTGCAGAAAAAGAGGAAGGAATGGTGCCTCTCGGATGATTTTACGAAGTTTTTTGTATGTGTAGAAAAGACCCACTCCTTTTCTTTTCTTTTCTTTCTTTTTTTTTTTTTTTTTTTTTTTTTCTCATTACAAGGATGTAGTTAAGAGGGTCCAATAGTTGACATTGCATTTTTCACCGGTGGCGAATGTGGATAGGTTGAAAAAGCATTCCCCTTTTCAACCAAACAGGGGATCCAGACTCATAGTATACCAACTCTTCGTATACTATAAAGTAGTCCTTGGAAGAGGAAATAAATAGGTGACCGGCCATGCAAGTTGCATTCATTAACCTATAATTTTCCAAGGAATAAAGTGTGTGAAAATATTGATAAGATCCTCAATTTCCAATGATTTAGGAGGGTAATGATATTCATTGCCCAACAAAACAAAAGGGAGATAATATTAGGCCAACACACACATGATTGAGTGTTGTTGGCACCTCTATAGCACATACATGCCCAAGTATCGTACGGATGGCCAGAGATCCTTGAGCCTTTAGGTTGATAGTACACTTCTGGCCAATAAGCCAACCTATAAAAAGAAAAAGAAAAAGAAAAAAGAAGAATAAGAAACAGAAAAGGAAGAAACTATTTGATGGCCATCTATACATTTTAGACATGTTTCTTCTTAGAATAAATTAGTGAATGGTCCCTTAACTTTGTTATTTGAAGGCTCTAGTCCACAAGAATTTCATTTGAGGTCTGTAGTCCACGCAACTAGACATATTTCAGCCAGAGGTCCCTAAATACGCCATATCACATATTTTCAAGACTAATTTTACCCAATAACTGCCTCAATACGTCACGCATAACCGTCTGAACATGTCATGCAATTTAAGACTTTAATGTAAGCTCATAAGCACTATCATTTATGACCGATTTGCCCCGTAATTCTTTGTAGATCACGTTTTGAATTTGAAATGGTAATGGCAATCGATTGTAGATTCTTAGAGAATATACTCTCTAAAAGAAATGCTTATGCACTCATTCTAGGCTTGAGGGATAGATTTTGCAACCTTCGAGTTTTCAAAGTAAACTTTTGTGAGGGACAAATTCTACGACCTTGCTAGTTTAATATAACATCTGCAATCCGAATAAAAAAAATAGGGTTCGGATCAATCTAAATCAAATAAATAGGGTTTGAATTATTTAGATTTCGATCTATATCCCACAATCTTCTTTTTTCTCGTTTTTTCAATTTATATGAGTTTTGCACAAATTTATTTGAGTTCTAGATAAATTTATCTGAGTTTTGGAACAAATTTATATGAGTTTCGCACAAATTTATCTGACTTCTTGGATAATATTATTTGAGTTCTGAAACAAATTTATCTGAGTTCTGGAACAATTTATCTGAGTTTGCGATAGACAGATAGATAGGGTTCCAACACAATGAAGGTTCGTGAATGAAAAAATATTCAACTTACTTATCTTGGAGTGAGCGAATGTTATCATTTCGTATGAGGAGATGCCTAGACTGGTCTAGATTCTGTATTTGCTAGGTTTTGAAATAAAAAATAAATAAATAAATCGCTTATGTAATCACCAACTCTACGATGAAATGATATCTTTGAAAAGGTTAGGAATGCTTGATGAAATTTGTTTCCCTGATTCACTTTCCCGCATTTGCATGTAGTACGTCAAAGTTCAAAACCTTTGTTTTGCCCGCCTTCATTCCTTCTTTGGAAAAGCTTCCATGATTTTGGCCTTTTGCATTTTTTGGATAAAGCGATAAGAGGTGAAAAGGGCATTATTGACTTTTTAAGCTTATGAAACGGTAAGAGGGACCTTTGGCTGTATGAGATTAAATCGTTGACCGTTTGCAATAAAAACAAAAGTTGAGGGACTTCTGGCCAAATGCCCTTTTTTTATTAAAGCGGCTCTATATGGCTTTGCTTAAAATTACTAAGTACTATCTATGGAGCAAATAAATGGGGCCTTAATGTGACCTCTAGGTAACTATTTCCCCAAAACAAGGAGAATACTTTATGGCATTTTATTGATCTTTACATTTACTTCAAGTCCCTTTCATGGGAAGGCGTTGCTTAGGATTCGTACGAATTCAAGAATACACAATCAAACAAACGTGGACTTCTAAACATCTTGTGGACAATTTAGTTTTGCGCTTGGTATGGTAGTTTTATATGATACATTTTGTGTTTCCTACTACATTCTTGATGTAGGATATAGTAAACCTATGACTTGGCGATCACAATAGTTTCTCTAACCTATGTGTCTTAAATTTAGAATACTAAAAAATATTATAAAAAAATATGAATTTAGAATACTCCTTGTATCCAACAATGATAAAAAAAAAAATAAAAAAATAAAAAAATAAAAAAAAAAAAGGATACAAAAGACTAGAGAAGAACCGTAAATTGCATAATTTTAGCATTTTTACTCAAGAGCACATGGTTTTAATTAAAAATTAAATTAAACAATTGTATGTATCATAATATGGGATTGACGTTGATAAGAAGTCCGGATATTTCCCCCATTATTTAGAGCCCAAATCCTTTCTAAAACATTGTCTGTTGTAATTTAGCTACATGCCCCAACAACTTCTACTAATAATGAAGTCCTTCCGTTCAAATGCTACGAATACAATGCGAATTAGGCAAAGAATGCCTTGGCGTGTCATGAGCATTGCTCGTTGGATAAAAATTTTCTCTAGGGCTTACATTACCAAGTTTGGTAATTTTGATAAGACAGTTTTTATGGACAAATTCTTGAAGTTACAAATCCAATATATAGACGATTGAAAGGTTGAAGCCATGAAGGATGATCCCAGGAAGGAACAGGGCCACCTAATTCAAAATGATGTTCACGAGGGGTAAAATCCCTCAAGAATTATTGATCACGCCTCCAGTAGCTCCATTATGCTGTTCAGACCCTATACAAGGTATCAAAGAAGTCTCTTGGTCTTAAAGGGTTTTGGATGGGTAATGTATAATCAAATGGCCAGTTATCGGTGCACACCGTGATACATATGTAGCTGTAAATGATGAAATTCTAAAGAAAAAACAATGACATGGAAACCTTTAAAAGTAATGAAAGAAGAAGAACATGGCAAGAAATTCTGAAGGTTTGCTAGCTCTGTTGACAGCCACACTTCTGTGGTTAACCAGTTTGCCTATTAGCCTTGCTTCATTAATGGACATTTGTGAGGTTTTAAGAATTAGGTATGTGTCAAGATGAAGAAAACTTTGCTTTATCGAATCCAAGAAAAAGACAGAAAAAAGTCTTGAAGCTGTCCATAAGAATTAGGCTGCAACAGCGTAGTATCCTGCAGACTCCAGTAGGGTGCTTAAGTGGAGGGTTTTGAGTTATTTACATGGCTACCATGGCCACCGCTATAAATAGGTATGAGTTACCTCTCATTTTCAATCTATGATCCCCAGGGTATTCCACCATTCGTCCAAGATCTTAAACAATTGGAAGATTTTTTTTGCTTGAGATACTTGAAGATTATCTAAACTGCTCATTTTCTCATTCACTTTAGCTACCACTTGTGCTATTTTTCTCTTGTTGTCAAGGGCGTATTAGTGATCTTGTGGTTGCAGATCCATCAAAAGTTCTGAGCCAAAAAAAAAAAAAAAAAAAAGTATACTTAATAAAACCCTTACTCTATACATCATTTACTCAAGAAAATTTTGTTGAAATTAGGATTGGGGACTAGTACGTCTTGTGTAGTGAACAGAAACTTCTACACTAGATCCTCAAATTGATAATATTCGATAAATCTCACATATACAGGGGCAAGGGACCTTTAATGGTTGGACATACATAGATCTCACAAATCAATGTAAGGCCAAGGAGAAAATCTGCAAAATAATTGGCAATCCCTGATCTTATACCAAGAAGGAACTACAAGAGCCCTTGAAATTTTATGAAGGCAAACAATGTTTATGAAGCCAAAATGTGTAGAAGAAAGGTCGTTGGGGAACTAGGGGAAGAGGTGGGGGAGGAGAAGAAAAGAGAAACAAAGTGAGGGAGAAAACCAACTAAAAGATTCACGTGCAAAAATGCTTACGCAAACATTCATTTTTAATTTTATTCATCAATGTAGAAGTTATAATCAGACCATTAAATGTAAAAATTACATTGATATCCTTTAGATCCTATACAAAATAACCAAAGTACCAGGTATCAAAACAATGTAAAGGGAGAGTTCAAATCTCCATAAAGAGTTGCCACTATACTGTCATCAACGTCTGTACATTCTTTTAATACAAACCGAGCATTTTTTTGATACTTTTGGCAAGTGCAGAAGTTGTTCATGCAGTAACCTCAATTGATGCCACCCTTAGAATGACTAAAACCATAGTCTCCAATGCAACAGCCTTTTCTTAGAGAAATTTCACCATCTGCATTTGATCGTCTATGCCGAAAAATCGATTAATCACTATCGTCTTGAGACAAGGAAAGTTCCAAAATATGAACCAGGAACAAAATGTCAGGAAGCCTATATTCAACCATCAATTGCAGCTCTATCACGTTGGAGAGTGTAATAGGTGAATTCCTAGGTGCAGGTTTGCTTTCCCATCCTCGGTGCTGGCAAACACCAAAACAAATTAGATATAAATATCACCAAGTTCAAACCAAATAATCCATAATATGCTTAAAATGGGCTCCCTGTTTGTTGTTTTTGTTTTCTCTTTTTTGGTTGTGTGTGCGGGTTTGGGGCTCTTCTTCATTTGAAGTATTGATTTTCTAGGAATTATAAAAGTAGTAGTAGTAAAGGTAAAGACTAACAGAAGATCATTAAATACAATCTTGTCTATTAGGAAATGATTACCCAGTCTTGAACCGTTTGCATTAAAAATAAAATATTTAGGAATTAAAATCATATTGTCGTTAAAAATAAAGATCAAATGTGAATTTCTAAAAATAAACATCAAATGGTATTTTCCTCTTTTAATTCCATTTTCCTAAAAAAAATGTTATTTGATGTTCATTTTAGAAAATTCACCTTTTAAAATTCACATTCTATGTATTCAATTGTTATATATTTAATGCAAACAAGCACAGGGCCATAATCTCCACAATGTATCTTTCACTCCTTAGTCACCTCCATAAGATGCCTTTCGTTAGCCCTTACTTTTCGTAGAAATTCCTACAAACTCAACACAAAGGATAGCCAAAATAAAAAATATCGAGGATGAAAAATTTCTTGGCATATGGTGAGAATCCGAAGATGAGCAAGCTTGGACAAAAATGATCCCGCCATGCACGAACCATGAAAGCCAATCATGGTAAAGCTTTTGATCTTCATGTAAGTAGGTGAAAGCTGCAATATATTGAGTTTATTCCAATACATCAGAGCCAAGTCCTCGAGCATGGGACATTTAAGAGAGAGTAACTCTCATGATACTATGAGAGTAGGGTTGCAAATGGAACGGGTTGCAAATGGAACGATTTCGGATTGGAACCATAGTGGACCTGGCCTAAACCCGTTTCTAAATAATGGTTTGGTTTTGACTCGGAACTTGATTTGTTGGTTCCAAACCCGTTTCCGATGGAAATATCGGGATCCAGATCTACCTAGAAGACCGAAGTCTAGTTATAAAATCGATTTTAGTTTCTCTTTATTCTCCATTTTTCTTAAAATAAGCATATCATTCAACTTATAACAGTGCGTCAAGTCTACTACTTCCAATATTATATATAAAAATTTTCAAAAAAAGTTAATTTTGAAGTACAATTTGCAATATCAAAGGCCCATATGCTGGGTCCCGGGTCTACAGGTCGAAACCTATATGGACCCAGAACCAGACCTATTTATCAAGCAGAACCTAAATTAGGTTTCGGACCCGGATCTGTTTATGAATCGAAACCTAGAATAGGTTCCAGATCTGGTTTTGTACTCATCGGAACTTCCGGGTAATCGGAGAATCGGATATCCGTTTGCAACCTTAGAGTAAGGGGTGATGACTCTCACATTTAGGCTGTTTGAACTGGCCGTTAGAGGTAAGAGCCATCAATTCTCCCTTGTTGTTGAGTGTTTGAACCCTTGACATGCCTCCTTTCCTCACCCAAGTTTTCTCCCACCTCTGTCAAGGTCTACTTCCCTCACCTGAGTGCTCTCTCATTTTTTTCTAAGGTCCACTTCCTTCACCTCAGGCTACATCACTTCACCTAAGGTCTACCACCCCTCACCCGAGGACGATTCCTATAGGCCGGGTAAAATAATAAATTTGTACCATAACAAAATAAATTTGTACCATAACAAAATAAATTTGTACCCTTATTTTCTCAATGGAATCAACCAATCCTATCCACGCAGAAAACAAAATAAATATTGATCAAATCGAATATGATGAACTCAAAATTACATGAATGAATAAATAAATAAAAAGAAAGTACTCTTGGAGACCGACAGATGGAGATGAAATCACCAATAAAACAGGTCTAGTCAAGACTCTAATAATAAATTTAAAATTTGGTAAGGCCTCTGCCCTAAATATGATCGATCACTCCAGCGCCAGAATCCATAACGATGACAACACCTTCCTTTCGAGAAGTCCGGGATTTAAGAATCTCCGTTCAACAAAACATCGTTCCTTCATTTTTGAAGTTAGTAAGGTGAGAGATTTACCCTAAATGGAGAAGCGAATGAGAACCCATGACGATGACAACACCATCAAACAACCAGAGATTGCAACTCAGAAGAAACCCATGACAGAGGAGAAGAAACAGAAGATACCCGACCATCAGAAAGAAGACCGAATCAGCAACATGCCTGATGCCATCCTTCATCACATCATTTCCTTGGTTCCATTCACGTGTGCGGTAAGAACTAGCATCCTATCAAAAAGATGGGAGGGGCTCTGGGAATCCACATCCGCCTACACCACCACTCTAGACTTTGGAAGGGAATTCGCAACCAGTGTATCCCTTCCTCTACATCTCCTCACATGTGCCATAAACCGAATCCTACAGAAACACAGAGGTAAAACCATCGAGACTTTTCGGCTCTATTTCTGTCCCCAAAACATGTTCCTTCCCCACATTCAGCGATGGATCCTATTCGCAAAGAAAAAGACAGTTAGAGAGCTTGATCTTGATTTCACGCCTTTTCAAACCACATGCCAAGACTTGGGTTTGAGGCTATATGAACTGCCACCTTGCCTCTTCTCCTGTCATTCTCTAACTATTTTGAAATTGTCCGATTGCAAGTTCAACCTTCCATCGCCGTTTAGGGGCTTCAGCTCTCTCAAGACTCTGCATCTTATCAGGGTTGAGATCACTCCTTACGCGCTTGATAGCATGCTTCTTAAGTGCCCCATGCTAGAGGACTTGTCTTTGATGGTGTGCTATTGCTCGAAACAACCGTTTGAACTTTCGGCTACCAACTTGAAGATCAAAAGCTTTGCACTGACTGGTTATAATAGTTTGGGCAATGTGGGATCTTTTTTGTCCAAACTTGCTCCTCATCTTCAGATTCTCACCATATGCCATGTGAAGATTCAGGTAATCTATTCATCCCTGCTGCTTTTCTATTTCTGCTTAATTTCTAGGAGTTCCTCGTAAAGTGTGGGTTCAACAAAGGCCTCTTATGGTGGTGAAGTTGAGTGATATTAGGCGTCTTACTGTTTCTTTTTATTCAATTTGACCAGAAGAAAATGTTATATGATGTTTGTTTTATAAAATTCACATTTAATCTTCATTTTTAACCAACTTTTTGAACTCAATTTCTGTGTATTCTAATTCAAACAAGCCTGCCATTGGGGCGATTGATGGATGAATACTCATTCCTTACCAAAAGGGAACAGACACTATTTGATAGCCCTCTGTTAGATAGTCTTTACCTTTGCTCATTCAATTTTACCCTTTTATAGGAAGGCATAGTCTAGATTTCCTAAGAATTGAATACCTCAGACAAAGAAGCCTTTATAAGCATCTTTTGTATAGTTCCAATTTTTAGCTTGGTGATATTTTTTATATGATTTGTTGTGCGTTTTCTAGGACTTTAATGTACAAGGACATGAAAATGCACCTGGAAATTCGCCTATTGCGTTCCCCAATTTGATAGAGTTGCACTTGGGAGTTTGCAATGGCAGTAGTCTTGCTGCGGTCTATGCCTTCTTTAAAAATTGGAACTTTCCTTGCCTAGAGAAACTCATGGTTGGTCAACTTGAACTTGAGTAATTTCTACAATTTTGTCGATCAATTAGCAATCGTTACTCAATTGCAATCTCATAATATAATTACAAATTGTGACAGCTTGAATGGATTCCTGATAATTTGAGAGAGTCAAACAAGATGGTACAGCAAGCAAGCTTTGTTTTTCATCATCTGAAGACGATAAAGATTAATAGATTTTTCGGCACAGAAAAGCAAATGCAGATGGTGAAATTTCTCCTAGAAAAGGCCGTGGCATTGGAGACCATGGTTTTAGTCATTCCTACAGAAGACATCAAGGTATCTCCAAGGAATGATTACATTTCTCAAGCAAAATCCAAGGTGGCTCGATTGAGGTTACTTCATGAACAACTTCTGCTCTTGTCAAAAGAATCAACAAATGCTCGGTTTGTATTAAAAAACCATACAGAAGATGACGACAGTGTATTGGCAACTCATTATAGATACCAGCGCTCTTTATTATCATGACATTTCTGATAACACAATGGTACTTAAGTTATTTTGTATAGGATTTAGAGTATATATATGGATCTTATTTTTTACGCTTAAGGGTATTATTATAAATTTCTAAATGCATTAATAATAAAAAAATGATTTGGTTTGCATAAGAGTTTTTGCACACAAATCCTTGAGTTGGTTCTGTGATTCTGTCCACTTTGTTTCTCTCTTCTTCTCCACCATCTCCTCTCCCCTTGTGCCACTACAACCTTTCTTCTTCGAACTTTCACTTCATAAACATTATTTTCATTTATAAAATTTGAAGGGCTGTTGTTCTTCTTCTTGGTATAAGATCATGGATCGGCCAAGACTTTAAAGAGGTTTTCTCATTGGGGGCTTATGTTGATGCGGGAATCTATGTAAGCCTAACCACCAAAGGTCACTCTGCCCATGTTGAATTAGGTTTTTTGGTTATTTATGAATTTGTGGATCGGTTGGATGTAGAGTAGGTTATGCCTCTGTTTTCCAAGATGGAATATCATAATATAATGTCACATCTAGTTTGGTTGAAATTTTCATAGCAAAGCTGCACTTTATTTTTAATCTAGTTTGGCCAACCACATCTCCTGTCCTTAATCAAAATAAAATGAGGGAAGTATTGTTAGTAACACACAACAATTAGTCCCCAATCCAATGTCATCAAAATCCTCTCTAGCAAATGATAGATAAAGTAAGGATTTTATTCAGTTCTCGTATTCTTTGTGAGTGGGGTCAATCTATCTGGCTACTCTCCCTTTCTTAATACAATTTTTCCGTTTACCAAAAAAAAAAAAAAAAAAAAAAAAAAAAAAAAAGAAGAAGGCTAGATAGATTCATGAATGTGTTAATCTAATTTTCTCCACTTCATTTAGTAAAAATGATTCCATTTTCCTCCTCTTTTTGTATTTTTTGTAGATGTGGTGAGGAATGTTTGGGTTCTTAAGTCATTTTCAGATGAAAACTAAATCACTTGAATTTCTTTACAGAAGTATGTACTGAGACATTCTATATAAATTGATTAACTTAAAGACAGAGGGTAATCACATCACATGAGATGTTTCTGTTTTCATAGGATATGATTTCATATCTAGAGTTGAAGTGAACTGTGTGAAGTTTTCAGTTCTAAAAAACTCCTAGTTACTTGCGATAGTATTACTTGGTAGTAGGTATGAGGGTGACAAAACATAAGTTTTATTACAGACAAGTGAATTATGCAATTTTAGATGCAATTGATATGAGGGTGAGCAAAACTTCGAGTCAAGTGAAGTTTTCCTGAGTAATGGAACAAGGTGAAAAAGTGATCTTGATATGGTGTATGCAAGCCCAACAATCTATGATTGCCAAAAGGGGAAAAAGTGCATACCCCAAACCTGCATCCTAAAGTTTAACTTGCAAATGATCATTTGGTATTTAAAACTTGAAATTAAATTTGCATAATTGTGTCATCTACTACTAATACCACTTGTGCTTCAATGAAGGTCATACATTTTTTGTGTAAAGGATCTGCATTATATTATGGGTTTGTTATGACTAGCTTGAGGACGTGTTTGTTTGCATTAGAATACATAGGAATTCTTGATCACTTGAGCTCCACTAAAAGATTATTAAAGAGATGAAGTGTGAAAGAGAGGTGAGGGGCGAAGAATATAATGTAGCAATGTAGATGGAACGTGACTCTCTTAGCATTTGAATTCTTAATATGATGCTTACATATTAATTTACCGTCTTCCCTTGATTCACTTAATTTCTATGAAGGAGAAGGTTGTTTGATAGTCTAAAACCATTAAACTTTAAGGCCATGGATTAAGGGATTAGGATAATCTAATAGAGTTGAAGTTTTTCATAGATCTAGATTTCATCTAGATTATTCCATCCACAGGCATTTCATGGTTGTCATGCACCATAGTAGCCCCAATTGGGAGGGGCATTTTTTTTGTAAAAAAAAAAAAAAAGAAAAAGAAAAAGAAAAAGAAAAAAACCATGAGTTTTCTAGCGCTTCTCTTACTTGAATATTTTAATATGAAGGTTTTTGTAAGAAAATGAAATATTGTAGGCTACCTTCTAAGTTATCCAAATACATAATTCTCAGGTATGTAGATTATATTTTAAACTAAGAGATAATATATTAAAATCTTTAGAAATATATGGTTTTGATATTTGATCAGTAGGAGAATGTAGTGAAAGGGATGCTACATTCACCTAAATAAAAATCCCCAAAAAGTGCAAAAAGAAACAAAATACATTTGAGTAAGTGCATATTCCCTAAAAGAGTAGTCTAGATCAAGTGTTCAGCTCATTTTAGAAGTTGGGCATTTTTAGATATTAAAAGTGGTACAAGTGAGGTTTTTTTTTTTTCATTCCTTTACTTTATTGAGTTTATCATATTTGTTTAGAGCGATTTAAGTGTTTTTTTTTTTTTATTAAATTCATAGGATTGGTCGATGAGTTTTTGGTGAAGGCATAGAGATTCATTAGAGAATGCCTTGAGATGAAAATTATTGTTTCCTTCTATCAATTTTAACTTTTTTTCTTTATAGTGATTTTTCAGATATTTCTTATAGAACCCTCTCATGTCCCGTTTGCATACTTAGTTTAGCCCCCTTTTATATTGATGCAGAGTGTTCACCACACTTCCAAATTGGAGCATTTGGAGACAATAAGGGGTGCAATTATCAATGATTTCAATTTAAGAGGTAGGCCTATTTTTTCTTTTCTTTTTTGGATTTTTTTCATTAATTTACTTTTGGACTGATCATATTTAATAAGAGCAACTAATGTAATTCTTGGATTGGTTGATTTGAGTTTCTAATAAAGGTATAAAGATTCACTAGAAAATGCCCATGAGAAGAAAACTATTGTTTTTATTTTTTCTATATAGAGGGTTTTTCTAATTCTGTCTTGTAGGACCCTCAAGTCTCATTTGCATACTTAGTTCAGGTCGCTTATATTGATTTCAACCGAGAATCGGGCATTTGGAGACCATAAAGGTTCAAATATTTGAGAGGTGGGCCTATTTTCATTCATTTACTTTTGAGTTTATCATATATTAAGCATGCAAATGGGATGTCCGGCCGTTCTAAAACAAGCCACAAACAAGCAAAAGAGATACTTAAGTTTCTCTAATCAAATATAAAGAACTCAAAGTACCCGAACAAAAAACATCCATCTGAAATTGAAACTGTTAACAAGTACACTTTCATGGAGAACAACCTCTCAGTTGTAAGTGCCCTCTTTTCTCACTTGCTACTTAGGGTTTGAACCATGGGCATGCCACCTTCCCTCACCCGGGTGCTCTCTCACCTCACTCGAGGTCTACTTCCCTCACCCGAGAACTAGCTCACCTTACCCAAGGTCTACTTCCCCACCCGAGGGCTCCATCACCTCACCCAAGGTCTATTACCCTCTCCCGAGGGCGGCTTCCCAGCTCCATATAGCTCGATTAAAAAAATTAAAACAAAACAATTGCACTGCTATTATCTCACTCAAATCAACCAATCATATGCACACAAGAAACACTTATCAAATATGATGAACTTAAAAGCCAATTTTTTATATATATATATATATATATATATATATTAAAGCAATATGATTTGTTTTGCCGCATAGGCGTGATGCATATTCATTGTGCCACATAAGCACCACGGTTTGTAAAAAAAATAACTCTTTTTAATGCCACATCATATCTCAGTGGGCCCAATTTTCATCCCCTAAAATCTTGTGATTATGGTGCTTATCCTCTTTCACTCTCTACATCAAGCCAAAATCTCGATTAAAACTTAAATTAAATCCAAAGATATCCCCATCTCCACTTTATAGAAATTCCAATGGAGTTTTAGATATACTTCAAATACGAAGATGGTCCATATCATTGATGTACGAGACTTAAACACATTGTAGCTATGTGATAGTGCACCGTACCCATTGAAATAGAAAACCAGGAGGCAACCCACATTAGCTATTTCTCCAACATGGTTGCATGCGGCATAACTGTGATAGAGCAAAGTACAAATCCAGAACAAGCAAGGCGCACCCTCGGCTACGTGCGTTGTGGTTGGTGTGGCACCTAACTTATGGTTGCGTGAGGGGTGACCGGAGAGCAAACAAAGAAACCAACTAGAACAACATAAATCACAAGTATAATCCAAACCCAGACAAGGTTGGCCTAACCAGGGTAGAAGCCTAGTTATATATATTAACGCAATATGATTTGTTTTGCCACGTAGGCGTGATGCATATTCACGGCGCCACATGAGCACCACGGTTTGTAAAACAAAATAACTGTTTTTAATGCCACATTATTTCTCAATGGGCCCAATTTCCATCCCCTAAAATCTTATGATTATGGTGCTTATCCTCCTTCACTCTCTACATCAAGCCAAAATCTCGATTCAAATTTAAATTAAATCCGGAGATATCCCATCTCCACTTTAGATCAATTCCAATGGGTTCTTAGATATACATCAAATACTAAGATGGTCATAATATTGATGTACGAGACTTAAAGCACATCGTAACTATGTGATAGTGCATCGTACCCATTGCAGTAAAATATTATCATGTGCGCAGCGGGACTAGAGGAGGGCTGGCAGGGGGCAATCCAACCCCCCCCCCCCCCCCCCCTCTAAATTTCAAAAAACCCCTTTATGTAAATGGAAATTTAAATCCACATTTACCAATGGCCCCCTCTAAAATCCATGAAAGTCTTTATATGTTATGTAATCATGGCCCCTTCATCGTTTGTCCATCCATTAATTTCTAACTTTGGAACTTCATTCATGGTCATTCTATAATCAATGATTCATTAATAACATACCTACCAAAAATTAATGGCAAAATTGTCGTAACCGAAAGAAATAAACATAAAAAAGTAAGGATTGGAGGGAGAAAGGAAGAAAGCATGAAATAAGGAGTAGGGGATGGAAATTGAAATTGATTAACAAAATTGTTGTAACCAGGTTAGCTAACTTTAAGGAAAAATAGAGGAGAGAAGAAAGGAAAGCAAATAAAGATAAGAGAAAAGATGGAAGAAAGAATGAATGAAATAAGAAGAGAGAAAGGGAGAGACAATGGATTTGCTTGCTGGCAATCTCCCCAATTCAATTATTTTTTTTTAGGTATGTATCCATAATGACAAAACTGTTAGAAGAGATATAGAGAGAGAAGATTAGAGGGAGAAGATAGAGCTTTTCTATTATCTCATTATCTATGTGTACAAATACAAAGGGAGAAGCCTATTTATAGGTAAAGTAACGTCATAAGAGAGGGACCCTAATTCTAACCTTAG
The DNA here is from genome assembly GCA_003546025.1 of Camphora micrantha. Lineage (NCBI taxonomy): Eukaryota > Viridiplantae > Streptophyta > Magnoliopsida > Laurales > Lauraceae > Camphora > Camphora micrantha. Next base: position 20,139,290 of record QPKB01000008.1, on the reverse strand, counting down.
CTCATCTTAAGTGGGCATCCACCCATATTCATAACACTCCCCCTTGGATGACCACCATTAATGACAGTTGCCTTATTAAAACCCTTTCTAAGGAAAACCCAATGGGAAAAAACCAAACCGAAAGGAAAAAGAGTACAACATTCTTCAAGATCATTGAACTGGTGTTGGACGTGCATAATGATGCCTCGTTAAAACTTTAACTAGGAAAACTCAGTAAGGTAAAACCTAGAAAAGGAAAAAGAGTACAACGCATAAATGTCCATAGGTAGCATACTTCAAGATGCTCCCTGATAAACCACTCCCCTTGATGATAGTAATCATTTACATAGCTTGATGATGAACTCTACGTATGCCAATCTCATATACAAACTTCTGAAATACTGATTTTGACAAAGATTTCGTAAACAAATCAGTCGGGTTGTTATTCGAACAAACTTGCTTGACTTCAATTTCATTGTTCTTCTGAAGTTCATGAGTGAAGAAAAACTTCAGTGATATATGCTTAATCTTGTCTCCTTTAATGAAACCTTATCGAATCTATTTTATGCATACTTCATTATATTCATAGATAATATTCGAGATACCTGCAATAGATGGTAATTGACAAGAACCACGAACATGCTGAATCAAAGATCTTAGCCATACACATTCCCTTATGGCTTCATAAAGAGCCAAAATCTCAGTATGATTGGAGGAATTAGCTACCAAAGTTTGTTTTAAGAGAAAGCCAAGAAATGACTGCATTACTATTAAGAAATACATAACCTGTCTGTGATCAACCCTTATGAGGATTAGAGAGATAACATGAATCTACATATCCTACAAAACTGAAATCTCTACGATCATTAGAATAAAATATACCTAAATTAGTTGTTCCATGCAATTATCGTATGATGTGTTTAATACTAATCCAGTGCCTTAATTGGATTAAGTATGAACTCCTTGGCTTTACTTCAGGCAAAGGAAAATCCTTTCGGGATTTATAGAACGTGGTTCTGTATCCCAATCATCATCATTATTTCTATTCCATTTCTCTCTTGAATAATTGTAAAGTATAGAGATCTTTTCATTATCCGGTACTGGTGCCTCTTCAGGGGCTTCCAAAGTCTCATCAGAGACTTCCATTATTCTAGAGAGAACGGATTTTACCATAACCTCTTCAGGAGTGTTACTTGCCTCTTCGGGAGGAACCTCTTCAGGAGTCTTCAATTATTTGCATAGGTCCAGCTATGATGGATACCATTTGTGGAATGAACAACAATTCTGAGAAAAAAATTTTGATTTTTCAGAATGGTATGTGTTATAGCACTATCTACCAAACATAAATTCTCCTCGATTTCATGATTCATACCTTAAATAATAAATCAATATAAATATGCAATCACATGATAAAACTGAAATAATTAAACCATTCACCATAAATTAGGACATTAATGAAAAATAAAGATCCCCATTAGAAAGGAAAAGTCTAAGAAACATGCATTTCAAATGAACTAAAAAGAATTAAGTTTGTAAAAGTTCAAAGAATTATTGGTCTTTTAGACCATGCCAGGGGGTGCTCCCATAAGAGTGTTAAATGCGTCATTATCCAGAGGTTGGCTGTCCTCGTTCTCAAAGAAGTCATGAGTCTCCAAGTTTGTAATGTCAATTGGAGGTCTCTTTGGTGTCATTGTATTCCAATTCCAGCCTTCCAGATCATTTGTCTCTGCTAAATGAACATAGACCTTATATGCTTAATTTGTATTGTTCCGCCACGTCCTTTGGTGCACGGCAAGTGCGTGACCAATGCCCACTTCTTCCACATCTGTGGCACGTGTCATCAGGACAGTGGGTAGGATTAGCCGGTGGATTCTGGCTGTTCTTATGCTAAGGGGTAGGCCACTTCTGGTGATTTTTGAATTTTGGAGGAGGACCTTTAAAACCACCTCGTCTGGAGGAGTTATGTCTTCCATTCCCCCTTCATCTGGCTCCTTTGCCTCTATTTGAGCTAAAACTGACCTTTTTGGTTCAGGAACCGCTGAAGATCCAATTGGTCTGGAGTTATGATTTTTCATCAATACTATGCAATCATATTCAGTGACTACGAGACAGGAGATAAGTTCTGATTATTTGGAGAAACATCGTTCTCGATACTGTTGTTGTAGGAGTACATTCTAGGTATGAAAAGTGGATAACGTTTTCTCCAACATCTGCTCTTCTTAAACCTTTTCACCGCATAGTCTTAATCGGGAAACAATATTGAAGATGGCAGAATTGTATTCAGATATTGTTTTATAATCATGTAACCTCAAGTTTAATCATTCGTTCTGGGCAGCTGGTAGTATGACCATCTTCTGGTGATCATACCTATCCTTCAGGGATTTCCATAGGCCTACTAGGTCTTCCTCAGTAAGGTATTCATTTTTTAGGTCTTCATGTATGTGAGGGCGCAGGAAGATGAGAGCTAACGCCTTTTCCTCTGGGGGCATCTTGTTGCCTTCCTTTATGGTCTCTCCTAGTTTCTTGGATTGCAAGTGGATTTTAGCATCTAATTGCCAAGATAAGTAATTGTCCCCATTTATGTTCAGTGCTTTAAAGTTAATTTTAGTCAGATTTGACATTATGCAAGAACTATAATAGAATATATATATTAAGTTAACCATGTGCAGATAATCAATAAAGTAAAAGGGAAAAAAATAATGAAATCTTAACATCATAAGTAATTAAGGAAAGAATTTAAACATGACAAAAAAAAAAAAAAAAAAAATTGGCCAAGGAAAAGTTTAAACATCAGGTTCTCAACTTTGAGAATCAGAACTGCTAGTTTCGTAAGACTTCAGGCTTGATTTAGAGCTTCAGGTTCACAATACATGAAATTAGAACTGCAAGTTCTGTCAAATTTTCAGGTTTGAAGCAGAACTTTTGATTTTAATAAATGATCAGAACTTCTAGTTCTATCAAAATTTTCATGTTTAATTTCATGGCCGTATAATTTATTTGGACTTTTGAATCAAAACCTTCAGGTTTGATTTATGGATATGAATCTACAGGTTCATATCAGTATTCCAACTTTTAAGATTGCTGGTCCATTGATAGGTGAACTTCAGGTTCAAATTTAGAACTTTTGGTTCCATTTATAGTATTAATAAATTTAATTTAAAAGAAAAAAAATCAAGCAAGACGATGACCAATAACCAAACACTATAATTACAGTAAATAAGTATTATAAACTAATTTTATGCATTCTAATATATTTGGATTTAACTATGGTTTAGATACCACTTGACGTGATTGCAGTCCAGAAAAATTGCTGACTGTTGACATGCTAATATGTTGTGTCTTGTCTATTAGGTAATGCTCATTGCCACGAATTTGCAGAACCAAGCCGTTCGCCGATCGGAGGTTGGATGGAGAAGTTATGGCTGACCAAAGAAATAAATGAGAGTAGTCTCTAGCGCGTGACCTGAGGCAAGGGAGGATAAAAAAATAAAAACAAACAAACCGAAGCAGGGAGACAAGCACGCACACAAACCGAAGACAAGGACTTTGGTTTGTCAAAGGTTGGTTGCACACACGCAAATCGAAGATAGACTCTGATTTTTTTTCAAACGCATGCAAATCAAGGATAGTGTGCTACAGAATGCAAACTGAGGAAAAGCCTTTGTGTTGCATGGAAACTAGAACTTCTTGTTTGTGTTGCACAAAAACCAACAAGCCTTTGTGTTGCACGGAAAACTGAAGAGGCTTTTGGGGGGGGGGGGGGGGGGGGGGCGGGGGGTAGCTTCTGCTTTTGGGGGGGGGGTAGCTTCTGCTTGGATTTTTTTTCTTCCTGCTAATAACGTGTTAGAAAATAGAGAGACCGAGAGAAAGAAAATTAGAGGGAGAAGATAGAACTTTTCTATTATCTCATTATCTGTGTGTACAAGTACAAGGAGAGAAGCCTATTTATAGGCAAAGTAACCTCATAAGAGAGGAACCATAATTCTAACCCTAACTAATCTTAAGTGGGCATCCACCCAAGATCCATATCTCATAACAAAAACCCATTTTTACATTTATTAAATATATTTATAAGTCATCAATATTATAATGAGCTCTCCATCATTATTCCTATTCCATCAGTGTGGGCCTTGCCTGAAATCTAAATCATTTAAAATTATTGTCCATTTGAGTTTTACCATAAAATATAACTTCACTCTAATTAGTGTTAGTTATCCAACTATTGATAAAAAAAAAGTAGCGGCTTCTCTATGTCAAACGTGTTTTGGACATGATTATCTCACCGTAGGAATAAGTCCAATCACACAAATTTTTAAGGGGATGGATAATAGTAGAAAAAGTTTTTTTTTTGATGCTTTAGATTTAAAATTTGCCTCCCACTTGTTTATATGTTTCAGTTGATTTATCAAGTTAAGTATTCTAAAAAACATTTTAAAAATCTCACATTAAACTTTTCTCCTATCTAGATCTATTAGAGTAGGACTCGCTAGAAATTCGCGAGGCTTCTCAGTGGGGCCTACTTATAGAAATCTAAATGGCTCAAAGCAAATGGTCCATATTTTTTTTAATCGATCCTTGTCAAATATCACTCAAGCCACCATTAGATTGACTATAAAATATATGAACTTTTCAGAACTTTTACATCTTTTACATGTGATTAATCTGATACAGGGCTCAAATCTCAATGAAATGAAGATTTGTGACGATCAATACTAGTGAGGGCTCCACTAAGAAACCTATTGAATTTATCATGAATCAAAGCCTTCGGACTCTTTGGATTAAGTACATTTGAATTAAATGATAAGGAATTATTAATAACCATTATATAAATTCTCTCTCTATGTGTGCTCAAACTTTTAAGTTTAGATTACTCCAAAACATTGTCACAAACCGTCTATGATTAAAGAAAATTCTACTTTAATCATTGTTATCTCACTGCCAAATAGATTCCATCTCATTGAAAGAACATTGAGCAAAATTTAAATATTTTATTTTTTTGTCCATTTTATTTTTAAAATTTTAAATTCTATTTTGTGCTTTTACTTTGCCCCCCCAATTAAAAATTCCTGGCTCCGCCTCTGATCATGTGCTAGCCCAATGTTGATACTCAATGATTGTTCATAGGGATAATTACGATAAAATCTTCTAGATATTGTCCATGATCTAATCCAAGGACAATATTTTTTAGTTACTGTAAGTTGTCTAAATCTTGGCATTAAATAAAGTCAATGGGTGCCACATCTGCAAGATCAATAGAAGGGGGCCTACAAAATCTGGATGTGTATTTGGATTTAGGAATAGATTTGTGCACAGTTTCCCAGCCTATCAAATTCACCTGAAAGTAGGATGGTAGGGGCTCTTTATGATTACCATGCTCTTTTTTATGTATAGGGCATTTTGTATGATTTTGGGTTGTAATTAACATCCCTTCAGTTTTATTTCACGTGCTCCAATTCTCTGATGCAAGTATAAACTATGGACTGCTAGGGCCGAGTTGAGATTGCATTAATTTTATTCCCTAACTTGGTTTCCAGTTACGATCATGTCCTTGATGTGTTGGTGAATCCTGATTTAGACTTTATTCTACTACAGGGGTTTACCTGTAATTTTTCGATTTAATCTGGACCATTTGTTAGAAGGCCCGATCCAACGGTTCTGAATGTCTAGAGGTTTAGGGCTTCATAAACCTCTAGAGACAGTGGTGACAGCATTGTAACAAAAAGGGGTAAAGTGGAGAGAGAACAAGAGAGACAGTGAGTGCTGGAACTATTGTGGGAATCTCCAATAATAGTGAACGGCGTAAATCTCCCATGGATGTAGGCAATCTGCCAAACCATGTAAATCTGTGTCTCGTGGATTGATTATGTGATTAGTGGATTGATTGTCTCGTAGATCGTGCATGTGTTTTCGATCCTAACAACTGGTATCAAAGCTAGAGCCAAGGATTTTCATAGGAATTGGTGTTGTGAGCTATCATGATCAAGATTGGATTTGATCCCGAACAAGAGATCTTCTCGATCTCTTGATTTCGCCACACAGTAGATCAGTGGAAAAGAACCCATTGCAGAAACCAGGTCTGATCTGGTTTGGTTGATATGTAGAGGAAGAATCATAGACAGACACGAACGATCAGAGAATCAGACGATCATATTGGACCATAATCATCTGTTGTAGAAGATCAGACGATCTTTGGTGGGCCACTACAGCTAAAGATTGATCAGAGAAGGGCTCATCGCTTCTCATCACCAGAACCGAAGAAGATAGAGACGACCGGACTCGTCGCCACCGGAGTAGGAGTAGCAGAGAATCTGAAACTGTTATCCACATCGTTGCCCATTGCTGTGATCGAGGAAGAACGCCGCAACCGTCACCGTCGTCTCTCTAGTCTGGCAGCCCGCCCTGCATCGTCGGAGAAGACAACCGAAGGAAAGATGCTGGGCAGCATCCTCTATTCTGTTACAGAGAAGAGTTTTTGAAGAGAAGAAGAAGATGACCGAGTTGGATCAGTTTACAGACCAAGTCAAGTTTGGGTTAGGTCCAATCCGACCCGTTTCAGCAGAAGCCTAGATTCAGGGTCGGTTGCAAGTTAGGTTGGGTGAGTCCAGGTCAGGTCTGACCCGCTCGCTCCAGAAGCCCAATAGCAGAAGCAGCCAGATGATGACGTCATCTGTACAGTCAACATAGGTTTGATCGTTAGAACGACCAGATTTGATTCTTGATTTCTGAAGCCATCAGGACTCAGAGTTGCGCTCCGTTTTTTTTTTTTTTTGGATTCGTATCGACGAGATCTACAAGGTAAACATAATGGATTGACAGTTTGACAAGCAGAGAAATCCGTCAAGTAGATTGAGCTTGGTTTGAGTGGGAGCAATGACGGACGACACGAAGCTCACAATTGAGAAGATTAATGGAACAAACTTCGCATACTAGAAGATGCAGATTGAAGATCTCCTCTACCAAAAGAATTTTTACTTGTCGCTTGGGGGAAAAGTCAAGAAACCTGCAACAATGTTAGATGCAGAATGGGAGGTACTCGACAGAAAGCCTTAGGTACTGTTCGTCTCTCTCTATCAAAGTCTGTCACATTCAATCTGTCAAAGGAAAAAACTACTAAAGATGTTATAGATGCCCTATCACGAATGTATGAAAAACCTTTAGCTTCAAATAAAGTTTTCTTGATGAGAAAATTGTTTAACATGAAGATGGTTAAAGGTGGGGGTTGTTGCTAAACACTTGAACGAGTTTAACACAGTCATGAGCCAGTTTTCCTCGGTTAACGTACAATTCGAGGATGAAATTTAATTGATTTTATCTTCTTTACAAGACAGTTGGAATTGATTTTATCTTCTTTACAATTCGAGGATGTTGTAAGTGCTAACCTCGATGAGGAAATTCGAAGGAAACCTTCAGGTGAATCATCAGGAAGTGCAATGAATGTGGAAAACAAAGGTAGGTCATCTGAGAGAAAGAAAAGCCGTGGAAGATCAAAATCAAGGAGCAAATCAAGATCGTCAAAAGGCAAGATCGAGTGCTGGAATTGTGGCAAGAAATGACATCTGAAAAAGGGCTATAGAGCTCCATCAAAGAAAAACAAGCAAAAGAACAGTAATAAGGACAACGAAGCTGCCGCAAATGTCGTAGGTGATACTGTTCGAGATGCTTTAATTCTTACTTTTGATTATAAATCCGAATCTTGGGTTATTGATTCTGGTGCATCCTTTCATGCTAGCTATTGAACATAAAGAATATCTCAAAAATTATGTACAAGGTGACTTTGGAAAAGTTTTTCTTGGTGATGATGAACCTTGTGACATAATTGGCAAGGGAGATGTTCAGATTAAATTGTCAAACGACAATAGATGACAATTAAATGATGTCAGGCATGTACCCAGCCTAAAGAGAAACCTCATATCAGTTGGTCAGCTTGCTAGTTCTAGTCACGTTACTATTTTTGTAGATGATTTCTGAAAAGTTACAAAAGGGAGTATGGTTGTTGCTCGTGGTAAGAAAGAAAGAATCCTTTACTTGATTAATAGCTCCACAAGTTCCATTGCAGTTGCAGATAAAGGCATCGACTCAAACACATGGCACTATATACTCGGAAACTTGAGTGGGAAATGGATGAAGATTCTTCATTCTAAAGGTAAGTTGGAAGGACTCAAGTTATTGGACTTAGAGTTCTGTGAAGACTGTGTTTTCGAAAAGCAGAAGAAAGTTACTTTCTCTAAAGTAGGCAGGCCACCAAAGTCAAAAAGGTTGGAACTAGTACACACGGATGTGTGGGGACAAACTCAGATACCTTCTGTTCATGGATCTTTTTATTTTGTTACATTTATTGATGATACTACCAGAAAACTATGGGTATATCCTATGAAACACAAGTCCTACTTGTTTGATGTTTTCAAGAAGTTGAAAGCTTTAATTGAAAGTGAAACAGGTTTGAAACTGAAATGCCTAAGGTCTGATAATGGGGGAGAGTACTGCAACAAAGAATTTGAGGAGTATTCTGTTAAAAATGGCATTAAGCGAGAGAAGACCATTCCCAATACAACACAGCAAAATGGTGTGGCAGAGCACATGAACAGGACAATTGTTAAGCGTGCCAGAAGTATGAGGATACATGCTGGATTGTCCAAGCAGTTTTGGGTGAAAGCAGTGAATACTGCTGCATACTTAATCAATCGAGGCTACCAGAGGAAGCTTGGACCGGAAAAGAGGTGAATATTTCACACTTAAAAGTATTTGGTTGTATCTCTTATGTTCATGTTGATGCTGAAAAAAGGGACAAACTAGATTCTAAATCTATAAAATGCACTTTCATTGGATATAGTTCTGATGAGTTTGGTTATTTCTTCTGGGATGATGAAAATAGAAAAATCATTAGAAGCAGAAATGTTATATTCAATGAGAAAGTGATGCACAAAAATAAGGACAATGTGCAGGAGGACAAAAATGAATAGTTAGAATTGAATAAAACTTCTGAAAATGATGTACTTGAAGTGCATGAAAATGAAAACCCACAGGTGGATCCTCAAACACCTGTCCAGTAAGAAGGTCATCTAGGACTCCTAAGCCTACATAGCGTTATTCACCTTCTTTGTTTTACTTGTTGTTAACTGATGGTGGTGAGCCAGAATGTTACGAAGAAGCATTGCAAGTTGAAACTCGGGCTAGGTGGGAACAAGCCATGGAAGATGAGATGCAATATTTGTTATCAAACTAGACGTGGGACTTAGTTCAGTTAAGTGGATTCTCAATATCTGAGAGGCACCACTAATGCACCATTAATGAGATTATCCATGATTTTGAATAACCATTCGGTCAAAATAATCGAGTGTGGCATGCTAATTGAGCCTTTCGAATAATCGATTGGGGTATATTATTAAGAATTGAACATAGATGGGAGGGGGTCTAAATTCCAGGGTTTAGATTTCCTTATTGAGTGTAATTGGTGGTCTATTGCTTTAACCGAGTGTAACACTTCATGCATTTTAACAGTTCATATGTCAATTCTATGTTTTCAAGTTCTAATTTCTAAGTTACTATGGTTCTTATATCATCATGAGGTCATATAACTTAGGCATCATGTGGTATTGTTTCAATGTTGTTCCCCATTCTATACCCAGACCAGGTTATGTTGAGATTGGGTTGTGCCAAGACTTCATGATCTAGTCATCTACAAAAGTCACAAAAAAATTAGAAAATTAGATTCCAAAGGGGGCATTTGTTTTAGAGTAGTTTGGATTTCTTAAGTGGACCTTATTAATAAGGTACAATTAACAAACAATAAGGATATCTTAAATTTTTTGCAGGGTTAACACTTCATAATGAGCCCCACTTACACAAAACTTAAGCTGCTCAAAATAATTATTGCACTCCTCCTATATGGGTTTTGGCTAAATTTCATTTTAATTGAAGATGTGGTAATATTAGATTGATTGATTTTTTTTTAATAATTGATCAACTAATCAATCAGACAGTAACCAATCTCTTATTATAGTGGTACTTGTCTAGAACCCATACAGCATATGGACAGCTATTTTGAGCATCTTTGATTTTCTATAAGTGGGCCTCACTATGGAGCCCATGGATTGGTAAAAGTTTTCAGTTACATAAATGTTGTAACTTGTAACTTATAAAATTAAAAGAAAATAAGAGACAAAAGGGGATTTTTCCCTAAGTCCCATCTTTTTGATCATTATCGAAAGGAATCGGAAGAAAGGAAAGGGGAAGGGAGAGGGAAAGGAAAAGGAAGAGCATGAAGAAGGAAGGCCACGTGTTGCAACTCCAGCTCCCAGCTCAAACGAATGTAACTCCAGCTTCCAGGTACACTCCTAACTCCCTTCTTTCCTCCTTCCTCCCTCTTTATCTCTTTCTTTATCTTCTTCTTTTTTTCTTATTTTCTTTTTATCCTCTTCAGCCCTCTTTGTGTAGAGATTGGAGAAGAAAGGGGGGTAAGAGGTACTATAAGAATTTGCACTTTTACCGGCTCTTAAAGCTGTATAAAACATCGGCAAAAGTCTTTTCCAGCAATTTATCTTGCGCCGGCAATCCGTTGAAAAACACATAGCGCCGAGAAAGATGTATACATTGCCGTATATAACGAAGCGAAAAGAAGTTTGTTTTCCAAAAATAAATTTAAAACTACTTTTGCCAGCTTTTTTTTGCTCCGGCAAAATGTTTTCATTTTACATAAATTATTTTTTTAAAATTTTTTGCCGGCATTGTTTTGCGTCGACAAAACATTTACATTTTTAAAAAAATTAATTTTTCAATTTTTTTTGCCAGTGCCAAAACATTTGCATTTTACCCAAATTATTTTTCCGTAATTTCCTATCGGCGTTTCTGCTCGCCGGGAATACATTTAATTTTTTTAATTAATTATTTTGATGGCATTTTGCCAGCATCTCGTTTCGCCACCAACGCGCTTTTGTGGCAATCAATATTTATATTTCTTATTCAACCCACAACCTCAAGGTTGTAATATTATTCATGTAAGCATTTTCTTGTTAGGCCACTAGGGTTTAGTTCAAATTGCGAGGAACTGTGAGCATGATTGTTCTTTATGGGTCATGAAATCAGTCATGTAGGTACAAGAACATAGTTGCCAGAATGAGAAATTGACATTGGAGCCAGAACAAAAGCCATGTTCAACCCCACACTTTGCAAAATATCCTTATTGTATTGATGTAGAAGTGTAAACAAAAGAACGAAAAAGCACATGAAAACATAGATATTTGAGGGTGCACAATGCACATGTTTTCTGGTAACTGTGAACCAGATTTCAGTTCAGGAAAATTGACAATTTATAACATTAGTAACCACCTCTAGATTAAAAGAAAAGGTACAAAGAGGAATCCTAAAAAAAGCCTTCAAACAACTGGTCAATAAACTGAAAATTAGGATAGAACCATGATGCAGTTTACAGCTCACAGTACTATTGCATGATAAGAGCAGAGTCGCAACAGGATTTCTAAAGTGGTGGGTAGCTAACATACACAAGCAAAAAGCATATATCTAGTACATAATGGTTTGTCAACCCAATCAGATCTATCTTCTAGTACACAGTGAAGAATCACCGTGTTGACACCAAAAATGTCACTATGTCCCTTCAGCACCAAAAGCTACATGGAGCCACATCCTGCCATAAAGAGGAAGGCGCCACTTCAAGCACCAGATCTTGTCAGAATCAAACAAAAACTGCAAGATCCTTCAAAGCAGCCAAAAGAGGGGTACACATGGAGTTTCGGGCCATTTCAACATCATTTGGCCTAACTTCACTCCTCCGACAGCCAGACAGGAGCTCCCGGCAGCGACAGTGTCGAAGACTTCAAAACTTCGATCAGAGCCTACGGATGGTCTCAGAATACCTCCAAAAGGCCCCCTGCCAAATTTCAAGTCAAACGGACGACGTTTGACCCTTCATCAACTCTCAGGAAGCAAAAACAGGCCTACCGGCAACGGAGCACCCCGGAATCATGGCATCCAAATTGGAGCTAATGGATTATCCCAAAATGACTCCAATAGGTCCCCTGTCAAGTTTTAGGTCAAACGGACATCGTTTGGCCTAGTTTCAAAGCTCGGCATTTTTCTCGAGGTGAAATCAATGCGAGCATTTGCGGGACCCCAAAAGGCTTCAAAACTCAAACCAAAGCCTATGGTTGGTCTTACTTACTACTCAGGAGGCTCCCTGTCAAATTTCAGGTCAATCAGACATCGGTTGACCACAAGTCAAAGCTCGACATTTCTCTCATGACGAAATTAAGGCAAGCGTTTGCGGGACCCCAAAAGGCTTCAAAACTCAAACCAAAGCCTACGATTGGTCCTATCTACTGCTCAAGAAGCTCCACGTCAAATTTCAGGTCATTCCGACATCGTTTGACCTATTTTCAATGCTTGACAAAAAATCGGCAAAACCGCACAACAAAGTCTTCGGCTTTCCAGAAAAATAGGAAACTTTGTGCTCCGTTTTGCGCGGCTTCTCGTCGGGTTTTCTTCAAGAGAATCAGGCCAATAAATGAGGGGAAATGTCAGGAAAAATACAGAAGAAAAAAGAATGAAAAAAGATCGAAAAACGGCGAAGAAACTGCGACCGAACGGTGGCCAAAAAATGGGCCCAAGGCCCATGGTCGCCGGCGACCATGGGTGCATGGTCGCCGGCGACCATGGAATTCCGGCGACCCAAAAAATCGCCGGAAGACCTTTTTTCGGGTCCTTTTCGCGTTTCGAGTTGATTGGCCCCTGTGATTTTTCCAAAATCTGATTTTTCGTGCATGAAATCCGTCGATCTTCGTCAACATCACGGATTCGCCGCCGAAATCATTGGATGATCATTAGATGCCTCGAAATCGCTAACCGGCCGACAAAGAAAGCACACTTTCTGCCCGCCCGATCGTGAAATCGACAGGACAGATGTTGCCGGCACGTTGACATTAATCAATGTCTGAAATTGCATCGCCATCCGACATCAGACAACATGTGGATCCACCGGCGGTCATCGCAAGAAGAATTCCAAAAGACGCGGCGCTGCCCGCGACTCTTCGAGCGACTTGGCGACCAATTAATGAGGTTAAATGACCCGTTTTATGACAAGTTAATGCGGTCATTAACTCATTATTTTGGACGGCCCAATCAAAAGCAAGCAAATGGGAGTTACAAGTTAAAGGATTTATGGCATTAAAGCCATGAAACTCCTCCCATGATGGGGATTAAAGGCAATTAAAGGCTCATTATTCTCCATCGGCCAATCAGATTCAAGGAAAAAGGAGTTACAAAACAAGTAATTTAAAAACTTGTAACTCCCATTATGAGTATTAATGCATTCAAAGCTCATAAACCCTCCTAAATGGCTACCAAAGGCCTATAAATAGGAGGGCATTCCAAAGGGAAAGGATCTAGCTCTCGCTCTCCCCCCGACGAAGACAAGAAAATCCAGAGGCCTTGCAACTCTGCTACAAAGACCACCAAAAGGTGATTGAAGCACCCTTGGGGGGCCACCCCCCCAAGGACCTCCCTTCTTCTACCAACATGGCTAAAACGTGGCTTTTCAGCCCGTTTACTTAGCTTTTTATCGGATATAAGACCTTCTCTGGTCTTTGTCCTTTAAAAATCTGAGGTTAAAAAGCCAAGCCAAGAATCCAAGCATCGTGTTCTCATCTGCATGGACGATGGAGGAGCCCATACATGACTCGCGACCGTCGATCTGAACGTGTCCCCACAATCGAATGAGAAGTCAGATTCCTTTTCTTGATTTCTATTGTACTTTATTTTTCTTTTAGAGACAAAAATCACAACTCTTGTCTTCCATAATGGATAAGACTTGTAAATCGCCTTTTACGGCAAAATCGCCTTTCACGGCATTCAAAAAAACCCTTTTTGTCTCTTTTCTTAGAATATGCGTGCAATAGAAACTAGAAAAAGTTTCATTTCCCCTTTCTACTTGTGAAGGTGGATCTTCGGATCACCATTCCTAAATTCCAAGTAGAAAAGTGAAATTGGCATACCCGTACAAAAAAAAGAAAGATGTTGTTACCCTTTATCTTTTCTTCTCCTCCCCTCCGCCGTACCCCGAAAGACCCGGGGCGGAGGCAGCGGGAGAGAGGGAAGAATCGGGTCCATCACACCGAGTAAGAGAAGTGGTCATTCACCGCAAAGGGATTCTACTCTGTACCAACATTCAAATGCCAAACATTCTACTCTGCATACTTGGCCTTCATGTTGGCTGCATCCTAGCTGCATGGATTCTTTCAACAAAAGTTGTTTTTCAATTTTCATTCAATCTCCATAAAAAAATATAAAAAAGAGGAAGATTAACATATGATTAAGAATGTCATATGCACAACCTTTAGTGAAACTATAGAATAAATCATCATCGTAAAAATAAAAATAAAAAAACATTCAAACAAATTGCATGTTAACATTTAAAGGAAACATCACCAATACAAACTCATTGCATGTTAACATTTTCAAAAAAAAAAAAAAAAAAACACTCAGAGAAATTGATGTTAAAGCTATACACAAACAGACATGGAAGATTTTGTAATACCAACAAATAAAAACATTCAAACTTAACCAATCTCTCTCTTTCTCTCCCTCCCATCCAACTATAACCTGTACTCCCTGCAAATGCTACTACCCCCACCTTCAGCAAACTCCACACTTAACAACTTGTAGAAAATGACTGCAAGTTCAGTTCAAATCCAACATTGTATCAGTTCATTACAACTTTCAACCTCTGTCATATGAATAAATTGTAACATTTAATTCCACTCCACAACTTTCAACTTCTGTTCATATAATCAAATAACCTGAACATGCACTTTAGCAACTTGTACACACATTCCAAAACCTGTACATGCATTTTCAACTTGTACCACCATTCCAAACCTGAAGGTCACAACAATCGAAGTATAGACCAAAAAATCCATGTCCATTCCATGATTCAATTGAACTAAATTTAGCAACACGTACAAAATTAAAATTAAATCAAAATTACCAACTAAAAACTCATGTAAAATTACAAAACCAATTTACACATCCAACTTCCATTTCCATTCATGTACATAAAACCTAGCTTCCTTTTATAACTACAACTCTAACTCTCTTTTCAAAAATATGTATACCCTTCAACCCACTTCATGAGCAGCATTTAAATCATTCCAACATTTACACATTTGAACTCATTTAATGAAAAAAACTGAATAAAAGGGAGAGCAGGGGGCTGGGTGTTACGGAAATGGTCTAGGGTTGGGGTTTGTGTAAGGGAGAGGAGGGGACTATGTCTCCAATCTCACTATGTCTCTTACCTCTCTCTGCAAAGAACTTGAGGACTATGTCTCTAATCTCCATCACTAAAAGGGATAACTCCCAACGCTCAATTACTAAAGAAAAAGCCCATTTCAAACTCAATTCTTGAGGACTACGTCTATAATCTTGCATCATCTAGAAGAAGGAATAAGCCTTACAATTATAACCCAATTAGCCAAAACCCAAACCCAAAGATATATACATATATAATAACAGGTATTAAAATACTGCACATATCATGTAGTCCAAAACAACCCCATGAAGGCATAATAAAAACCAAATTATATTCAATCATCATTTCCCAGAAATGGCCAAACCTACAACTTAAAAAGAATAGTCATATACAAACCTAGAGAAGTCGCATCCTGAGCTCCACCAGAGGTGCCATCCCCACCAACAGCGATACCTGGATCTATGCTTGCATGCTCAGCTAACTGGAGGACTAAGCCCTCAAGGAAAATGGTTCTCTTGGAAAACTCCGTTACCTGCTCCTGCAATTGTAGTACCTCTGAATCAGGGCCCATCCGATTCTAGGATGAAGCTAAAGTGGACTTTGTGCGAATGCCAAAACCCTTTAGGTATCTCGATCTTTCCCCAAGCACCTTAACGGATATCTCTTCCTCAGTCATCGGAGATGTGATAGAGGGTTGGGATTGTTTGGCCTGCACTCGTATTAATTCCTCCTACCATTTTTAAACATGTAAAAAAATCAAATAAAGTGAGTTTAACATATGTATAAAAGTATATTTATATTGATATATAAAACATGACTTAGGCATATGTACATGTGTCTTCTGAGCCTCCTCATTTATCAAGCTACTCTTCCCATTCATATAGTGGGTGTCGTGGTAGAAATCGGGAAAAGGTTGTGCATGTCCAGCATTCTGTGCTCTCTGTTATGGCATTAGATATTCCGTTAATAGAAGAAATTTAATTTTCAAAACTTAGTCAAATGGCAAAAATTCTTAAATCCACACTTATGATTATTGAATTACATGCTAGGAACGATATAGAGCCGCTCGTATGATTCCACGGCATCTTCGATCGGCTAACTCTCGCTTTCTTTGACTTCTCATTCATAGAAAAATAAAAAACAATGTCTTAGTCCAAACAAATTTTAACTAATACAATGATCTTAATCAATAATTGAGGCAGACATATATGCAAAACCATTAAAAGTTACCTTCCACTCCATAGTCTCCCTCAAATTGTTGATCATCCAGGCCCAGTCATTTGCCTTACAAGGCTTTGGTGGGTGGCTCTTTGGATCGGGCACCCCCACCTCCAAAAGGGACAAATAGTGGGTATGTACGTAAGTCACACTTCCAGTCCCTATGCAACTTCCAGCACTTCGCATCAACGACAACCTTGATGATTGGATCGTTCAAATAGTCCCCGAACTCAAAAATTTGCTGCAATTGCAAATATAAACATGCTATGTGAGGCAACAATTAAACATTAATGAGTCTAATTGACTCTACATTAAGTTATCTCAAATGAAATTACATGAACTCTCTTTACAACCAAATTCTTGATTCCCTCAAGAACAATCTTCCAGCCTTCTTTCGGAACAGGTGCCTCATCTCGAATCGCTTCCCCACAAAGGTTCGCAAAAGTAGTAGCAAATTCGCCCTCTGGCGCATGGCTCGGATGAATAACATTAGTATTAAGGTTACTTATACAAGACAATCACACTACTACATGAATTACACTTCATCAAATGGTAATAGTTACCTTTCGATGGGGTACATCCACCGATATTGCACCGGTCCAGCAAGCATGGCCTTACGGGGCAAGTGAACAACCAAATGGACCATTACATCAAAGAATGTCGAAGGAAAAATCTTCTCGAGCTTGCAAAGTATGAGCACTCCCTGTTCCTCTAATTTTTTTTAAATATCTTTGTTTCAATGTGTTTGAGCAAAGATCCTGGAAGAACCTGCAAAACTCAAATAGAGTTGTACTTAAATCCTTATCAACATAACCACGTAAGCCAATCGGAAGAAGATGCTGTAGGAGCACATGATAGTCGTGACTCTTCATACTCGATAATTTTCCATTTTTCGAGGTCACACACCTCGAGAGGTTTACTACATAGCCATCCGGGTACTTGATTGATTTTAAGAATTCGAAAAGGCCCTCCCTCTGTTTCGGGTCCAATGTGTAGGATGCATAGGGTTTCACAATGGATCCTTCTTCATTCCTCTGCAGATGCATTTGTGGCCTAATGCCCATATCTTTTAAATCATCATGCGCTCTGTCCATGTCCTTATTCTTCTTATCTATGCCCACCATTGTCCCAACAACATTTTCACAAATGTTCTTCTCTACGTGCATGACATCAAGGTTATGCCTATGGTTTAGGTTCTTCCAATACTGTAGCTTGTACATGATCCTTTTCTTTATCCAATTCAACAGTGCAGGCTCACAAGGTCTTTTCCTAATGTTGAGGCCCTTCCCAAACCTAACTTCTAGTAGTCGATCCAATTGATCAAGTACCTTTTGCACCTGTAAATGCAAGGATTTCATTTTATGCTCTTGCTTACCGTTGAACTTCTTGCTCCTTCTCCAGAGGTGGTTCTCGGACAAGTAAGTTTGATGTCCAACCCATCCAATCTTACTTCTCAACTTACACGATAATAAATCTTCGTTGCAAGGGGGACAATACAAATAACCTTTTGTGCTCCAACTAGACAAGTTACCATACGCGGGAAAGTCGTTTATGGTCCACATCACAGCCATATGCATGCATTCAGAAGGTCTATTCACTATGGGCATCGTAAGTCATGACACCAATCTCCCACAACTCCTCCAACTCATCAACCAAGGGCCTTAGATACACATTGATCTCCTTCCCAGGTGCCTGCGGCTCAAGAATAAGTAAGGACATCATGAAAAATGGGTCCTTCATGCACATCTAGGGTGGAAGGTTTTAAGGCATAAGTATGACAGGCCACATGCTGTAAGAAGTGCTCATGTTGCCGAAGGAATTGAACCCATCAGAGGCCAGTCCTAACCTCACATTGTGGATCTCCCGTGCAAACTCTGGAAATTTCAAATCGAATTCCTTCCATTCCTTATAAGCAGTTGAATGCCTACCCAGATCGCCATCCATGCCATTCTCATGGTGCCATCTCATCTCTTTGGCTGTCATCCTGGACATGTATAATCTCTGCAACCTAGGTATCAATGGGAAGTAACGAAGTATCTTATGAGCGATCTGCTTACCCTTGCCATCATTAACCTTGTACCTAGGCTCCCTACATTCCGGACACTTCTCCAAGTGAGCATTCTCCTTCCAAAAAAGTATGCAATCATTCTTGCAGGAGTCAATGTGCTCGTACCCCAAGCCCAAGTCACGCAGTAGCTTCTTGGCCTCATAAATGGACGCGGGAACCATATTACCTTATGGTAGGGTGTCCCTAAATATCTCCAAGACCATGTTGAACGACTTGTTGCTCCACCTGTATTGTGTCTTCACATGTAGCATCCTAATGACAAATGCTAACAGGGTTTCTGAATCTTTACAGCCTGAGTACAAACCACTCATGGAAGCCTCTAGCATAATTTCAAAGTTTCGCACATCATCCATCCCTAGTTTATCATCCATTATGTAAGTCCCCCTACCGTGGTCCTCTAATAACTCATCATATCCATCCCAGTCCTCATCTGATTCATCCTTGCTATTCATCCGATTCATCGGATTGTGCAAGTTCCCCATGCTGTAACTAGTTGTCGTAGGATACCAGCATCCCACGTACAAGCAGATGATCTCTCACAATCTCATAATCATGCTTAAAACTATTACAATAGTAGTTACAAGGGCATTTAATCACTCTACTCCCGCCCGAATTCACCTATGCGAATTCAATAAAAGAATTCACCCCGTCTATATATGGCTGACTGAATCTATTATGATACAGTAACATCCAACTCTTGTCCATATCTGTTCATATATGTAAGGTCGTGGTTAACTCAAATTCAACCAATAGATGGTATAAAATAAATGCAAAAAAGGAAAAAAAAACAGAGAAAAAAGAAGAACTCAACTATAAGAAAAACAAATCAATAGTCTACCCCTAAAATACAAAAAAAAAAAAAATAAGTGTAGAAGAAAAAATTACAATTAATAATAGAATTTAGACAGATCAAGAATGATAAGATCTCTATTAAAAGAACGAGTATTTCTCCATCAAAAGCCAAAGACAATCATACAATGCCACAGTGTTCCCATCTCAGATTTCCCATCTTCATCTCAACCTATCTCACCGCCTCATTTACTATTCATTATTTACATCTCAAAAAATATTTCAAACCCAGCCATCACACCCTCTCATATCGATTGTCACCATCCCAAAACTGCCCAGCACAAGAACTAAAATTCACACACATAATTGAAATCCACTCAATAGTACCCAAAAAAAATGACATAACTTCACTGTCATCTCAAGCTCATTCACCAATTCCATGCCCATACATTCAAGCTGAAAAATTCAATATATCATAATCAACATTGGAAGAGCCCAGGGCATAGTAGGAAGACGTGCTTAATAACAGAACATTGTGATTGCAGATTCATGTCATGAAGAAATCATGCAAGACTATCATAAAACTTGTGAGACCTACTCTTGAATGGCTATTAGGATTACAGGCAGTAACATCACATTTTGCAGCTTTTAGGGTTGGGACCAATCTTACAAGAAATTTTCCTGTGTAGAGTGTGTAGCTTGTTGGATCAAGATAGCCTGATTGCGTATGATGAGTGTCAGTTCTAAAAGCAAATATGTGTATGAAATTACAGTAGAGTCTGCATTTCCAAGATTTGAAATTACAGTAATCTAAGTTGGTTTATAGTTTACAGGTATCTAAGTTTTGTGATTTTGGGGCTTTATCTCATATATGTTCCTCCTTTCATCTTTCTGCTTTTCTTTTCATGAAAGGGAGTAAAAATCTAAGAATCCATCCCGAAATTCTTTAAAAACAAACAAAACCCTTGTTTTCCCCTCTCAAGAGCAGCCCATAAAACCCATTCATGAATTGATATGAAAGAAACATCTGAATTAAGATTAAAGAAAAAACCCAATTCTCTTTATTTCTTTTCCAAGGGAAGAAGAACAATATGATCAGAAAACTATAGGAAGACGGAGAATCCGCAGGAATTCTAGTCATTTTCATAAAAATTCTGGATTTTCTACCTTTATCTTAGAGTTGTGTGACGTCATTCCCTTCATGTTATGAAATCATAAACTCAAATAAAAGAAGAACAGTGTCCTCTATGGCCTCATCTTACATCATATCATACTTCAAAGTAATGTTTATTTAAAAACGCAAAAAGAAGAAAAAGAAAAGAAAATCTGGAGGCACCAGTGATCATTTAGCCAACTCTGTCCTTAGATATCCATTTCCCTTGTATAAAAGTATATGAGGAAAATGATTGAACAATCTCATTCCTTATAATTCATTTTATTGATAGAATTAAGAAGCAGATAAATTGCTTACCCTGTCATAAATCTTTATGCATAAACAAGAAAAATAGAGGTAAAGCACCTACAGTGACATCAGCTAATAGATATCCATTGTCTCAAATTTCAAAAACACATGTGAAAGTCTCTTCTTTCCACTATTACACAACCATAGGTGCAAACATGTATCTAGGCACCCATAATGTAGATTGCAGGACCTGAAAATTGCATTAGATATGGACTGTTGGCCAAGTTAATATTAGCATTTCATTTGTTTCATACATTTTGTCCTACTCACAAGTAGTTTGGAACATTACATTGGAGAAGCCCACTTTGGTGATGACTCTGATCATTGCACACACGTGATACCTAGGCACATTGCATTTAATTGTTCCATCAATACAATGGATATCTTGTAAGGTCTAAGACAATGTAACATTTATGCATTTATTTTTGTTTTTATTTTTCCGTAGTGGATTTTGTGCTTTTGGCACAATAGAATAAGAGGTTTCAAAGCAAAATATTTAAGATGAGCTAGTTATCATAAATGACACATTTTGAGAGAATGACATTTTTCCCTGTGTGCAGGGCTCTGGGGAGCATCTGATGACAAAAGCAGCACTATGATAGGGTATCATCCATCAAACAAAAGAATCGATCAATATCATCCGAGTATCAAACTTCTAAACACCTTTTCTGCTTCATCATCTTTCTATTTTAACTCCAAAATTAGTTCCATTTGAGTGTCGTTATACAAGATTTCATAGATTATTGGTTTTCAGAAATTAGGTGATGTCTCAAATACCGAATTGGGAATAGAGATATCGAGACAACATAATTAGTTTTTTAAATATGAAAAAAATTTGATAAGATTTAGATATGCCAATTTGCTGTGTCAGATTTATTTGTATTTAAAACAAACTAGCTTTGGGTCACTCCAAGTTAATGTTATTTCTTTGTTCTTCCGTCTACCTCCTATTGGGGTTTCTTAAAGAAACCCATTTTCTCTTTCCCTACAATCAAACAGCCCTAAATGCTTAACTCCTTCCCAAAAAAAAAAAAAAAAAAAAAAAAAAAAAAAAAAAAAAAAAAAAAAAAAGAAACCAAATTCTTACAACTCCATCAAATTTGATTCATACAAAACGTGTATGACCTATGAGTGTGAGTTCGGCTGCGAGAGAGGGACAAAGAGGATGCACTGGTGAGGGAGACCGTGAGTGTGAGAGAGAGATACCGAGGGAGACGAGAGAGGCGGGAGGTGAGTGACGTGCAGCATTCTGCGAGGGTGGTGCTCTGTGCAGGAAGATGGAGGGATCGAGAGAGATGGGGATCGTGGATTCTCTGCATTGGGTGGTGATGGAGAGGATGGCTTGCGAGAGAGGCTGGGATGGGTCAGAGAGATGAGGGATGGAGGCGAGATGCGCGCTTGCTCAGGGCTGAACGAGACGGAGATGTAGAGGATGTGCGAGGCACCGAGAGGGAGGGAGATGCAAAAGGGGTTTTAAGGGAGACACCTACAATAGACAAGACGGTCGATTGAATAGTTTTATGCGCTTGGGGTATCAGTAATAACAATCCCGGCGCAAATAGTGCGAAAGGCGCGATTTCCCAAATGAAGGCGCAGAGGGAATAGTGGAGTTGGCAGGGGGAATTTGCCGGCAAAATATGTAGATCGCCGGCAAAAATCTAACCTTTATCGGTGAAAAAAAAATGCGTTGGGAAAAACTGAATCTTTGCTGGCAAAAATAAAAAAGCGGCAGGAAAAATGGAACCTTTGCCGTCAAAACAATGTCACTGGCAGAACTCTATCTTTTCTCGGCGAAATAAGCTTTTGCGCCAACATAAGTTGTACTTTTTCTGGCGCTTAATTATTTCACCGAGAAGAAAAACGCATGTGAAAGTGCAAATTCTTGTAGTGAGGGCACTGTTTATTGGCCGATAAATAAATATATATATATATATATGTTGGACCAATATTCTCTGCATACCAGTTGATAAGTGCCTGATATTTTGGCAATTAATTCTGATACCGCGGCCAACCCCGAGTCCCATGAGATTATTGGAATGGTGCTGATATGTACCCATATCGGCCAATTTTTTAACACCGATTCTGCGTAAAACTTGTTTGGTAACGTTATGTAGAGTTATTCTATTGAGAATATGCCATATGGAATTTGTTTGCAAACAATATAACAATCTTGTTGAAAAATGTTTTTAAGAAAGATCATGTTTCAGAAAAATGTTGAATTTAAATATATTATAAATATTTTAGAACTCATCTTAAATATTAAAAAATAGTAAGGCCCACTATTATAACCCCCCCACCCGCCCACATAAGAAAAAAAAAAAGAAAAAAGGAATTTACAGTGTGGGCCCACCCATAGGAATTAGGGGTGCACAAAAAATCCGTCAATCTGTCAATCCAATATGATCCAATTCGATCCGCATATTTTTATCCGATTTGAAGGTAAACGAATTGGTGAATGATTGAAAATTTTGTAATCCGTTAGCTACGGATCGGTGGTGGATTTCACCCTCAATCCGCGGATTCAATTCGATCCGATCCGTTGACATTAAATATAAAAAAAATATAAGGGGTCTAAATATAAATTAAGATGTCTAAATTTAACATAAGAAAAAAAATTAAGGGGTCAAAATATAAATTTTTTACAACATGTTTGATATTTTTCTTTTAACATTGATTGAACGGATTGAACTAATTAATTCAATCGAATCCGGTCATCTACGGATCAGATCGGATCTGATTTTAACAGCCACGGATTGGTCACGGATTCCAAATCTGTCAATCGGTAGGTAACGGATTGGTGACGGATTTGGCCCAATCCGCACCAATCCGATCCTTGTACACCCCTAGAAGGAATTACAGCCAATGTAGGAATCGTCTTATATGGGACCCACTTTAAGACTTGCAACGTTGGACCCACTTTTAGGAGTTCAAACATGGGACCCACTTTATAGGATTCACATTATGGTTCACCATTATAGGAATTAAAATAATTAAAGGCCCACAATTTGTTATTGGGAACACGTGACACACCTTTAAGAATTACAAAGTGAGGCCACATTTTGTGATTGTGAACATGGGTCCCACCTTTTGGTAGCTGGCCGGGGCCACTCTTCAGTAATTATTTTTGTGCTTAATTTTTGCCTAGTTATGTGTACTACTACAAGAAGTTAAAAATTAATTGATGAGATCACTATTATAATAGAGTAAATGAAAGAGTTTATATTCAAGCACAATCTATCTCCTCAGATACAGCGGCTGTATTTTAACGAGCTCTGTTTGAGAATCAGATTATTAAAAATAGCCCATTAGTTCCATCATCTCTCTCTCTCTGTTTGAGAATCAGATTATTAGAAATAGCCCATTAGTTCCATCATCTCTCTCTCTCTCTCTCTCTCTCTCTCTCTCTCTCTCTCTCTCTCTCTCTCTCTGTGTGTGTGTGTGTGTAAACTCAGGGATCTTTCTCCAATTACTACTATCATAGTCCTGATCAGAACTTCGTCTTGGAGATGGCTTGCAATTTCTGCATTTGAAGTTTCTATGCTCAAGAGCAATAACTAAGAACATTGTCCACGCAAAGGGTGGAATGAACATCTATTTCTAGCCAAGGCAGTCTTTGTCTCTATGACGGAAACATTAACCCTAGTGCATCACTTTACTCTCAGGTACGGAATGATGATATTGTTCCTCATGAATTTAAAAAATGTGAGTCAAATTAGTATGAGCTGCGGAATGTTGATATCATTTCTCTTGAGTTAAAATAAAGTCTCTCAATATCAAAGTTAGTTGAATGATAATATCTACTACCAAAAGATGAACCACCAAAGAACTTACTCATCAACAAAAGACATAAACAAACATGATATTAATCAAATCATAAAGATAAGAAGAAGAAAAACATAGACTAGCAAGAGAGAGGTGAGAGAGTGAGAAGTGATGGATCGAACTTGTTCGAAAGGTGAGACGGTGAGAGAGAGAGAGAGAGAGTTGGGGTTTGGCCTGAGACAAATAAGGGGGGGGGGGGGGGGGGGGGGGTGAAGGTAGAAAAGAAAGAGAAGGGAAGAGATCTATGACGGGTATGAAGAATTGGGATGTGGAATACTCATATGCGCGGCCAGAGATCTATGCGAGTTTCTTGATGGATAAAGCCTCCACAGGTCTCTTGCATTTAGATGTCAATGCAATAGTGCACGACTTAGGGCTCCCACCTCTCTTCTATACACGATCCGGACGAGTCACGCTTCCTAGATACTATTCCACCAAGAAACTCACATCCCTTAACCCTATTAAGAATTTCCTATGTGGGGATAAGATCTAGTTCGCTAATCTTGGATTACTACGGGTCTCTATCTCATCTACAAAAAATCAAGTCTTTCATTATACATGGACTCTCATTCTCTATTGGCAACTGCTATTTGCTTGATCTGACCTAGGACACGTGGCATGCAAGCCACACAATTTCCTACAAGGCACTAGATCGGATTTGTAAGGGAGAAACAAAAGAGGGATAGGGAGAGGGAGAAGAGAAAGATACGCACTTGCAGGAAGGGTGGGTCAAACCTGTACGGGAGACACTAGCGCAACCACCCCCCCCCCCCCCCCCCCTCCCAAAGCCACTGCCCTCGACAAATTCTAAAAACCTCTTTCGGCTTTAGAGAATTTTATAATTTTTTGCATATGGGCCCCCTGAAAATTTAAAAAAGAAAACCTATATATTTTGAAAACTATATGAATTATTTTACAAGTGGCCCTCCCAATATATATATATATATATATATTTTAGGGAAGGGTACAAAGAAGGTACGTGGTAGGTTGATTATGACTTATTTATTTAAATAGCTTGAAGTTATTATTCGAAACTTGTAATTAAGACTTTATGTTTGATGGTTGGTTTTAAGTAAGACCCTTTGATGTTTAACATTAATTATGTGAATCTATAATTAGTTAACTCTTTTATTTTTCATATATTAAGTGTGTGATTAATGAAATTTTTTTACGCATGTTCACATAAGACTTTATGCTATAATATTTGAGGCGGCCAGATCTCAAGGCGTAACATTTAGTGCGTCCCCAACATTAAAGTTCAAATAATAATAATTATTCGAACTCACAATGTCAATTATTTCTCCCACAAGTACAACTTTAAGGTATAAGAATTAGTGAGATATGCAACTAAGTGGGTTCTATATATATACATAGCGGAGTCAAGTGAGGCTATCAACTATAAGGGCATGTTTGTGTACACACCCTTTTCGTGGAAAGGGGGAATTGCCACGTCAGCAAAATCCATAGAAATGGAATCCTCGGAAAAGGATTTCCATAGAATTTAAAAATTCATGTTTGGTGCGATTTTTTTTCCTTGCTGAATTGGTGCTAATGTTATTTGCTGCGAGTATGGATTCCTTGCTGAAAATCAAATTTTCATGTTTGGTGCAACAATTTTCCGCGGAAAAATAACATAATCTGTTTATAATTAAATTATCCATTCAAATTAACACCCTTGACACTACATAATCTGTAAGAATGCATTTCCATGTTTCCTCTTCTTTGTTTCTTTTCTAATACAATTTTCATCTTACAACACTACAGGGGAGCATCAACCACAAAGCTCATCCCTCCCTGCACTAACAGGACTCTGCAAAGCTAAACCCAACCCTGCACTGCAACTGGGCAGGCCTAGGCACAACAGCAAAACAAAACCAAAGCTGCTCAACACTCCACTGCAGCTTTGAAACTCTGAACTAACAGCACTACCAAACCACTATGCACAACACTGCAGAGCAAAACAAAGCACATGAAAAAAGAAAAAAGCAAAATTGAAGTTGTACAGAATTTCTACTGCTAAACTAAACACAGATTGCTAGTGGCTAAGACCTTCCCAGCATAATGTGACATGAGAACACATGCCAAATGGAACCAGAGAATGAGAAGTTGATTTCATATCTTCTCTCTCTCTCTCTCTCTCTCTCTCTCTCTCACACGGGAATAAATACCAAATCAACTTGACATAGCCATATTTAATTATAGAAAGAACTGCTGCCAGAAAGAATAAATATCAAATCAACCTACCGTGACTACATGCGCTCAAGACACCCACATAAACAACACCATCAGGTCTTAGCGCTTCCTCAAGCATACATGAAAAGACTCGTATCGCTTTTTCACCTTCTCCATGCATTGCAAGCCCTAAGATTATGATACTATAGGTGACAATGTTCTTCTCTGGCATGTTTTTTGAAACACTTAGCCCCTTCTCCAGATACCCACATTTCATATACATGTCAATTAAAGATGTCTGTATTTTAACATTGAGGCCACACATGTTCCTGATCAAATAGCTATGGGTGCACCTCCCCAAATCAAGTGCCCCCAAATGTGAACATGAAGACAGAACACTAACCAATGTACTCTCATCAACTTTCCAGCCCCCATTACTCATTTCTCCAAACAGCCTAAGACACTCATCCCACAGACCCAAACTAGTATAGGCTGCAATAAGGGCACTCCAAGAGGCAATAGTCCTTTGCTCCATCTGATCAAACACTTTACTTGATAGCATGATATCCCCACATTTTCCATACATGTTGATCGAACTATTCTGCACATAGACATCATAATCAAACCCAAATTTAAGAACATGTCCATGAATCTGCATTCCTTCTCCAAGAGTTGAAAGAAGGGTGTTGGCCTAGTGGGTCCAAACTAATTGGGTTCAGAGTCATGGGTATTTTTGGTAATTGTACCAGGACTTTCTTGTTGACTAAGATAGGGTTTCTTGGGGGATAAGAAAGAGAGCATTATATATATGATGTAATGGGTAATCCATGATGTATCAGAACATATCATACAGAGAGTGAATCCAGAGGAGAGTCGAGTTTCTTTCCCGTGGACGTAGGCAAGATTGCCGAACCACGTAATTCTCTTGTGTGTGATTGTTTGTTCTTGTGTGGTTTATTATTTGCTCGATCGCATTAATTTACGTTTCCGCATACACGCGCATAACAAGTGGTATCAGAGCCTAGGGTTTTCTAGGATTGGATTGTGCTGCGTTGCGATCGATAGATCAAATTGCTCCGGATTCTGCACATCGTCTTCGTTGCAGAAAAGACAGAGATCGGTTTCAATCTCGTGTGGGCCACACTGTTCCGGAGTTGCAGAGGACTCTGGAAATTCAGAGGGAGGAGAAGGGCTCTGTTTGCATCGGATTTGCAGCGTCTAGGGTTCTTGATTTGCAGAGCGAGCCACTGCCGGAGAAGACACACAGTTTTTTTTTTCTCAGTCTTTGATTTCTTACAGAACTTGAAACAGAGGGCTGCTTGGTTCCTTGATTTGTAAGATTGCCACCGGACCCACATCGTCGCCGGACTTCCTGTTGTCGCCGGAAAAGGATCGCCAGCCGCCATCGTGCTGTGACCGGAGAGGAAGAAGGACACCAGCAGGCGTAGGTACTGGTTTTCTGGTTACAGAAACCAGAACTTGAAGAAGAAGGGTGCCGATCTGGGCCAGGTTAGGTTCCGGGTCGGGTTGCTCTGACCCGTTTTCAGAGGCCCAGCGAAGTGCAGCCCACTGCCAAGACCAGGTCGGTTCAGTTTGGGTTAGTTCGGCCTGACCTGTTTAGTGGGAAGCCCATTCCAGCAATTGCTGACATCAGCGCCACGTCAGCGAACAGTACGGTCAGCAGGGGTTTGACTGGAATCGACGGCTGAAACTTGTTTCGTCGATATCTTGATCATCCGAGGTCAGATCGGAGATCCGTTTGTGCCTACAGACTCGTTGCGAGCAGATCTACGTAACTGTGGAAGAAGATTGACAGTTTGACGGTCAATAGGAAACTTTGACCAATTGGAGCGCATAAAACAATTTTTGCGATATCGGAGTTATCCAAAGTCGGATTTCAGATCTATTTCTTCCAGCGTGCTCGTGGTAACGAGATCTACATATTGGTGCAGAAATTGAGGTTAGTGAAAGTTGTTTGTATTTCTTGATTATTCAATTGAGATGGAGAACAACACTGTGAACACTACCATGATCAAACTCAACCATACCAATTGGTTGATTTGGAAACCTAAGATGGAGTATATACTCTATTGCAAAGGCCTCTATGATCCCATTGAGGGGGATAGTGCCCAACCAAAAGAGATGTATGATCCAGATTGGAAAAAGATGCATAGAAAGACCATTGGTCACATTAGACAGTGGGTGGATAATAGCATATTTCATCACGTGTTTAATGAAACCAATGCGAATACCCTTTGGAAGAAGTTAGAAGAAAGATATGAAAAGAAAACTGCAGTGAACAAAACTTTTCTGATTAGAAAGCTTGTGAATATGAAATTCAAGGAGGGTGGTAAAATTGAAGATCACATAAATGATTTTCAATGCATTGTGAATGAGCTGGCTACAATGAAGATGGTCCTTGATGATGAGATGCAAGCTTTATTTCTTCTAAGCTCTCTACCAGATACATGGGAAACATTAGTTGTTTCTGTGAGCAACTCTACTCCAGATGGTGTGTTATCAATGAGTCAGGTTACTAGTAGCTTGTTGAATGAAGAAACAAGGAGAAAAACTGCAGGGACAGATAATGCACAGGCCTTTGTTACTGAGAATAGGGGGAGGAGTAAGAGTAAAGGACCAAAGGGGGGTCGTGGCAAGTCTAGAGGTGGATCACAGACTAAGAAAAAGTCTGGAAAATGCTTTCACTGTGGCAAGGAGGGTCACATTAAGAAAAATTGCTTTGCCTTGAAGGAAAAGAAAGAAACTATCAATAAGCAGAAGAATGACACTAACATTACAACTACTTTGGATAATGAAGTAGTGGTACTGGCCAGTGAAGATGAAGAGTGTTTGAGTGTTGCAGATGATCATGTTGAGTGGGTTGTTGACACAGCGGCATCCTACCATGCTACTCCTTGTAAGGAGATGTTCACGACATACAAAGTAGGGGACTTTGGCACTGTGAAGATGGGCAACACAAGTCATTCTAATATTGTTGGGATCGGTGATGTCTGCATTCAAACCGATATTGGTTGCACAATGATGCTGAAAGATGTGCGACATATTCCTAATCTGCGGTTGAATCTAATTTCCGGAACTTTATTGGACCGTGCAGGTTATGAGAGTTACTTCAGAAATGGTAGGTGGAAACTCACTAAAGGGTCTCTTATTATTGCGAGAGGGAAGGCGTGTAATACGCTATATAAGACACATGTGAAGCTATGCAAAGGTGTGTTGAATGCTGTTGAAGACAGATCCTCTCCAAATCTATGGCACAAGAGACTGGGACATATGAGTAAGAAAGGACTGCAGATATTGGCAAAGAAAGATTGAATCCATTACTCCAAAGGTATATCCCTTGACCCTTGTGATCATTGCTTGTTTGGTAAACAACACAAAGTATCTTTCTCTAAAACATCAACGATAAAATCTAATTTGTTAGATTTGGTATATTCTGATGTTTTCAGTCCCATGGAAGTGGAGTCATTGGGTGGCAATAAGTTTTTTGTCACATTTATTGATGATGCAACCAAGAAAGTCTGGGTTTATGCGTTGAAATCGAAGGATCAGGTGTTCCAGGTATTTCAACAGTTTCATGTCATGGTTGAAAGAGAAACAGGAAAGCTCTTGAAATGTCTTCGCACAGATAATGGTGGAGAGTACACATTCAACCAGTTTAAAGGCTATTGCTCGAAGCATGGTATTCGACATGAAAGAACAGTTCCTGGTACTCCACAGCACAATGGTGTGGCAGAGAGAATGAACCACACTATTCTTAAAAGGATGAGATGCATGATGTTAGGATTTTTGTATTGCTAATTTGATGGAAAGCACTATCTTTTTTAGTCATCTGATCACACACACGTTCAGCTTAGTCTGGACCTTGAAACCCGAACCTCAGACTTGAAAATGCTATTGATTTTCAAAGACTTCATCCTGCATGTTTTTAGAACTCAAATTGTATTTTCGAAAACCTAAGTTCTTCGTGCATGATTTTGAAAAATCAAGTTTGAAATCAAGGTTCTTGTTTTGCATACATATTTTATTTTTAGAATCCTATTAGTATGCATAAATCATATTGGCTAAGAGTTCATTTTTCAATAAATCAATTTCTCAAAATTTCAACTGAACTCAGCTTTGGCCTGTGTAGTCGGTCGATCGCGCCTCCCACCCGGTCGACCGCGCACACTAATAACAGGGTCTGAAAAATCTGTCATTTTTGTCTCAGACCCTGTGTGGCCGGTCGACCGCGCAGTTGGGCCGGTCGACCGGGCTTATAGCCGTTCGGCCAATATGACCGTTGGACCCGGTCGACCGCGTGGGCTTGGGGTCGACCGGGCCAACTAGCCGTTGGGCAGTCTTTTTGTATAAAAGCCCATTCTTTTCCTTTCTTTGAAAAGGCTGTTGGGATGCAATCTTTGAACCTTTTTTAAGCCTAAAGAAGAGGAATAAGCTAGGATAGCTAGAGGCATTTTGGAAATCAAATGTTTGAGATTTAATGAGGTGTATCTTTTAAGTTAACTTTGATTTTCATTCCATTTAAATTCATGCATGTTCTAATCTTTGTAATTTCATATTTGCATGATTTCTAACCTTAGTTAAGATGTTTTGCAAACACAATATAACCTTGGAATTCTAGTTTGTTTTGCAAACATCCTCATCCCAATTACATGTGTTTTTTAAACTTTAAAACTTCATACAACTTGTGTAACATATCTTTCCAAGTTGTTTGAATTCTACATGTGATCGGTTTATAACTTCAATCATCATTTTCATTGTTTAGATTTTCAAATGCATCAAGCATTCATTTGTGAGCTTCTTTTTAGAAAATGATTGAAGTAAACATTCATACACTTTGAGCACACACCTTTGCTAATTTGTTGTGTATGTTTGTATGTTGATTTAAACTTTCACTTCAGCCTATTTAAGAGGCAATTAAATTGAGCTTAAATTGTATCTCTTTGAGTGTTTATGTAGACACTTCTTTGAGAAGAAATCCTTATCTTGTAGAGGTTATTGCTTAGCCTTTTAAAAGCATCTTGTAGAGGTTATTGCTTAGCCTTTGAAAAGCATCTTGTAAAGGTTATTGCTTAGCCTAGAAAAGCACATTGATAGGTTGTTGTTTAACCTAGAAAAACATCATTGTAAAGGTTATTGCTTAGCCTTTTGAAAAGCATAAATAGTGGAAATCCGGTGGGGTGTTGGAACACAAACCGGTAGTGGATGTAAGCATTGAGGCCGAACCACTATAAATCTTTGTGTAAGGTTGTATGCTTGTGGTGATTTCTCTTGTTAGCTTCCGCATCTTGTTTGGTAAATCATCATATGTGACTAGTTGTTTTCATTAAAGTTAAAATTGGCCTTGATTAGTCATAAAGTGTAGTTCACCCTATTCACCCCCCCCCCCTCTAGGGTTAGGATCCCGAACTTTCACATGATTCGAGTGGCACAGCTACCCAAGCCATTTTGGGGTGAAGCTGTCCTGACTGCCGTTTTCCTGATTAACAGGTCTCCCTCAGTTCCCTTGGATTTTGACCTTCCAGAGAGAAAATGGACAGGTAAAGATGCTTCTTATTCTCATTTGAAGGTGTTTGGGTGCAAGGCTTTTGCACATGTACCAAAGGAGCAGCATTCAAAACTGGATGATAAGGCAGTGTGTTGCATTTTCCTTGGCTATGGTGGAGCTGAGTTTGGTTATAGGTTCTGGGATCCAAAGAAGAGAAAAATTATCAGAAGTAGGGATGTGGTGTTTCATGAAGATCAGTTCTTTGGAGATATTGAGAAAACTGAAAAGTCTAAAGAAGTTGTTGATGGAGTGGTTGATCTCACACCGACTCCTTCTCCAGTGCAGACTACAGATGGAGAAGGTGGACAAAACGATCCGGATCGTAATGAGGCGCAAGGGTTGCCACATGAACAGGGTGTTGAGCAGGGGGAGCAGTCTCCTCAGTCAGAAACCACAGAACCTCAGGTTAGGAGGTCTACTCGAGAGCGTCAGCCATCAACAAGATATCCTGCATCAGATTATATTTTGGTTATTGATGAGGGGGAACCAGAGAGCTACTCAGAAGCTAAAACTCATGAAGATAAAGATGAGTGGATGAAGGCTATGCAGGATGAGATGAGTTCTTTGAAAAAGAACAATACTTATGAGCTGGTGGAACTTCCAAAAGGAAGGAAGGTCTTGAAGAACAAATGGGTGTTCAAGCTGAAGAGAGATGACAGTGGAAATCTGATAAAGCACAAAGCACGGCTAGTGGTTAAAGGCTTTGCGCAGACGAAGGGTATTGACTTCGATGAAATCTTCTCTCCAGTTGTGAAGATGACTTCTATCAGAGTTTTCTTGGGTTTAGTCGCCAGCATGGACCTTGAACTTGAACAGATGGATGTGAAGATTGCATTTCTTCACGGTGATCTGAAAGAAGAGATCTACATGACTCAGCCGGATGGGTTTGAGGTAGAAGGAAAAGAACAGTTGGTTTACAGGTTGAAGAAGAGTCTCTATGGGTTGAAACAAGCGTCGAGGCAGTAGTACAAGAAGTTTGATTCATTCATGGTGAGTCAAGGGTACCGGAGGACAACTGCAGATCACTGTGTTTATATTCGTAAATTTGGTAACAGCAAATTTATCATCCTTCTTTTATATGTAGATGATATGTTGATAGTTGGACATGATAGTAAGATGATTGACAGGTTGAAAAGGGACATGTCAAACACTTTTGACATGAAAGACTTGGGTCCCGCACGACAGATTTTGGGAATGCAAAAACGTCGTGACAGGAATGCAAAGAAGTTGTGGTTATCACAGGAAAAATATGTTGAACGGGTGCTAGCAAAGTTCAACATGAAAGATGCTAAGCCAGTTAGCATGCCTTTAGCCAGTCACTTCAAGCTCAGTGAGAGACTATGTCCTACTACAGATGAAGAAAAGGAACGGATGATGTCTGTTCCATACTCCTCAGCAGTTGGGAGTCTTATGTATGCCATGGTGTGTACACGGCCAGACATTGCTCATGCAGTGGGTTTAGTGAGTAGATTTCTTTCTAATCCTGGGAAAGAGCATTGGGAAGCAGTAAAGTGGATCTTCAGATATTTGAGAGGTACATCAGATTTTTGCTTGTGTTTCGGAGGATCAAAACTAGTACTTGAAGGCTTTACAGATGCTGATTTTGCAAGCAATCTTGATCGTCGGTTGTCTACTTCTGGGTACTTATATACTTTTGCAGGGGGAGCTATTTCCTGGCAGTCTAAGTTGCAGAAGTGTACAGCATTGTCTACAACCGAAGCAGAATACATAGCTGCTAATGAAGCAGGGAAGGAGATGATTTGGTTGAAGAAATTTTTTCAAGAATTGGGTTTGAAACAAGGAGAGTATGTAGTCTACTGTGATAGTCAGAGTGCTATGGATCTTAGCAAGAACGCTGCATACCATGCCCGCACGAAGCATGTTGATGTGAGATACCATTGGATTCGTGAGGTCATCGAAAAGAATCTCATGAAGCTGTAAAAGATTCACACTGACAAGAATCCCTCCGACATGATGACTAAGGTCGTGTCTAAGGGAAAACTGGAGCTGTGTTCAGAGTTGGCAGGACTGGACTCCTAGTAAGGGGATTCAGAGGCGTCTTCCCCATCGTCTGGAGGGGGAGATTGTTGGCCTAGTGGGTCCAGACTAATTGGGTTCAGAGTCATGGGTATTTTTGGTAATTGTACCAGGACTTTCTTGTTGACTAATATAGGGTTTCTTGGGGGATAAGAAAGAGAGCATTATATATATATATGATGTAATGGGTAATCCATGATGTATCAGAACATATCATACAGAGAGTGAATCCAAAGGAGAGTCGAGTTTCTTTCACGTGGACGTAGGCAAGATTGTCGAACTACGTAATTCTCTTGTGTGTGATTGCTTGTTCTTATGTGGTTTATTATTTGCTCGATCGCATTAATTTACGTTTCTGCATACACGCGTACAACAAAGGGCACAGCCCTTTAGGAGAGATGGGTACGTGTTGTTGTCTGATACCACCTCTCTCTCAATCATCTGTTGAAACAGAAACTTATTCCACACACTAGCATGTCTCTCATGGCAAATGCCATCATGCCCACAACAGAATATTACAATTCATGTTAAAAGCTCACCAATACCTGTATATAATCCAACATCCATGTGTGTAAAATCTCACAAAACCACAAAAAAGTTTATCATTTTCAAGACATATAAATAGTCTTAACATCCTGTCATTCTACAGTCCATGAAAACACATCCAACATAAAACAAGATGGACGTTCTTTAGAACGTTTGTTAGTATATTCAGAAAATCCATTTGCGATAGTCTCAACTGCCCCAATTATAACCTGACCCGTATTAGCACGATTTTTTGTAGTATGACGAGAGGTCGATACAGAACTAAACTGTCGTTTCCTTGCATTGCCTACTGATTATTATCTTCTAGTCCATTTTCAAATACATTATCCATTTCATCAGCTTGTGTCAACCCTATGTCATCATCCACTTCTGCTTCCACTGGCTCAGGATCATTGCTTGCAAACCCATCCCTACCATCTGCCACACTATCCCCAAAGATGATGGCCAAGGATGCCCAATCCGGCAAGCTCTTGCCCTTATATTGAATGGCTTTAGGTGTGCCTGCAAATAATTATAAATCATTCATATTTTTAAAAAGTTTTTGTATCACTATGTTAATAAATAAGCTTTTATTAGACTTATGGGATATGACTCACCGCCAAATATTATTTCCAGACTTCAGGTTCAGCAGTGACCATTTTTCTAGTATCATTCCAACCGAATCCGCTAAGATCCAACATGGCTTTCATGATTGCATATGTTTTCTTCAAAGTCTTAAATATATTCTTAAGCTTATCCTTAGTAAATGATTCACCAAATTCAGATTTCATGTTCCGTGTCAATAGGTTCCATCCTTCGCATGTGAAACCACCCTTAATACCACGACCCTCCCTGCATTGATCTACCATGACTTCGATGAGCTTCTCATCATGGGGTGGGGTCCATTTCAAATTCTTTGCTAAGACACCAGAATTATCATTTAAGTTTTGATCTCCCATTCCTACAAATTAGCCGGACGATACGTATTAGAATATATCCGTTAAATGGATATAGAGTTGCATTCATTGAATAACATTAAAAAAGGATTCAACATGATCCACACATGATAGTGGATTCGATTCCCAGAAACTGCAATTCAATTGGACTCATGGATTAACATTATCTCATTTGAAACCCATAAAAAAATTAATTAACATCATCCCATTTGAAACCCATAAAAAAATTAATTAACTCAAATTAGGTTCCAAATCAATATAGAACATCATATCTAATGGCTCCAAAATAAAGGAACACGTGTCATTTTACTAATATGAGACATTGTGGTCCATATTTGTGATAATGTGCAACAAACATCATCATCTTTTTTGGGACAGTTCATTGCTGAGGCACTTCTCTTCGGTCCATTCCCAAAATTCTTGTAGCTAATTACCTTAATATATTTGGAACAATGTGATGATGATAATGATGATGATCACCAAACTAAAAATCCATTTGCCAAAACCCATCCAAATATTAAGACATAGAAATTATATGAGAAATGAAGCAACTAGGATTGACGCGGCCCCATTAAAAACCCATCAAAAAATTAATTCACTCAAATAGGGTTCCAAACCAATATAGAACATGAGATCCAATGAATACAAAATATAGCAACATGGTTCAAGCTTCATTGACATTCAAATTGTGGAAAGCATATTTTAATTGAAGCTAACCTAATCATATGTAAAAGCATCACCAAACAACAACCATGATCCAAAACTCATCCAAGCAAAAAATTTAATTCATGGAGAATAAACCTGAACTGGTTTTACAAGCCCTCTATCCTAGTGTTTTATGAGTAGCAATAGTAATCTCTAATCAATAATTGAAATTAAATCAACCACCCCTGACTTGCGCCCCTGTTTCTTCCAAAACCCATTTCCAAATTAGTAGAGCCCCATAATAAAAACAGTAAGATGAGGGCAGAAGAAAGAAACAATGAAGAAACCTACTACCTCTCAACAGGCTGGGCCTTGATGTATCGATTCAACTTATAAATTAAATCAACCCATCATACTGAGAGCCCAACTAGCTCAAATCAGAGGCGAATGTCTACTTCAAATTAGCCCTTTTTTGTCTTTATGTGGGTTCAATCAGATATGGCAAATGTAGCTTCCAAACGTACTAAATGCATTGTAAATCCCATTTAAGACAATAAGATGGTAGAAATAGACTTCACAAATAGGCACTAACTTAATGCACTAAAGTGTTTCCTTTTTTTCCTACAAGTCTATTTCACCTTCGTTTTCATCTCCTTCCAAACCCATACTCATGAATCACTCTTTGTCACGGATTGTTCAATCCTAGCTATCGAGCCATTTTCTTTGTTTTCTGGTAGGTAACCATTATCATCCTTCTATCACATTTGAGTAGGTACTATGCTTGCTTCCTTTGTTACCACAGATTTTGAAAAGAGAGCTCGCAACAGGGGAGGTGAGAGAGAGAGAGAGAGAGAGAGAGAGAGACAGGGAGAGAGAGAAGGGGGGGGGGGGAGGAGAGGGAGAGAGAAGAGCATACCCGGTGTAGATCGGCGACTCCAGACAGGTTTCTTGTGGATGACGAAGATTGATCTGCTCCAGGGAGTGAAGAATGACCCTAGGGTTTTGGTTGGGGCAGAGAAAAGAGTGTGGAAATGATCTTAAATACTTGTAATGAGTTTTATGTGGAAAAGAAATTCCTATACCCCCCCCCCCCCCCCACGGGAAATTCATTTCCTCACTTTTCAAAGAAAAGGCTGACTAGGATGGAAACTGTTTCCATGGAATTTCTCTACACCAAACATAGGAAAATTGGATTTTCCACGGAAAACCACACACTTTTTTGCGGAAAAGTGTTACACAAACATGCCCTAAGTCACACTTATTCTTCAATGAGGTGAACAAAACTCCATACTGGACCCACCTATCGAAAATCTAAACTGTTCATATTGAAGGTCATCCCTTTCAATGGATAAAGATCTATTATATTGTAAGATTAAGTGTAATTCATTCTTAATTATATGGTCAAAGTTTTTATGGGACCAACTCTATTGAGGTAAGCTTTGGGGAAATGCCATGGCAACGAAGGGTGTTTATTTTGAGTGGTTCAAATTAGGGGTGGAACTAGGATATAGGCGTTATGGGGGGCCATTGTGAAAAAAAAACTCTTGGGGGTTCGGGGATGTTGGATTGTTTGCCCCTACTAGCCCCCTAGTTCCGCCCCTAGTTTAGATATTCAAGAGGTAGGCCCTTCTTTAGAGTTTGACACCTTTCATGTGTGAGTGAGAAACTTAAGGGGAAATGGACTCTCAATGCTATCTATCCTCTCAACCATCCATGCTAACCACGACATTGTGGCCCATCAAATGATCACAGCTAACAAATCAACAAAAGTCACTTAATTGAGGGTGGGTCAATTTACATACGATTAATCCAACATAAGTCCTAGTTTTATTAAAGTGACAACCAATTTCACCACTAAAACAAGGGCTTTGGATTATTTTTGAGCAAGTTGGATTCATCATAGTGAGCTTAGGATTTCATATTTCAGTCGGCACTAACAAGGTTTTGAGAAGTTATGTCTTGAAAATTTGGGGCATTTAATTTGGATTTTTCTTAGGATATTGTTGAAAATCTGAAGTTAAAAAGTTTTCTAAATGTTTAGTAATGAATCAATAAATATAATACACATGATATTTATTTAGTGAGTTTTGACATTTAAGTTCACATTCCCGCTGTAGTGGCTTAAAGAGGAGAGAGTTGGGCTTTTGTTTCTCCATCAAGTCCATGTTTAACATAGAAAAAAAAAATGAACAGAGACTTTGACAATGTATAACAGAGAAGATGTGCATTTTGTAGGTAATAAACCGACTATTGCACACCATAATAAGGGGCATTACCTAAGGTTCGTCGCCTAGTATAATAGTGGGCGTTCCACAACCGTGACAGTAGTGAGCTGCCCAGGAGAAAGGAAAAATGGTAAAGAAAAAAGGGGCATATTGTAAAAGTAAAACTTCTTTCTTAGTCCAAGGGCCCATTCCATTTCCTATCCCCAATGTCCCACTTAATTTAATATCCAAGCCACTTAATATAAAGAAGAATTTAATGGAAAAGACCCCATAGGTGGTCGGTACATAGTAAAGGGCCCAGTAAAATTGTGTAGACAAAAGGGGTCCTTTGGGCCACTTTCGTCTCTTTTTTTTTTTTTTTTTGGAATGGTCAATATCGACTGTCACTGTCTACTGTAGAACACTAGTCGATTATCTTCTCCATCTCCTTCTTAACCCCAACACCTTCAAATCTCAATTCCTCAACCCTAGCACCCAAACTCGCTTCCTCCTCGACAATTTTCTTCAAATCCCCAATCTACAACCTAATGCTCCCAACTTAGCCAATGAGCTTGGCCTAGGCGCTGAACTTTTGCAGAGATGGAAAGTGCGTGTAGTCAATGAGGCCAGTTTTGGAAAGCCACACTAGTTGTTCAACGAAAAAGGCATTTGCCGCCATAGGTGTAAGACCCCAACCCGAGTGATCCCGATTAGTGCTTAGTTAGTTGCGTATTAGTCTTGTTTTGTCTTGTGGATTTGGTTTAGTGGTTTAGAATAGCTTTGGAATAGCTTTGGGGATTTTGAGTACCTTTGGTATTAGTGGGGCCCTTTGGGGGTTCCCTTGTTTATGGCTTTTTGTGTGCTTGAGGTTTTATATTGGTTTTCTTGATTTGTATTTCATCCCGATTTACTTGTTTTATTATTGCCTTCAACTTTCATGTTGATCACGTTCCCGTTCGAAGCCCCGAAACATGACTTTTCTAGCTTCAAGGGCAAAACAGTACTTTTACTCTAAATCTGTACCAAATTAGTGTTAATCCCGAAACCCGCGAAACATAAACTTTTTAAAAACTAGATATTTCGACGATCATTTCTTCCTTCTTCGTCGATTTCATCCGGAGCCCCGAAAATCACTATTTCAGCCCAACTAGGTTACTTGATGGTGGAGCCCACTTGTGTAGCTTATAAGAAGGAACCCTTCTCCTTCATTCTCTCTTTTCCAGCAACTTTGACTTGAGCCTAGGGTTTCTCTTCTTCTTCTTGCTTCTCCATCATCAAGCATCTCCCAAGCTTGCACCATCATCTCAAAAGATTTCATAATCTTCTTCTCCATTGCAAGGGCTCTCCATTGACACCATTTTTGAAGGAATCCCATCTCTCCAAGACTTTCTTCTAGCTTGCATTGCTCTTTTGGAACACCATTTGGTAAGCTCTCTTCCTAATCTCCTAGATTAGTATTCTTCTAGCCTTAGAGAAGCTACATTTTCAATATTGAAAGCTCTCTCTTCTTCTTCATTGTTTTGACCCATTTTAGGGTTTGTTTTAGGGGTTTTTGGTAGAGCTTATTCCCTAGACTTGCAAGAGTGCTAGGAGCTGTTTTTCAGTGATTTGAGACTTGAGGCAAGTGGATGTTTTGACATTTTTACATTTGAAAGAGTTTTGTTGAAATGCATTTATGGTTTTACCTAAGGTTTTGAGGCATTAATGACTTGTTTAGATTGGTAATAAATGCTCATATTTATTCTTGAAAGCTTGTTTTAATCACATATGAGATTGCTAATCAGGTTTGGAGACAATGTAGAAAAGATAGGAAAAATGGGAAGATCACTGCACTGCTGTAACAGAACCTGGGTTCTGTTACGCAGTGTACGCGGTCGACCGGCCAAGGGCGCGGTCGACCGGCGACACTGGAACAGGCCTCCCTGCTGGGCAGCCTGCAGAACTGCGGGAGTCTCAGTTATGCTGAGCACGCGGTCGACCGGCCTAGGGCGCGGTCGACCGGCGACACAGAGGTCAGGCTCTCTGGAGCCTGACCAAAACACTGTTCACCATTTTAAGTTACAACTCACGGTCGACCTGGCCCTGGCCGGTCGACCGAGCCACTGTGTACGCGGTCGACCGGCCATGGGCCAGGTCGACCGGCCCAACTGGAACCCTGCAGAAAACTAACTTTTTCCCTATGATTAAATGGACTGTAGATGGAACTTAGTGACCCTTTTGTGGACCCATTGGACTTCTTTTGAGGATGGTTGAACCGTCATTTCCTCACGGTTAATCCGGTCGTATCGGTACTTAACCTAATTCAATCTTGAACGGTGCGGAACGACGGGATATCCTTTCTTTTATCTAAACGCGAAATTGGGTTGTTTGGGTATCGCGAATCCGTTTTCCCTTCGACGAATGAGTAGGTTGTAAGGTACTACTAGATTAACATTGTGCTTAGGATCCCATCCCTCTTAGGTTTTGTTTAATTAAAATACGATTAGGGTTTGAATCCCTAAGGTGCATAAAGAGCCCGGAATGTCTCTAAACTCAAGGAGTACCAAGTGATCATCACAATAGACATACGGGGTCCTTATCCACTTGATTTATATCGAACCCCGATACTTGTCCCATATTTCAAGAAATGTGATTTATCGTTCCCGAAAACATCGAAATTGGAACTAGAGCTTTTGCTAGCCCCGACATGCACTTCCCGTTTGAAAATGAAATTAGTGCTTTTAAGCACCCCGTCCCGCCCGTTTATTAAAGTGCATTAAATATGATTTGTACATGACTTGTTTTACATGATTTGACCTATGAGTCGGCGCCACTAAGCTTGGCTTTCCTTGCCGGTTTGATCGACCGACTTGGAGACCCTTTCCCCTCCCGCCAGCTGCAGTCTTGGATCCCGCTACCCGGTTATTGCCGTGGTCTTGTCCCGATACCCGGTTCGCTACCGTGGTCCCGTCCCGTATTGTATTATATATGTATATGTTACTTATGTTGTATCTCCTCACTTCGGTGACTGAGACAACATCCCGATATACTCATGTCACTTCGGTGATAGAGGACTTAGCTATGTGTGGTTGCCATCTTGTCCGTTTCCCGTTTCCTTGGACACCTTACATGTTTTATCTTGCATATGTATTTGAATAAATGTTTATCTTGTTTTATGAAACTAATGC
Organism: Camphora micrantha; assembly: GCA_003546025.1. Taxonomy (NCBI): domain Eukaryota; kingdom Viridiplantae; phylum Streptophyta; class Magnoliopsida; order Laurales; family Lauraceae; genus Camphora; species Camphora micrantha. Next base: position 20,097,421 of record QPKB01000008.1, on the reverse strand, counting down.
TTTGACAGGTTTAAATGATATTCAAGGTATTTTTCTATATTGTTATGTCTTTCTATCCGTTTGCCAAACCGTCGTGTTTGACACTTGTTTTTGGTACTCAGGTCCCGTTGTTGGTCTCCCCGAGGAGGAGCTCGAGGTTGCGGTTGGCGAACCGCAGCAGCTAGTTGAGTGGCACGCCGATGATGTCATCTAGACATTCGGGTGCTTGAGTTGCGTAACACATTTTGGGTTGTATCTAACCATTCTTTTGGGGAAACTTGATAATGTATTCATTGGCCTTTGTTGGCCTCTATTTTTGGGAACAATGTAATTAAACTACTTTGTTGTAAACCTTAACTTTATTTTGGGATTATAGCTTTAATGATCATTGCTCATTTTGATACTAGTATGAAACATGCGTTAATCTTGTATCTTGGACATGAATGTATGAAATATAGATTTGCTACACGCTTCCGCACATAAAAGAAATATTCATGTCAATGTGTTATCCTCACCGCGGACACCTGTGGGAAATCGCGTGTACAAGTGGCATCCTTCTTGATGGCTCGTATACGTTTTGTTGGTTTGGTTTCAATAAATTGGAACAATCAATCATACATCATATAACAACATCACATTAGTGTCCCGATCGCGGATTGGGCCCGCCTTCTTAGTGGGGACCCGGTCCGGGGTCGCGACAATAGGTGAGGAGGGAGAGGAGGGAGATGGGATGGTGGGCGCGGAGGGCGTTGAGGTCCTAGATGAATTTGCCAAGGTGGAAGGTCTTGCAGGAGAGGCCGACGCTGGATTCAAAGGACTTGAGGCACTGGTGGAGAGGGGAGCTAGGCTAGGGGGAGGTGGAGGGAGGAGGAAAGGGTGATCTTCATGGCATAACGGTTGAGGAGCTTATCGACGCTGTCGCGTTTGGCAAGGTTAGCATTCAGGAAGGGTTAGGAAGTCTTGGTCCTTGACTGGTTTTAAGAGAGGAGTGGAGACGGCTTTAGATTTGGAGTCCATGTGTTCAATGTTTTGTCTCTAGAAGAGAGGGTCTGTGGAACGAGGGGGTTCGGAAGTGGATTTTTCTATGTGTCCGATGTTATGAGTGAGAGACAGAAAGAGGGAAGAGTGTTCGTCAGCTTCAAGTACAAGGCCGCGATTGTAGTAATAACTAGGTAAAGTCTGAAGTCGATCCACATGGAGTAATTAATCGCGTAGAACCTATCCTATTGAAAAAAGCTAATCTAGCCTATCAAAAATCTATATAAATAAATCTCTACAAAACTGAAATTAAAATTTAATTACAAATCCAAATTAAAAATTACAATCTCAAATAAAAATCCTAATCTAATTAAGAATCCTAATCTAAAGATTGCAAAAACATAAAAGACATCAAACCACCAATTGCAAAAAAGTAAATAAATCATGCATTAAAATAAAAATCCATTAATAATATCATTAGGAAATAAGGATAAAAAGAATTCTAAATATTCTTATTGTGGGAAATCACAATGTTATATTGGCAAAATTAATAAAAGACTGCAAAAACACCGCACCTTTTAGATTAAAATAAACCAATAAACTAGTAATTTCCCAACCGTAATCAAAACTAAAAAAAATCTTTCCTTACCCTAGATCGATCATATCAAGAAAATAGGACTTGTGCATAATCTCATCTTCAAGTCTTCAATCCTTCACCAAGGGAGAAGTAGATGGCTAGTTGATGATGGAGCAACGGCAGCGGCGCAATGGCGTAGAAATCCAAGTGATGGTATGCCTTATGGAAGGCCTTGGATAAAGTAGCGATGGAAGAAGGGAGATGGAGAAAAATTAATAGAAAAAAGGGAAGGTTTTGTTGTTGGTCGTCCAAGGTGAGTGGGGGAGATGGAATTGACGTGCAACCCCTTTTGTGGTCTCTTTATAATTTTTTGATAGCTTGGGTTGCAAGATTTTGGTTTAGGTAGGGATTAGTAGTGTGGGGTTCAAGTTGGATTAGGATTAGAAGGGTTTTGGGAGAGTTTCAAGGGATTTTCCAGCTCTTTGAATTTCTTGGCACACCATCCTGTTAGGGATTTTGTGTATTGCAATTTGATGGATGCATCATCATTTTAATCATCATTTGAATTTTCACACATGCATTGATTTAGAAAATGTTGAAATCTTGATTTACACATGCATTGTTTTTTAGACTTGTAGAACTATTGATTTATGCATGTTTTGTTTTTAAACTTGGATGCATTTAAATTTGAAAAAAAGTTTTTTTTTTTTTTTTTTTGAATCAAGCAAGCCTATGTTTTAAATCTTTCAAATCATTTTAGGCCTTTTATGTTTCATGATTTTAAAAGTCTTAGATTGATCTAAATCATGATTCCAGGCTTGATTTAATGGCCCAAAAGTCCCCACAAGAAAAATCTTTGAAATATGCATTTTTGGGGAATTTGGTCCCTGGGCCCAGGTCAACCCGCAGTGTGCTTGGTCGACCGAGCCCATGGACCCGGTCGACCGCAAACATTGCGGGTCGACCTGGAAAAGAGTCGTTGGACTACTTTTTCAAACGGTCAGATTTTTGACCGTTAAGGCCAGGTCGACCTGGTAAAGTGGGGGTCGACCGGGGACACGCCAGAACTCATTTTTTGAGTATAAAATGAGGTTCATTCCCTTGAAAAAATTGTTGATCAAAGAAGATAAAAGAGGCTTTTTTGAGGTGTTTGGAGGCAAGGAAAAGGGGAATGAATTAAGAGAAATCAAGGGGTCTAAAGTAAAGCTAAAGCTTGGATTAATGAAGTTAAATCTCTAAGTAAGCTTTACTTTTATTTATCATATGTTTCATGCCTTGTTTAAATTATTGGTAAATTAATTTTAGCATGTTAACTATGATGTGTTGAATCCATCACTCTCTTAATCTTTGATTTAAATTGGATTGGATTCTTCACCTTTGATTTCAAACCAAGTTTGTTTTAAAACTTTATAAAACATGTTTTTGTCAAAACCTTTGATTTCTTATATAACATGTTTCATTTACTTGGTTGAATCATATTGTTGTTTTCATTCATTTGAACCTTAGTTTTACTACTTTGTTTTTGAAAACAACATTGCACATGCATCACATGTTTAGTCTTAAATAATTTCATACAACTTGTGAGCCTTTGATTTTTATATCATCAACAAGTTAGTATTTATACATGTGATTTGCATTTCACTTCAATCAAATCTTTTGTGTGCCTTAAACTTTTAAATGCGTTAATCAAATATTGATTGGGCTTAATTTAAACTTGATTGAAGTTTTCACACACACACCATGAGCATTCATCTTTGCATTTCATACAGTGTTGTGTGAATTTGTTTTTCAATTTTAAATCTGCCTATTTTAGAGGCATTGTAATTGAGCTTTAATTGTAATATCTTAAAGTGTTTGTGTAGACACTTCCTTAAGAGAAATCTTTCAATTGTGTAAAGGTTATTGCTTAGCCTAGAAAAGCATTTTGTGTAGGTTGTTGTTAAGCCTAGAAAAATAACATTGTTAGGTTATTGCTTAGCCTTGGAAAGCATATTGTAGAGGTTATTGCTTAGCTTTTTTCAAAAGCATAAATAGTGGAAATCCGGTGGGGTGTTGAATCACAAGCCGGTAATGGATGTAGGCATTGAGGCCGAACCACTATAAATCCTTGTGTAGTGGTGTTTGCTTTGTGGTGATTGTTTTGTTTAAGCTTCCGCATATTGTATGTTAATCATCACATGTGACTAGTTGTTTGTTAAGAAGTTAAAATTGGCCATAATTAGTCATAAAGAGTAGTTCACCCTATTCACCCCAACCCCCCCCCCCCCCCCCCCCCCCCCCCCCCCTCTCTAGGGTTAGGATCCCGGACTTCCACATCCTACTAAAGGTAAGATTCTTTATATCTCATGCTACTTCCTTTCTTGGGCCCACTTTGGCTAAAAAATCAATTCAAATTTGAAATTTTCATGTTTGAAACAAATCTTGGATGCTTGTGTGAAGCATATGGAATGGAGAGCTTGGACGTACAACCACCTCTTTGGAAGAATCTTGGTTGCAAATTTCAAATCGTTGAGGCCTATTTTTTAGGAGTTGGTTTCTCTCATCGATCAAATCTATTTTATGTGCCCTTCCTTAAAAAGTTGAAACTCCTTTGGTAGCTTCTAATTTCTCCACTTGGCCCCACTTCTCTTCCAAATAAATTTCAAATCTGAAAATCAGATTTTTATGTCAATCTTGGAACTCATGTGGACCCCACTTGTGAGTGCAATGCTTAAATTTCCTTGCCTTGGACATCCTTCATATGCATAGATTTTCTTTTGCAATTTTTTTTTCTTTGTTTGGCTTGAATTGAATCTTCCAACCAGGGTAGTGTGGACCCTATGTGGAGCTTCAATGTCTTGGTTTTTCCTCTTTAAATTTGTTTCTTCCGCGGGCCCCAAATTCTAAAATTCCCTACAAAAAATAAAAACAAATGTCAAAGAATAATCTATTCATATAGGGAAGGAATTATGCAAAATGCGGGCCCAATTCACACTAAACAGTTGCATAAAATGTCACTATTTTATCAAATCTTTAATTAAATCAATGGTGCAAAGAAAGTACATCATTTTATTTGTGAATAAAAAGGTACGATGAGGCTTCATTCGGATTCCTTCGTGAACAACTTCTGCTCTTGCCAAAAGCATTAAGAAATGCTCGGGTTGTTTTACAAGAAGACGAAAGAAGATGATGACATATATTGGTTACTTTATAAATTTTGGTTGTCTTCAGGAGTTAACATGGATGTAATGATTGAAAAGATTTGCTCACAGTAACAATAGATAACAATTAATTTTCCACACACACTCAATGATTAAAAGATTACAAATAAATAGTCTAAGATGCAAAGAAATAGCAACTACTCAAGCAAACAAAACTAACTAGCTGAGTCACCACAAGACCCGGTCTACATGATTTATTTTCTACTGACTTTCCTAATAAAAAGGAACTACATAACAGAACAGTTAATGCATGCAGATTGCCCACTTCCCTTCAATCTCTCCACTTCCTTTAATCTCGGCTTGAAGTTGATGATGATCTTCAACACTCCCCCTCATCAGTAACTCTTTGTTCAGCACTCCCAGTTTCTTTCTGAACTTCACGAACTTCTTTAAGCATAACCCCTTGGTCAGAATATCAGCCACTTGTTCATCAATGTGAATTGAGAGAAGAAGAATTTCTTCACGCAAAACCTTTTATCTAATAAAATGATAGTGAATTTCTATATGTTTTGTTCTAGCATGGAGCACTGGATTTTCTGCAAGCTGAATTGCACTTTCACTATCACAATAAATTTTGACCACTCCATTCAAAGCCTGATTTAAATCTTTTAGCAATTGAACCAACCATACGGTTTCCTGAGCTGCCATTGCAGCTGCCCGATACTCCTCTTCAGCTGTAGACAATGACACGGTTAGTTGTCATTTGCTGCACCACGATATAGCTCCAGATCCTAAGCTGAATACATAACCTGTGGTCGACCTTCTACATAACCTGTGGTCGACCTTCTGGTTGACAGGTCTCCAGCATAATCAGCATCACAGAACCTAACCAGCTCATTCTTCTTCCCTGCTTCATAAAATATGCCAAAGCTCAATGTTCCTTGTACATACCTAAGAATCCTGCGAATTGCATCAAGATGTGGTCTTCTTGGCCTTTGCATAAAACAACTCACAATACCATTTCCATGAGCTATATCAGGCCTAGTTAGAGTTAAATAGATTAAAGTTCCAACTAGTTGCCTGTACATGACTTTGTCTTCCAGTTCTTCTCCTTTATCTTCTAGAAGTTTTGCATTAACTTCCACCGGTGTTGCTATACCACTGCAATTTGTCATCCCAAATCGACCAAGCAACTGCTTTGCATAGCTCTGCTGACACAAAAATATTCCTTCCTTACTTTGAGTGACCTTCAGTCCAAGAGAATGCCTAAGCTCTCCTAGTTCTTTCATTTGAAATCGAACTCCAAGATTAACTCTGATCCTTGTAATTTCAAACAAGTCATCACCTGTTATTATCAAGTCATCCACATAAACTGAGACAATAGAAGTCTTAGTATTTGTCACTTTAACAAATAAACAAGAATCAGATGAAGCTAAATAATATCAATTTGCCACCAAAAATTCAGCAATTTTGCCATACCAGGCTCTTGGAGCCTGCTTCAAACCATATAAGGCCTTTTCAGCCTGTAAACATAATTAGGACTCTCTTCAAAACCCCTTGGCTGCTCCATAAATATTTCCCTGTCTACCTCACCATGTAAGAATGCATTCTTTACTAACTGCCACAACTTCCAAGAATTGCTTGCCGCCAATGCAATGAGAACACGAACTGTCGTAATTTTGGCAACTGGACTAAATGTTTCATCGTAATCCAACCCAGGTTGTTGAGAAAATCCTCTGGCCACCAATGAAGCTTTAAACCTCTCCACTGAACCATCAGCTCTAGTCTTAACTTTATACACCCATTTGCATGAAATAGGCATTACTCCAGCTGGTCGATGCACCAGCTCCCAAGTTTCATTTTGTTTAAGAGCCTTAATCTCTTCACCCATTGCTTCCTCCCATTCTGGTATTCCTTGGGCTTCTTCAAAAAACTTAGGTTCATACACATTATCTGCATTAGTTGTGGCCATCCAAGCAGCAGTTAGAACAGAATTTGCATACCTTTGATTTGGTTTTGGAATTCTAGAAGATCTTCTCAACACAATCACATTCTCCTCATTTTCTGAATCATTCAATCGTGATGGCCTCATTTCCTCTGCAGTTCTGGTTTGATGCACACCAGATCGCAATGGGTTCTGTGAGCTGTTTGATCGGTTAGATGTCTCTTCCACAAGTGGTTCAACTAGCTCTTCAGAAATTGGTTCAAGCATGACATCCAAATTCATTTTCCGCTGTAACTCTATCTCAAGTTCTCTGCTATCTGGAAGAATAGTGTGGTCACTTGACCACCAAGATGAGGCCTCATCAAAGACCACATTCCTTGACACATGAATGCATCCTGTAACTGGATCAACGCACCTCCAACCCTTCCTTTCAGAGTCATATCCAGTGAAGATGCATGTGACAGCTTTCTTCTCAAATTTACTGTGTAAATGGTCAAGTACAAATACATAGCAAACTGAACCAAATACTCGTAAATGACTTACATTGGGCTTAACACCGAATAATTTTTCCACAAGCGTCATGAAATTGAACTTCAGTTGAGGCAAGCGATTAATGATATATGCAGCAGTCCTCATGCACTCTGCCCAGAACTGGGTTGGGACATTTTTAGCATGCATCATACTTCTACATGCTTCAACTAGATGTCTATTCTTTCTCTCTGCTATTCCATTCTGTTGAGGCGTATTTGGACAAGAAAATTGTCTGTGTATCCCATGCTCCTGTGTATACACTGAAAACTCCTTTGAAGAAAACTCTCCACCATTATCATACTGTGAGCATTTTATTTTTTAGCCAAGCACATTTTCTACCTGTTTGTGAAACTCAACTAACTTTTTGAACACTTCAGATTTTTCTTTCATAAAGTATACCCATACATATCTAGAGAAGTCATCTGTGAAAGTTAGCAGATAGTTTTTACCTCCAATTGACGAAACTCCAACCTTGCCGAGGACATCTAAATGAATCAGCTCAAGTGGCTGCTTTGCTTGGAACACAGATTTATTGTAAGGCAACTGATGTGCCTTACCATATTGACATCTAGGGTAGACAACATCCCTACGGACTTCTAGCTCAGGCAGCCCTCTCACCAACTGCTTCTTCATAATTACCTTTAGCTTTAGATAACTAACATGAGCCAACCGAGAGTGCCAGAGATCCACAATCTCATTTTTTCAAGTTTTGTTAACATAAGCATCTTGTGCTGTTATAACATATATCGACTCTCTCTTTTTTCCCTCCATGTAAGGCATTCCAGAGATCTGCAAATTCTTGTAAACTTTCACATCATTTGGTTCAAAAACTACAAAATTACCTGAGTCTTTGATCTGAGAGATTGATATCAGATTATTCTTCATATTTGGGACATGATATACATCCTTGGGCAGGATGTTTTTGTCACTGGTCTTTGGCATGTATGCAGCATCTCCTATATGAGCAATTGGTAGCTTTGCATTGTTAGCCGTGACCACCATCTTCTTTCCGGTGTATTCTGCTTTTGTGATTAACTTTTGTACATCTCTAGTCATATGGTTTGAGCAGCCTGAGTCAACAATCCAGTCTCTAATCTGGTTGATTTAAACTGTCACCTTCCATGAAACTAGCATAAGCCGGATGATTAGTTAGAGCCATGTCTAACTCTTCTTCAAACAGAAAATCTGTCCACTCATAATGCAGAAAGTTGTTCTTGCTCTTATGATCCGTTGTAGGCTGATCTTCAATGATGGAAACAAGTGCATTCCACTCATCATCACTTTCTCTATTCGGTGGAACATCATTTGAAGTAGCAGAATTGCTCTCTTCGGTCTTCTTTGGTGCTCGACAATTCTTGGCGAAATAACCAGGTTTGCCACAATTGTAGCATAGCACAACCTTCTTAGGGCTTGGATTTTGATACTGTTGCTCTGAATCTCGAGTTTTGGATGCCTCCCCTCCTTGAGAACTCCCTTGCCAAGCTCTAGATTTTGGGGATGCCTCCCCTCCTTGAGAACTCCCTTGCCAAGCTCTAGATTTTGGGTTTCCTTTGCTTCCCCGTACAGTGAAGAGCACCTCTTCATTTTCTTTCACCGACGCTCCAGCTAATTGTTTAGCCAGACTTTCCTAATTAGCTAGAAGGTTTTCAAGCTCAATCAGAGAAGGTTGGACTGGCCATCCCTGGATGGCTGTAATAAAGCCATTATATTCAGGTCTTAGTCCATGAATAATTATCCTTCGCATGCGAGCATCAGTGATCTTAAACTCTGCATCCAGCTGAGTAATATCATGACAAATCCCTTTTACTTTCAAAACATATTGTGATATTGTCATGCTGCCTTGAGAGATTGACCCAATCAAATTTTCTAGCATCTGAAGCCTTGCAACATTATTCTTTGAAAATAGTGCAACAAACAAATCCCAGGCTTCCTTTGGAGTCTTGACTTCTCGGATATGATCAAGCATCTCCTTTTGAATTGTCGCCTTCAAAACAAACAAAGCCTTCCCGGGTTTGATTCTCCACTTTCTTGCACCATCTTGAGACTCAGCTATGCCATTAGGTGGAGCAACATCAGTGCCGCTCACCACCTCCCACAGATCTTGGCCTCGAAGATACAACTCCATGCATGACTTCCAGTAATTGTAATTTGTGTTGTTTAATTTCTCGATTCCACCTACTGAATTGGTGAGATCCATACTAGCAGACAAACCACAACAGCACAGTATCACTCTAAGAGTTCCACGACTCTTCTCTTAGAGGCCAACTTGGCTCTGATACCACTTGAAAAGATTTACTCACAGTAACAACATATAAGAGGAACAGAGAAATTGGAAAGCTGGAATTAATTTTCCACACACACTCAATGATTAAAAGATTACAAATAAATAGTCTAAGATGCAAAGAAATAACAACTACTTAAGCAAACAAAACTAACTAGCTGAGTCACCATAAGACCCGGTCTACATGATTTATTTTCTATTGACTTTCCTAATAAAAAGGAACTACATAACAGAACAGCAATGCATGCAGATTGCCCACTTCCCTTCAATCTCTCCACTTCCTTTAAGCTCGGCTTGAAGTTGATGATGATCTTCAACAATGATACCATGATGGCTTTTCTTATTCGTATAGGATTGTTTTTTATGAGATATTTCTATAGGATTTTAGGGATATGAGTGCAATCTTTACACTTATTCTCTTGATTGCAGTATCTTCATTAAATATAATAAAATAAAGAAAATTTGTCTGCATGAGTAAATATTGCACACAAGTCCAAAAATTGGAAGTTGGTTTTCTTCCAACTTCTGGTATTCTTCTCCTCAATCGCTTCTCTCCCACTAGTTCTACAAAAACATTTCTTGTTCATAGTTTGGCTTAATGAATATTGTTTCAATTTCGTTTATAGAAACTCGAGGATTATTGTAGCTCCTCTTGGTATCAGATATAGTCCAAGAAAGTGACCTTTAATGACACTTAAATAGTGGCGGTTTTTATTTTCTACCGCTAAAGATGCTTATTTTAGAATTACCAGCAGATAATATTCCCAATTTGCTCTTATAACCCATTTAAAACTTCGACCTCCCGTTTTTATGAAGTTAGAACAAAATCCCACCTCGCTCCAGATTTTTTGTCAAAGTCGAAACTCAGATCTCATATCCTCCCAAAACTTTCTCTTAAACCCTTCATCCTAATCCTCACTTAATCTCTGCTCTAGATTCATTTTAGATCTTAGATTTCTTCTTCGAAAAAGTCCCACTTCCTTAAGATCTCATCATCTTCTCCCCCCTCGACAGATTTAGATCGACAGCTCTAAACGAATGTTATGTTCTCTAATCAATCGATTCTCTCTCTTCTTCTCTTTTCCCTCTCTCTCTCACATTTAGCAGATGCAATGTATTAAATGCAAAGTTAGGGTTTAAATATGTTCTATTTGAAGGTAATTGAGCTATTGATTAATCAATTTGATAAAAAGATGAACCTTTTTGTGTTTTTAGTAGATTTTTGATGGATTTTCCGTTGTTTCTGACTTTGTTGCTGGCTGATTTTCTTTGATCATTTGATCTTTTGGAATGTTTCTCGTGGAGATTCGATGATTAGTTTATTTTCTTTTTGTGATTTGTTAGCTTGAAAGTTCTTCTGTTGATGTGGAGATATCTGTGTTTATCATTTTGTGGTATCTTTCTACAAGGAAATCGGTAGCTAGGTTGAAGGTGCATTTGAATGTTCTTCAGATCTCAGGAGGAACTTATATTTTGGAGTGTATTAGGAGCGAGCAAAATGTGGGAGGGATTTTGCACTTTTGCTCTAGAATTTTGTTTGAAACATTTCAAAGTTATATGAATTAGGCTTGGGCCCTAAATAATATTTTCTTGAGGATTTTGCGGGAAAATTCTCATTAAACGGCCGTTGCATGAAAAGGTTCCTCGTAGTTGGGGCATGACGAAAGGGTTCCTTCAACCCCCCCCCCCCCCCCTTTTTTTTTTTTTTTGAACTTTGAGAGGAGTGATGCTAGCGTCGCTCGTCTCTGACTTACATGACACTAGCATCACTCCTCGTTTCTTACAGAAAGGATATGGAATTGTTTATAGAGGTGTGTTGGAGGATAATGCTCCGACGGAGCAATGCAGATCTTCACGTCCATGGCCCTACCGAAGAAGACAGCTATAAACCATGTCAGACAGGTAGGAGTGGGGTCCACATCAATGGAGCACTCAGACGGAGCGATGCAAATCCTCGCGTCCATGTCCTTGTTAGAGAAGACGATGACTGTAAACCACATCACATCTAGCAAGTTAGAGAGGCCGTGAACGGGAGAGACAAGGACCACCTTCTTCTTGTTCTTATACTCGATTTGCTCTCAGATCGATCTTCTCCAGGTCACATTATTTTAATTTAGTAGCAAAGAAGAGATTTTCCAGGCAATGGAAATGGGTTGTAAAAAGCCCTTCTCAAAAATATTAGAATTTGAAGAAGATTAAAGTACTTATAATGGAGCATGTGGGTGTTTTTAGTTTCTACCTTTTCTTAGTATCTTTTACCAATCTCCTGCTGTAAGGAGCTTTATATGATTTGATTTTAGGTGAAAAGCTGTGATCTTTATAACGACAGCGAGTGATTTTATTTTCTGGCAAAGCGTGAGCAGTTGGAGTCAATCCTATGTTTATTGCAACTCCTCCAAACCAGCAGCCATCTACCCCACTATATTCAAATCATTCAACGAGGCCTCTTCTATCTCAGCCCCACAACTCCAAACCCCACCCACCAAACAGCACACATGCTTCCCACTCATCTTCACAAAAACTCCTGTTCACTATGTTTTTTTATATGCGAACCCATCTACATGAACGGCCTGTAACACCAACCTTCCCACTCATGAATGGCCTGCAATACCAACCCATTTTGTTTTCCTACTTCTCACAACATCATCATCAAATCTTACCTCTTCATCAAGGCATCAACTCGTCTTCACTCATAGTTTTCGCCCCATACACAACCACACAAGAGCAACCTTTCTCCATTAGTTTCAGCAGCCTATCTTCACCATCCTCTGCATAGAGGATTGGGTTCTTTACTTTAAGAGCTTGATCGGAAGAGAAAGATATGAGGAGTGACGCTAGCGTCGTACCCATCAGTGATCGCTCATCCCATTTTTGCAAAAAAAAAAAAAAAGAAGCAAAACACAAGGACTGACGGACCTCATTTGTGCTGCCTGATGAGAATGTAAAATGTTATATTTTTCTCCCTTAATGTTTAGTCCTTTATACTCATTTATGCCTAAATGTACTCATTATTCTTATATTTTGATTTAGGATGCAAATGGAGGTGTTAATTGCTAAACGAAGCTAATTGGGCGATTTTAGACAATTTTCGCATCACTTCGCAAGTTGGGCATAACTCTCTCATCCGAACTCCAATTATTATGATTCAAGATACTGTAGAACGTCAAAAGAAAGTGATCATATTTGATGCTGAATGAATGAAGCTGATTCGGAATCGGGTCTTGTTTAGAGGAAATCAAGCAGAAGGGCATTGTGGTAAATTTAAAAAAATCAGGAGTTCGTCGAAACATATCTCATATTGGGCTCATATTGTTCGGAACAAAAAATGATGCAACTTTAATTCTTGGGTCAAGCCCAACAGAAGCCCAATTGAGAAGATATGGTCCAGAAAGGAAGTTTGACTAAGTTAGAATTTTAATTGATTTTTTATTATTATTCATCCTACACCCTCACGTCTCCATCTCTCATACACATTCTCTTTCCAATTTCTATCACATCTTCCAACGCCACCTCATCTCTCAAATCCATCTTTCCCTCCAATCTCACACAAGCTACTTTCCTTATTTAATTATACTTTATGTGTTTTCTCTTATCTCCCTCTCTAATTCTTATCCATCTCCACTTCTCAAAATGATCAAGGCCATCTTCTCACCTAAAATCTCTCCTCTCTCTAACCTATCTCTCCACTATAAATAACCCATACCCTATTCAACATCTGACCACTCTCTAAACCTCACGTCCTCTCTCTCTTTTTCTCTCTTCCCCCTTCTTTTTCCATTTATTTTATTTTGCAAGTTAGCATGGCCCTGCTTGGCTAATTTTCTTTAATTGGTTGAAGGAAACGGAAGCCTCGGAATCAATAAACTGTGAGATCTAATTTAATTTTTATTGTTCAATTTATTCTTTGAGTATGGGTTGTTCTTCTATCCTTATTTTCTTGATTGTCTCGTTTAATTGCTAGAAGGCCTACTAGTTTATTATTCGTTGCAAATTACTGCTAAATTAGAAATCAAATCCGTAATTGTTTGATCCCTCTATTTTGCAAAGCAACTGATATTTAATAATTTACTGCGTCAGTAATTGTTAGATATTAGGAAGAACACTTGGCTAAATTAAATGCAACCGCTTGTGCTTGTGTTATTTAGGTTCATCGATCTCTCAAAATTTAATGCTGTTACTAAATTAAATCTATAGCGATTGTCTTAAGTTGTTTAGTAATTAGGGTTAATTGGAGCGCGTGTTTTCTAATTAACTAATTAAGGAGTTAGGAATTTTATTCCAACAATGAATATTCAAAGTGTTAATTGATTTATTTTTGCACCAATGATCAGTTCTGAATTTCCGATGGTGGATGTTAACTTTGACCAATGCTTGCTTATTTGATTGAATTCGTTACTTTATTGCTCTTTATTTGCTTTTATTTGTTTTTGCTTTCATTATAATCAAAACCCCCATCTTTGATCACATAGTATAAAATTTGGCTAAACACTCTCTATGGGAACGATCCTTACTCGCGCTACTACATATATTTTTAGGAGTAAAGGTTTTATTATTTTTGGGTGCCGGCGACAGCACGACTACTGCCAGAACTATGGGGCATTTTTTCGTGCAACGTCCATATACGAGGAGTTTTCCCGTAAAATCCTCTATTTTCTTTTATCAAAATATAATTATAAGAGAGAAAGTGCTATCTGAAAGCTAAATCAAAATTATCCTTATTTCCCCCAAATAAATCTCAATCCACTTCTCTTTATAGTAAATGTGCTTTACATGGAAATGGAAAAAAATGTCCATCATTTTTTAGGGATTTTTACCAAGAATTTATAGAGGTGAGGTTACTCTCCAGTGGCTAAGATCTTACAATCTGGGAGAGCCAAGGTGCATGGAGAGTCCATGGCCAATGCACCCATCATGTGAATTGCATCACATGAATGTACACTCTTAAAAAAACCATCTAAGTTATGGGCCCTGTTGGATGTGATATAGGCCTACAACCACGTCCATATTATTGGTCCTTATTAGAAGGCGGATTGTAGTTTATTCATTTGGAGCTTTGTATTATCTGTGCTGCAATTTTTGTAATATGAGGATTTTGAAGGTGGAATTGGGAAGACAATAATACCGCAGCCTATTTGATTTGGTCAGCACACTACTATTGTTTTATGTGGGAAGAATTGTCCGGTATTGAACTATTTGTTTGGTTAATTGTCGGGCTGGGAGAATCCTTGAGATTTAATCATGCCCACACATGGGATCTAGAGCTTTCTTGCTAGAGAGAGCAGAGGATTATAGAGTTAGGAAGTAGAAGACTACTGGAATTCTCAAGAAGGGGAGAATTGATCTGAGCAGGTTGCTACAAAATAGCTTGGAGATTTTCCTCATGGAGAAGGAAAGAGTTTCCTGGAGTTGTTGTTGGATGGCAGAGAGAGGGATCTTTCGAGCTTCAAAGGTGGCTATGTTCCTTGCCTTCCACAGGGAATGGATTACATTGATGAAGATGGTAGCCATGTGTTTGTTGCCAGCCTGATCATTTCCTCTGGAGAGGGCTTCCCATATAGATGAAGCAGAGAGGTTGCAGGGTGCTAGAATATGTGCTGATTGGAAGATCTACTTCCAAAAAGATTTTACTTGTCCACAGTGGAAGATGTGGTGGATTGAGGAGTCTTCTTCTTGACAGCAGATGCTGCATCTGGAGGCTAAGGAGTACCCTAGTCTCTTCAGGTGGATTTTAGTCGGAGTTTTGTTATGCATTAGGCGCCACCCGAAGCAGCTAACTTTGTGGAGACAGATGCCATTTCAGATCAAAGAAGGCCAGGCTAGAGTGGTAGCTTTGGATCTTATGAGGTATCGGGCTGCCTTAAAGGAGAGCTGGCCATCTAGGGAGTCTCTCTAGCTGAGAGTATCTTTGGCAGACAGATCTGGGGAGAGGTTGGAGAAGGAAGTTAAAAGGTAGTTCCAAATTTCTGATGGCGAGTTGTGGGGGATGGACCATGCTCCTGAGTGAAGAAGGGAAGAAAGGCGTTGGTCTTAGGGGAATCTGTCTGAAAGAGGAAGATTATCTATCCAAGAATCATGCCAAGCATTGATGTCCTGGCCATTGCCTAAGACCTAGGAGTTGCCTTGCTGGATGTGAGGAGTCAGACGCCTAATTCTCTTTCATATGCAGGAGCCATATAGAGTGTTTTTTAGACTCCAAATTGGATTGTGCTTGAAGTATCTGTTCTTGAACCAGGATGACCACAAGGATTTTCCAGTTGACGCCTGCCATCCTAGTTTGTTGAAGGAGCTTCATTGACTTCAGATATGAAGGGCTCGTTTTTTCACTCGTGGGACTACCGAGGTCAGCGGACGTGAGAGTCCGTGGGGTCTAACCCTTTCGTCACTAGAGACAAAGCGAATATCAGGTATGCCAGAGTTTTTACTATACTTGAATTAACAAGTGGTGGTCCGTAAATCCACCTTCACAAGTAGAAAAGGAAATCAAGTTTTTTCTAGCTTTTCATTGCACATATATTTAAGAAAAGAGACATGGTTTGTTTTGAATGTCGTGAAAGGCAATTTTCATTTGTTTTGCCATGAAAGGCGATGTTTGCCATGAAAGGCGATTTTTACCATAAAAGGCAATTTTTGTCGTGAAAGGCAATTTACAATTCTTATAAAAAAAAAGGAAAGAAAAGAGTTATGATTTCTTTTATATCTCTTTAAAAAAATACAAACTACAACGAAAAGCAAGAAAAATGGATCTAACTTCTGAGGAGATTGTGGGGACTCGTTCAGATTGACGGTCACAAGTCATGTGTGGATTTCGCCATCATCCTTCAGATCAGAACAAATGATGATTTTGATTCCCTTGGCTCAGCTTAAACCTTAGATTTTAGAGGATAAAGACCAAGAGGAGGTCCTATATCCAATAAGAAGCTAAGGAGATGGGCTGAAAAGCCACATCTAAGTCATAGATACATAAGGAGAAGGCCTTGGGAGGTGGCCCCTCAAGGGACTTTGGTCACCTTATAGCGGTGGTCTATGCAAGACTTCTTCAATGGAGGAGAGATCGTTGTAGCAACTTTTGCAAAGTTTTATCTGGGATTTGCACGGTGTCCATATTCGGTCGATTTTTCTTGATCGATTTTCTCTATTTTTTGAAATGGTGGAAATGACTTCCTTTTATAGGCTTTTGGTAGCCATGAGGGGGGTTTATGAGCTCTTAATGCATTAGAGCTCCATGATGGGAGCAGTTACAAGTTTTTAATTTGTATTTTTGTAACTACTTTTTCTTGGCTTTTGAATGGTTGTTAGAGAATAAATGGCTTTTAATTGCCTTTAAGATCTATGATGGGAGGAGTTACATGGTTTATGCCATGATTGCACTTGACTTGTAACTCTCGTTTTTTAGCTTCTGATTGGGCCGTCCAAAATAATGAGGAAATGACCGCATTAACTTGTCATATAACGGGTCATTAACTGCATTAAGTGGTCGCCAAGGCATTTGAAGAGTCGCGGGTCGCGCCGCATCTTTTGGAATTCTTCTCGCAATGTAGGAGGCTTGATCGCTGATGGATTTTCATGCCTATTGATGTCGAAAAAGGACCCAAGGAATGGGTTTTCGGCAAAAATCCGGCGACCCGGATTTCCAGGGTTTCTATGGTCGCTAGGAACCATGGGGTTTTTTACCCCTTTTGGTCACCGACTTTCGGCCGTTTTCCATCTTTTTCTGCTTCTTTCTTCTTCGGTATTTTTCTTGGCATTTTTGCACATGTATTGGCCTGATTTCCCTATAGAAAACTTGATGAGAAGCCGTGCATATCAGAGGGCAAAGTTTTTTATTTTCCGGAGACTTTGTCGAGCAGAGTTGCCGATTTGTCGTCAGAAGCCAAAACTAGGTCAAACGATGTCGGAATGACCTGAAGTTTGAGGTGAAGTCTCATGAGCCATAAATAAAACTCAAAGCTTTGGTTTGAATTTTGAAGCCATGTGGGATCCTGTCACTAGTAGACTTGTTTTTTCACAAGGAAGATGTCGCGCTTTGATGTACAGTTAACCGATATCCGATTGACCTAAAATTTGACAGGGAGCCTATTGGAGTCATTTTGAGATGATCCCTTAGCTCCGATTTGGAAATCATGGTCCCAAGGGGCTCCACTTCCGGGAGGCCTGATTTAACTTTTGGGAGTCCAAGTCTAGTCAAATGTTGTCGAAATGACCTAAAACTTAACATGTAGCCCTTTGGAAGTATTTTTTAAGTCACCCATATGCTCTGTTTGATGAGTGATGGCCTCGGTGGTTCTTGCCGCCGAGAGGCTTGATTTTGGTGCTTGAGGGTTGATGTAGAGTCAAACGTTGTCGGTCTGACCTGAAACTTGATATGGAGCCTTTTGCAAGTATTTTGAGACCATCCATAAGCTTTAATCGAAGATCTGATGCCTTCGACGCTGTCGTCACCGAGAGAGCTGACTTTGTTGCGATTGTTTTCTTTTTTGGGCCAAACGATGTCAAAATGGCCTGGAATTTGATGTAGAGCTTTCTAGTGGCATTTTAAGGCCAACTGTTTGCTCTGTTTTGTGAATTAGGGTCTCCAGCTTCATGTCACCGAGAGCTCATGTTCTACTGCTGAAAGAGTGAAGTTATGCCAAATAATGTCAAAATTGCCCGAAACTTCATGTGTACTCTTCTTATGGTTGTTTTGGAGGATCTTGCAATTTTTTTTTTATTCTGACAAGATTTGATGCTTGAAGTAGCATTGCATGTTTGTGGTAAGATGTGGCTTCATATAGCTTCTTGGTGTCAAAAGTGTATGAAGAGGCAAAGTAATATTTTTGTGTCAACAAGATAGTCTTCTTATGCCCAGACCACATTCTGCCTTAGGGAGGGAAACGATAGCTCAATTGACATAGTTTATTTTGGAAGAAGACGCGTTTCTGGACCATAAGAATTGTCTCATCAGGCTTTCCAGTTCTTTGCAAGTGGCTGCTGGGAGAGGCAAAGTAGTTGCTAGGTGAATGGCCGTGCTAGAGAGCACATGTCTGATTAGAACGAGGCGACCTGCAAAGGATAAAAATTTTGCTTTCCAAGCCTGCAACCTTTTACTGACTGAGTCTATGAAGGGAAGGAAGTGAGATCTTTTCGGGTGCCAAATACAATTGGGATGCCCAGGTAGGTTAGCTACACTTTGGTCTCTTGGATTCCTAGAGTTGAACTAATCCTCTTTTTTCTTCTTCTTCCACATTTGCCAAATAGTAGGTGACTCTTTTAAAGATTGGAAAATTGGCTAGAGGGTAATTGGCAGATCTATAGAAGTTCCTGCAAGGCTCGGACACTGTGTCCCGCTCCTTGCATGAAAATGAGGATATCATCTGCATAAAGAAGGTGGCATGGAGTGGAGGGGACAGTGGAGAGGGGGTGTATAATCTCTCTTGTTTGTAGGTTGATGATGTGGAGGCTCTAGAGTACTTCTGCTATGATGAAAAGGTATGGGGGCAAGGGGTCTCCTTGTCTTAGGCCACAAGAGGAGCTAAATAATCTTTGGGGAAAGCAATTGATGAGGACTGAGCCCCTTGAGGTACAAACACATTCTTTTATTAGAGAGATCCATGTATCAGAGAAGTTGAAGAATTTAAGAACTACAAAGAGAAATGACCAATTCATTATGTCAAAAGCTTTGGTTATGTCCAGTTTGAGGCAGAAGGCCCCTTTCTTAAGGTTTGAGTTGAGCTTTTCATATAATTCTTGGGCCAGTGCTGTGTGTTGGTTTGTATTTCCTCCTTTAATGAATGTTGCCTGGTGGGTAGAGATGAGATTAGGCAGAATTTTGGAAAGCCTTGAAGCTAGGACTTTTGAAATGATTTTGTATGAGAAGTTTAGTAGGCTAATTGGTATGTGTCCGCATATGTTTCTGGAGATTTGGGTTTTGGGTTGAGGGCTAGGAAGAAAGCATTTGAGGCTTTGAGGGTTCTTTTTTATTGGAAAAAGTGTTGCACTGCCTGAGTCATGACTGAGTTACCTATGGTACTAGGCAGAATATTAGGCAAAATATCGGCTAATAAGTATTTTGTCCATTCTTTTCGATCGGTTGATTTTTAACATTGATTCTGTGTAAAACTTGTTTGGTAACATTATGTAAAATTATTCTATTGACAATATGCCGTATGGAATTTGTTTGGAAAGTAACAATTTTGTTAAAAAAAATAATTAAGAAAAATCATGTTTCAAAAAAATGTTGGATTAAAATACATTATAAATATTCAAGAAAACCCCCCCTCCCCTCCAATAATAAGAATTACAGTGTGGGCCCACTTATAGGAATTACAAATAATGTAAGAATCGTCATACATGGGACCCACTTTACGACTTGCAACATTGGACCCACTTTTAGGAATTCAAACATGGGCCACCTTTATCGGATTTACAATATGGGTCACCTTTATAGGAATTGAAATAAGGGCGCACAATTTATTATTGGGAACTCATCACGCACCTTTAAAAATTACAAAGTGAGGCCACCTTTTGTGATTGTGAACATGGCTCCCGCCTTTAGGAATTTTGGTAATTGGGGGCCATTCTTTAGTAATTATTTTTGCCTGGTCATGTGTCCTATTATAAGAAGTTAGAATTAATTGAGTATATGAAAAAGTCTATATTCAAGCACAATCTATTTTAAACACGGCAGCTGTATTTTAAGGAGCTCTTTTTGAGAAATAGGTTGTTAGAAATTTAGAAATAGTCCATTGGCGGCCTACCACACCCACACACCCCCCCCCCCCCCTCTGTCTCTCTCTCTCTGTGCGTGTAAATCTCAAAGATCTTTCTCCAGTTACTACTATCACAGTCCTGATCAAAACTTTTTCTTGGAGATGGCTTGCAGTTTTTGCATTTGAAGTTTCTACTTTTAAGAGCAACAACTAAGAACATCGTCCTTGCAAAGGGTGGAATGAACAACTATTTCTAGCCAGGGAAGCCTTCATCTCTACAACGGAAACATTAACGCTGGTGAATCACATTACTCTCGGGTCTCGACTACTATGAGCTACGAAATGTTGATATCATTTCTCTTGAATTAAAACATAATCTTTCAATATCAAAGTTACTTAAATGATAATATCTAGTAGCAAAAGATGAACCACCAAAGAACTTACTCATCAAAAAAGACATAACCAAACATAACATATTATAAAGATAAGAAGAGAAAAACATAGGCTAGGAAGAGAGAGGAGAGAAAGTGAGAAGTAGTAAATCGAACTCATTCGAAAGGTGAGAAAGAGAGCGTGTTGGAGTTTGGTCTGAGACAAATATAGAGAGAGAGGAGGGGGTAGGGAAAGGTAGAAAAGAAAGAGAAGGGAACAAATCTATAACGGGTTTGAAGGATCGAGATGTGGAGTACTCTAATGCATGGCCGGAGATCTATGCAAGTTCTTGATGGATTAAGCCTCACGGATCTCCTGCATTTGGATGTTAATGCAATAGTGCACGACTTAGGGCTCCCAACTCTCTTCTATAGATGAACCCAATGAGTCGATCTTTCGAGAGACTATTCCACCAAGAAACTCACGTCCCTTAACTCTAATAGGAATTTTCTACATGGGGATAAGATCTAGTCCGCTATACTCGGATTACTATGGGTCTCTATCTCATCTATAGCAAATCAAGTCTTTCATTATAGTGGAACTCTCACTCTCTATTGGCAACTGCTATCTGCTTGATCTAACGTGGGACATATGGCATATGGGCCACACAATTTCCTACAAGGAACTAGATCGGGTTTGTAGGGGAGAAACAAAAGAGGGGTAGGTAGGGAGGGAGGGAGGGATATACACTTGCATGAAGCGTGGGTCAGACTTGTAGGAGAAGAGAAAGATATACACTTGCATGAAGGGTGGGCCAGACTTGTAACGCGGGCGACCCCCGCCCCCCCCGGGCATCTTTAGTCTTTGGCCATCTTTAGTCTTTAGAGAAATTTAAAATTTTTACACATGCCCCCCCCTAAAAATTAAAAACAAAAACCTATATATTCTGAAAACTATATGCAGTTTTTTACATGTGGCCCTCCCAATAATTTTTTTCTATATAGTCCCTCAACCCCAAAAGGAAGAATTCCTAGGTCCACCCTTGACGGGAGAGAGAAGGGAAGGGGGGTCGGAGGTAGAAAGAAGGGCAGGCTGACTAAGACTTTATCTTTTTTTTAATTAGTTCGAAGCTATTTATTTGGAACCCGTAATTAAGACTTTATGTTTGATGGTTTCGTTTTAAGTAGGACCCTTTGATGTTTAACAATTATGTGAATCTATTTAGTTAATTCTTTTATTTGTCGTGTATCAAGTGTGTGATTAATGAAATTGTTTAACCCATGTTCACATAAGAGTTTACGCTATGTAATTTGTGGCGGCCAGATCTCAAGACGTGTTAGTGCGACCCCAACAGTTAAGTTATAATAATAATAATAATAATTCAAACTTGTGATGTAAACTTTTTCTCCCACAAGTACTACTTTAAGTTATAAGAATTAGTGAAATATGAAACCAGTGGGCTCTATACAGAGCGGAGCCAAGTGAGGCTGTCAACTCTAAGTCACACTCATGCTTCAATGAAGTGAACCAAACTCCAAACTGGCCCCACCTATCGAAAATCTGAACCATTCATATTGAAGTTCATCATCCCCTTCAATGGAGAAAGATTTGTTATATTGTAAGATCAAGTATGATTCATTCTTAATTATATGCTTAAAGTTTTTGTGGGACCAACTCCCATTGAAGTAAACTTTGGGATAATGTCATGGCAACAAAGGGTGCTTATTTTGAGTGGTTCAAACTAGGGGCGGAACCAGGATATAAGCCTTACGGGGACCATTGTGAAAAAAAAAAAATTGGGGGGGAAGGTGGGGAATATCCCTGGTTCAGATATTCCTTCTATCAAGTTTGACACCTTTCATAAGAAGTGTGAGTGATACACTTAGGACAAATGGACTCCAATGTGCATTATCATAGATATCATTTACATCTTCACTTATCCCCATATATCATGACTTAGCGAATGGCCCTCAATGCTATCTATGCTCTCAATCATCCATGCTAACCACAGCATTGTGGCCCATCAAATGATCACAACTAACCAATCAACAAAAGTCATTTAACTGAGGGTGGATCAATTTACATATGATTAAAATCTAAACTGTTCATATAAAGCACCTTTTATAGGATGATAAAAGTTGCATCAAAGTAAGATTTATTTAGTGTAGTTGATTTGGAAAAAAAAAATGTTACACAAGATTCCTTTGATAAAAAGGAAAAACCTTTCTTACGTTGTAATTCTCATAAACCGTTTTCTCCATAACTACAAAGGTAAAATAATTAAGGTTTTTCGACTCCAATTTCATCCCATGGAGTTCCAACCCGACATCTAGCAATGGATTGAGTTGGCCGTAGAAAAGAGAGTCAAAGAGCTTGTTCTTAGTTACAAGAAATTCATTCTTTCATAAGGTATGAAGACAGAAAGCATAATTTATTTGCTACATCATCAATTTCCCCGACTTGATTTGCTGCCCCTTTGTCTCTTCTCTTGTGACTTCCTAACCATTTTGAAATTGGCCCGCTACAAGTTCGAGCTTCCGTCTGGTTTTACAGATTTATGCTCTCACAAGAATCTGCATCTTACTGGGGTCAAGATACAAGAAGTGTCCATCCATCTATATCGATTACTTCCTTAATCATTCAATTCTAAAGAAAGAAATAGGCTTGTTTGAATCAATTAGTTTACATAAATTTCAATTCTATACAAATGAACTTGCTTATTCCATTAATAAATTCATATGCATTCTAATTTATTGCAAACAAACTGGCCTACAATTCAATGCAAACAAAAGCCCATTTACCAAAAACCTGTACTGTTGAATAATAATAGTGCAATCAGTCCCAAATTAATCTATACAAGGATTCAAGCCTATTTTCAATGCAAAGACAATCATCATGTATTCTGTAAAGTAATTACATTAATCTCGAAATATAGAAAACAAAGCTTGTACAATAATTTTTGAGAAATCCTTAATATAATCAACGTAAAACCACCCTAATCTAAGCCTAAAATGAGATCAATAATTTCAATGAAACATATATTCAAGATGAAACTAGATTAAGCAAGCTTCAATCAAGGCCTATTCAGGTAGGAATAGAAAAACATAAATTTGGTTCATTTTCTAACGCGGAAACTTGTTTTTTCTAAAGGTTTTTTTTTTTTTTTTTTTTTTTTTTTTTTTTTTTTTTTTTTTTTTTTAAGGTTTTGAGAGTTGGCATAATTAATGGGATTGGACAAAACTTGGGTTTGATCTTTGTAATTTTCATTTTTCTAGAATGACGGACTGTAAGAATTCTCATAATTTGAAGATTTCCATTGAACGTTGGAACTAAGGACGAACATCCCTTTCCTCAGTTCGAACGTTCCATGAGAAGTTTCTCCAAGCCAAAACTAAAGGTGACCAGAGTTCGACCTGTCAGTGGAAGAGTGCAAATGTTCAAGCCTAGAGTATTCCAAGCCAAAGTCTAGAAACGTGCAGAGTTCGAATGTTGCTTGCCAGAGTTTTCTAAGACATTTTCCGAAGAGCACAAGAGTTCGAACTCACAGGATCAAAGTTTGAACGTTGCCTGTCAATAGTTTCTAGGCCATTTTCCAGAGAGCACAAGAGTTCAAACTCTCAGTTCAAGAGTTCAAACTTTCACTGTCAGCAGTTCGCATGCTAATTTTCAGAAAGCACAAGATTGAACTCTTTATTAAAAAGTTCGAACGTTCGTAATAGAATTCCATTTTTGCAAAAACCCTAGTGGTTCTACTATATAAGGGCTATTATATTTTTCCCTAATTGCTTCTCTCGGAAATTTGAAGAGCTGTTGCTGACTTAGAGAGAGATCCATTCATCCTCTAGAGAAATTCAATCTTCATGGTTTAAGAATTCCATCTCTAGAGCTCATTTCCATTCCTTGTATTGTTGCCTTCTCGAAATTGCTTCGAAGTAGAAGACAAAGAGTCAAGCACGGGTGAAGATGAGCGACAAGGGACCGGCATAAGGTTCTATAGTCCCTAGGTTGTTGTTCAACTAGGGAGGGGCTGTAAGTTCTCTTGTAATCTTCGAATTGTTAGTATTTGATCTCTTTACTAAACAAAGTTCCAAGACCCATGGTTTTTTTCAGGTTTGGTTTTTTCCACGTATATCGTTGTCTCTCTTATTGTTATTAATTGTTGATTTTCTTGTTGTGGTTTGTGGTGCTTGAATTTCATAGCAGAGATCTAATTTGGGGCCTTAAACCCTAGAATATGGGGTTTTCAAACCTTCATTTTTTTTTCTTAAATAAAGAATATGGAAACTTGATTTGAAACTCATTTGCTCTTACAAAAAAACCTTTTTAATTCAATATAACTGGAAAAATAAGCATTTAAGAAAATTTGGATTACCTAAACCCCAAAAAATGAAAAAAAAATCCAAACCACCCAATTTTCAGAGCCCTAAACCCAAAAAATCTCCAAATTAAAACCTATAATCCTAAAAATCCCTAGTTTCAAAACCCTATACTCAATAATTCTTAATCTCAAAACCATGAACCCTTAAGACCTTCGAACCCCTCCTAAAATGGGAGGAAAATAAAAGAAAAGAAAATAATAAAAAAATATCATGAAAGTACATAGTTAAATGGGTGCCAAATGAGGCCACAGTAGAAAGAGGATGTGAAAAATAAACCATAAACGATCAAATAAAATCTACATTTGCCACCACACAAATAGAGAGAGCGTGAAGAAAAAGAAAACCCAAATCTCACAACATGAGAGAGAGAGGGAGAGAGAGAGAGAGAGAGAGAACCTATAAGGCTTAGGTAAGGAGTTCATTAATTCTTGCGTTCTTCTTCTCCTTCTCCTTCTTCCTCCCTTCCTCCTTTGCTTAGTAAGATGAGGTGAGGGCGGGACTTGATTTTTGGATTTTAGTTTTTTATATTTATGAAAACCCCCTATACCTTTTGCTTATTATTTCCCAAAACCCCATCATGTGGATTCCTTATCAAGGTGGCGCGAAGCGATTGCACCGCTCCCGGTGAGCATATAAGGCTTGCAATAGAGAATCTGGACTCCCTTTTGACCGGGTCCCAAGGGCGGCGCTATGTCTATCACAGTGGGGTCAATTGACCCCACTGAGATGCTAAAAAGTCTCTTATCAAAATAAAATTTACGTCATGGCTGATGAGAAGCTTTTGACCCCACTCACCCACATTTTTTTGATAAATTTATCCCGACAAAGAGTCAAATATTACTAGTTTGTCCTTGACCCCACTCATCCACATATGCTTTCTTATTTCAACTCTCGACCTGCACATGAAGAGTTGCCCTACCAGAATTAAGTGCTTGGTCCCCCATCGCCGGAAAGCAATCCAAATCGGTAAGCGGGTCACCTCACCTGGTCTTTCTCTCTCTAGATTTGTATATCTTTCTCATAATCTCTCAATCTCCATCTCTCTTGGTTGTCTCTCTATTTTTTCAAACCATACAGGCATATGCATACATGTGGTTGAGCTTTGCTCAATCACAAAGAGAGATCACGTGGGTATGTTGAGAGAGGTGCGCATTTGAAAATGGGTATGGAAATCAGAAAATGGGTATTTAGAATTGGGTTTTGGAAATCAAGAAATGGGTATTTGGAAATCTCATGAGAGGCATCAATTTCATGATTGTTGGAAATTGGGTTTTAAAAATGGGCTTTTGAAAATAGATTCTTGTTAATGGGTTTTTGAAAATGGTTTTCTAAATTGTTTGTTTCGATGTTGTATACTACATATGTTATTACACGTCATAATGCAATGGATTCATTCTTTGTAGTTTTATAGGGATGTTTTATTTGTTATTATTGTCTATGAGTGACTGTTATCACATAAATTTATTGGGAATTTGAATTGTTGAATAGATGATTGTTTGGTCACATATATTGAAAATGATGTGTTTGCTAGTGTTGATAATGAAGCTATTATGCAATGATTTCAACACATGAAAATCTGTTGAGGGCAGCTGTATGACTTCATGTATTTGGAATTTCCTTTTGGATTCAGAACTATTAGTAACAATGTATTAGAATTTCTGTTTATTTTTATTTGAGAATTCAATATTATCTTTATTGAATTCTCAGAAATAGATTATTTGATAGTTCTATATTATCGAATTATCGAAAGTTGATGATAGATGTTGATAAAGGGGAAAATACATTTATTCAATTTGCAGAAAATAATTTTTTTATTGACCCCAGTAACTCGAATTCCTGGAGCCGCCCCTACCGGGTCTGTCCTGAGTTTCTCACTTGTATGGCCCATACAGTATGGGATATGGTAAAGTTTTACTGTGTATTTCAGCCTAGTAAGATTTATCAAATATAAAAATATTGAAAATATGTTTATAAAATTGCTATGTATTTTATCCACAATGGGCAACACGTTTGATCAATCAAAAACTTGGGTTCATCTTCAATCAAAGTAAAATTTAGATGGAGCATTTATTTTGACCGATTTACATATTTAAAATGGTGGGGCCAAGTATTTAACTTCGCCACTCCGAACCCTTCAATCACACATTCCAAGAAGGAAGCTTTTGTTTAAGTACGGGATATAGAATCCGAACTGTTTTACAACCCAGAGTAAGAATGACCCACTAAACTACTCACCTTTATTTTTGGTTAGGGCCTCACTTTTTATTGCATCATGAGAAAGAAGAAGAGAACTGGCAGGAGCATCGTCCAAGATAAGAATCACAAGAACATGACTCATATGAAGAACCAAGATGAAGATCATATAAGCAAACTTCCGGATGCCATCCTCGATCACATCCTTTCCTTGATTCCATTGAAGTGTGCAGTAAGTACCAGCATTCTATCAAAAAGATGGAAAGAGCTCTGGAAAACCATGTGGGCCGACACAACTACTCTAGACTTTTGTGGAAAATTTGCTACAAGTGATCAATCCTATCATGATACCTGTGATATTATAAACCGATTTGTCCATAGCCACAGACGTAGTACTATTGATACTTTTCGGCTCCATCTCGATTGCGTGCCGGACATCCAGGAATGGGTGGAGTTCGCTGTTGAAAAGAGAGTCAAAGAGATTGATCTTGATTTCACCAAAAGCATGTATAGGCTAAGAAAATTGCCCCCTCGTCTCTTCTCCTGTGATTCCCTGACCATTTTGAAATTGAGCGACTGCAATCTCAAGCTTCCATTGGTTTTTAGGGGCTTCAGCTCTCTCAGGGTTGTGCATCTTACTAGGGTTGAGATCATTCAGTCTTCGCTCGAAAGAATGCTTGTTTATTGCCCCATGCTCGAGGACTTGGCTCTGAAGTCTTGCTCTGATTTCCCAATGTCTGAAATTTCGGCTGCTGACTTGAAGAATATCAAAAGCTGTTTGCTGATTGGTGGATGTAATTGGTCTGCTAATGTGGGATCGTTTTTGTCCAAACTTGCTCATGTTCAGATTCTCACCATATGCCAGATGATGATGCATGTAATTTCTCATCCCTGCTCTTATTTATTTATTGATGATGCATGTAATTTCTCATCCCTGCTCTTATTTATTTATTGATTTTTTTCCCTGCCAGTTTGCTTGCTTACACTGTATTGAATTTTGTAGGCCTGTTTGGTTACTTAGATTACGTAGGAATTCATGGCTAAATGAGCTCCATTAATAACCGCCTGGGTATTTGATGAGTTGCAACAGGCATGGGTTTCCTCCCCACGTCATGTGTTTGGATCCCACCTTACACTTGTCTGGTGCACGTGTGTGGGGTAATAGTCTTACATGGTTAAATAATACCATACGAACCCTTGTCATAAAAAACATAATGAAGCTCCATTCATAAGATTATTGAAGAGATGAGGGGTGAAGGAGATAAGTAAGCAATGTAAATAGGACATTTGAATTATTAGGGTGATGGTTGAGATATTCATTTTCCATCTACTCTTGTTTATATTTCCACCGAAGGAAAAGTTATTTGATTGGTGCTTATTTCTGGATACTCACCTTTGATTGTCATTTTTAACAACATTGGGCATGAATTCCTATGTATTATATGCAAATAAATAGGACCTTAGTAAAGCAGGGTCTAACTAATGTGTCTTACAGAAATTTATGGTGAGGGTTGGGTAATAATTTCCTACTAAATTTGATAGCCCTTTCTCTTTCCCTTTACTCCTTCAATGTTAGCCCCTTTTATGCCAAGCCATTGCTTAGACCTTGTAGGAATTCGCCTCCAAACAAATAAGCCCTTTTAAGCTTCTCTGGATAATTTGGTTTCTAGCTTGTTGATATTTAATATGATTTATTTTGTGTTTCATAGGGGTTTAAGGTACCAGGATATGAAAATGCACCTGGGAATTTTCCAATTACTCTCCCTGATGTGATAGAGCTACAATTGGAAGTTCTCAACATCCATTCTCTGTCTGACTTTTATGATTTGCTCACAAATTGGAACTTTCCTTGCCTAGAAAGACTCATGGTTGGTCTACTTTACCTTAAGTAATTTCTACTATCCTGTTTATCAATTAACACTTGTTGCTCTATTGAAATCCGATATAATTATAAATTGACAGGTTAAATGGAGTCCTAATAGTTGTTTATGGTCAGGGCGCGTACAGCCATCAGGATGTGTTTTTCATTGTCTCAAGATGATAGAGATGAATGGGTTTTATGGCGATGACAAGCAAATGCAAATGGTTACATTTTTCTTAGAGAAGGCTGTCAAATTGGATACCATTGTTTTAGTAACTCCTAAGGAAGGCACAGAGGGATATGTAAGGTACGATGAGGCTTCATTCGGGTTCCTTCATGAGCAACTTCTGCTCTTACCAAAAGCATCAAGAAATGCTCGGGTTGTTATACAAGAAGACGAAAGAAGATGATGACATATACTGGTAACTCTATAAATTTCGGTTTTATCATTAGGAACATGGATGTAATGATACCATAATGCCTTCGGTTATTTGTATAGGATTATTTTTTATGAGATATTTCTATAGGATTTTAGGGATATGAGTGTGATCTTTACACTTATTCTCATGATTGCAGTTTCTTCATTAAATATAATAAAATAAAGAAAATTTGTTTGCATGAGTAATATTGCACACAAATCCCAAAGTTTGAAATTGGTTTTCTTCCAACTCTGGTATTCTCCTCCTCCATCACTTCTATCCCACTAGTTCTACAGAAACATTTCTCCTTCATATTTTGGCTTCATAAACATTGTTTCAATTTATTTTATAGAAACCCAAGGATTATTGTAGCTCTTCTTGGTATCAGATCTAGGATTAACCAAGGGTTTTGGTGATTACCTCCTATGGCTTACATTGAACTACTTAGATCTATCTGAGGTTCATAGTTCTGGGGTATAGGCAATCAGAAATTATTTTGATAAATCAAGAGTTAAGATCAATCCAAGAAAAAGGCATACATGTTGAAAGTAATGCAAAAATAAATTGTCAGGCCAAGTTCTCTCTTATTCTTCTTGTTGTCCCAGAGAACTCCTTCCTTCTTCATTCTCTCTCATTTTCCATTTTTCGTTCCTTTCCATGGTTGTGAAGTATCGTTGCAGAGCACCTTCCGTCGCCACCATGACTTCCGATTCTCTCTCTTTCATTTCTTCAAGGATAGAAACGATTTTACTTTATCTTACTCTTTCATCTGAAGTCTTTTCCAAATCTCTCTCTCTCTACAACTGATTTGAAAGAGAGCAGTTTGCTCTTTTGCTTGTTCTCTCTCTCTCTCTCTCTCTCTCTCTCTCTCTCTCTCTCGTTTGGATCATGGTCATCAGGTGTTCTTGTTTTGGATTTTGATTTTTATTAGAATCTGATTTTCCGTATTCTGACTTTTGGTGTCGCCGAACTCAGATAAATTTCTCAAAATATCTGATAAACTGGACAAAAATTCAGATAAATTTGCCAAAACTAAGATAAATTTATCTGAGTTTCGGCAAATTTATCTGAGTTTCTAGCAAAACTCAGACGAATTTATCTGAGTTTCGAACAACTTTTATGAGTTTTGAACAAATAGTCATGTGAAGTGGTGCCATCCAATGACCCACATTCACCAAATTCAAGCAACTCATGCCGGCGTCCACTTCTTTAACTATGTCCTCTTGAGTGTCATTCTCATGTACCTTTGAAACAGTACCCATATCATCCAGGCAAATGGTTTCTACACGCATGGAACAATCTCTTAAGGAGATACTCTTATTCTCCACAGTATGGTTCTCATTATTTTTCATTTTGTCACAAAGCTTCTTAGTTGGGCCATTTAACTTTGAAGACAGCTCCAACTCAGTTCTCCTTAGTAAATTATCCACCATTTGAATTCCTTGCAGATTTGTATGCACTTCTGCTATGAATGGAGTCACTGGATCATCCTTCTTCAAGAACGAGTGTAACCCGTCAGAATGTTCCACTGACTCTTGGAAACAAAGCTGGAAAGCTTCTGCAAAAGCTTGTCTGGCGAGGCTCTCATTGGTTTCAAATATAGACAGAACCTGGAAGGAGAGAAGTTCCTTTCAATTATTGCTGAGTTTTGGAAAATCTATATGAGTTTTTTCAAAACTCAGATAAATTTGTTTAAGTTTTGCTTTTGCTGACGTATACAAGGGCATTTTTGTCTTTTTCAGTGCGTTATTTTTGCAAGAGGACTGTCGTTAGTATGATAAAATATTATGGACCGTGTGCAACAAAAACCAAAATTGAGGGACCTCCACCCAAATGCCCCAAATAAAAAAGGCGTGAGATACATTACAACAAGCACATGAAGGTAGTGCCAAGGTATTGACAATCAAACTCCGAACGCTTAGCAGAAAACCTATGCATGATAACTTTTCTAGTATTTCAGAAATTGTGAATCAAATAAGAGACTACAGTGAAAATTATCTGATTGACGGGTTGTAGTAAAAACTCCATAAAGTTTACCAACAAAATATGACTATGTTGTTGCTGCAATTGAAAGTCTAAGAATTTGACTCTTCTTCACATTGATGAGATCCCTTCAATCACATGAAGAAAGATTGAATAGATCTGAAGAAAATTCCATAGAAAGTGAATTCCACACTAAGATAAATTTGTCTAAAGAGAAAGATAATGGAAGCAAGGGCGAATCATGTGATAGAAACTCAACACCTGGACACCCCCACACCCCCCCCCCCCCCCCCCCCACACACACACACACACAATGCTACTAGTATAAAAATTTGGTTGCATTGAGAGGTTTTGTCGACCCCAACATAATTGGGACAAGGTTATAGTGATGATGGTTTTGTCAACTCAAATAAAAACAAACAAATTTGGTTGAAAAAATTGAAAATGAAAATTTGTTTCTTGTATGCTATTCAACTCATGAATATCCTAAACATGTTTGGTGTATGGATAGTGGTTGCAGTAACTATATAATAGGGAATTTAGATGATTTTATCTGTTCAGATAAATCTGATAAAAGCAAGGTAAAAATGAGAGATGAAAAATATTCCTATGGCTAAAAACAAAAGTTTTCTTCATAGTCTTAATGGTGACAAGAAACATGCTTTGAAAGCATCTTTTTGGATGAAAACTGGCTTTGGCATCCTAGATGGACAATTGAGTTTCAAAATTCCGGTGTTCTAGTCTAAACAAAATATGTCGCATGGTTTGCCTTCTATCAAGCATGTGGACAAAAGTTGTGAACGTTGAATAATTGGAAAACATCATCAGGATGTATTTCCAAAGGGAAG
Organism: Camphora micrantha; assembly: GCA_003546025.1. NCBI lineage: Eukaryota > Viridiplantae > Streptophyta > Magnoliopsida > Laurales > Lauraceae > Camphora > Camphora micrantha. The sequence continues at coordinate 20,065,250 of QPKB01000008.1, read as the reverse complement.
TCCATGGAGAGCCTCTAATTCTCTAAGTTGATGCATGTGGATGTGTGTGTTCAAAATGCAAACTTTCGCAATTAATAATAATGAATCATTTATTATTTTTATTGATGATTACAATAGGATGCCATGGGTGTACTTTGTCAAGGAAAATTTTGATGCATTGCATGTTTTAGAGAAATTCAAGAACTATGTTGAAAAAATAACTATTTTTCCAAAACTTTATGCACCAAGAGAGGAGTATAATTTATTTTGAATGAGTTTAATGTTTTTTTGTGAAAAAAAATGGTATTCTTAGGCAATTGACTACAAGGTGCACGCCCCCAACAAAACTGAAGTGGTGGAGCGGAAAAATTAGAGTGTTGTGGAAATGACAAAAAACATGTTGAAAGCAAATGGGCTGCCTCTTTATTTTTATGCTGAAGCAATACATACAATAGCCTACATACCTAATCGGAGTCCTACGTAGTCTTTGGAAAACATGACTCTTATTGAAGATAGGGCCAGTTGGATACCAAAGGTAAAGGATCTCAAGGTATTTGATTCAACTGCCTTTGCTCATGTTCCAATGGAAAAAAGACCGATGATTGATCATGATGGAAGATGGCAATTCAAGTTCAGCCACGCCAAGTACCCCTTCAACACCTGTAAGTTCACATTCATTAAGTTCATCGTTTTTAGGATCCCCACCAAGAAAGGTGTAATTATTGTGAGAAATATACAGATTAAAGGTGTCAATTCACACATTGTAGAACCAAGTTGATTTGAAGAAGTCGTGTAATATACAGAGTGGTGTGATGCCATGGATGATGAAATTATAGCATTAAAGAAGAACCAGACTTGAAAATTGTTGATTTACTCAAAGGGAAGGAAGTTGTTGGTTTGGAATGGATTTGTAAATAAAAAAAATTAATCTGATGGCTCAATACAAAAGTTCTAGGCAAGAAATGTATTTTCAGTGCCCGTGCATGCTTAAATTATCACTCCTGCCCACCTTAGCATAATATTGTCCACTTTGGCCCAAGTGCACAGATGAGGATGCCCAGCGCGGTTACCCATTAATGAAGATCCCATTTTGGCATTAGCTGAATGCTACGTGAAGGGGTATGAACAAAGGAAGAAGAAGAAGTCGCCGTGAGCGCTGCAGCCCCTTCCTGTAGTTTGTCCAGCCCTCTTGGGCCAGATCCAGGGATGTTTCCACCTTATTCCAGCCCATTTATCTATTTTCAATTTTTCATGTCTCTAAAGGTTCTTTTAGTCTTTTATTCATGATCTTTTTTATAACCAGGATTAGCTTTGGGGCTGGGTTTCAATGGCTCAAATGTATACTTTAGGGATGTATTTTGGCTGAGAAATATATGCAATGAAACCCTAGAAAGTGGGGGTCTTTTCTAGGAGTCAAACAGGTCATTTGGAAGCGCCCGTTTGGTACTTTTACTTTTAAAATAAAGTGGAATGAGGTGAAATGAAAAAAATGAATAAAATATAAGTGAGTTATGATGGTATTTTGTTTTTAGTTATTTGGAATGGAATATTTTTAACTTTCTGTATGGGGAAATGGAATTTTTTTGTCTTATAGTGAATAAAGGTAGTTGATTTTTTACTTTTTTTTTTTTTTGAAAAGATGGAGGAAATTTTGTTAAAAAGTGCTTTTGAAGGGATTTTTAACTTGACTTGACTTTACTTGAATTTATAAGTAAAATTACAAAACAGGCGAGTCCCCCTCATGTTTCCGAACTGCAACTATTGGACAGCAGTTGATTTCATTTTCCCTTTTGCTCTTCTCATTTTGTTGTAGTTTCTTGCATGTCTGGATGTATTGGACTTGTTATTGGGTACCTGTAGCCCCATGACCCTCTGCTCCAGCCACGATGGTGTTCTGGATCACTAGCTGCGTGCAAATGTCAGGCATTATAGGACAGTTGAACACCCATTTCAGCTACTGCAGAGTCCGTATAGGTTGTGACTGCAACCAGTAGTACACCACCCATCCTAGTAATGCTCCCACCCAAACACAGTTAACTTCGGAGTTTTTATAGGATCTAGAGCCGCATGGCTTTAAAATGCATCATCTTAAGTTAAGACAGATTTTGACTTATAAGCTCAGAGGCAGGACTTAGATATTTCCAATGTGGGGACTTGGACAAAGTCTGATCACAGTGCTATTCAAAGAAATCTACCCTTACCATTGCAGACTCTCCTTTCTTGGCTTTAAAATGCATCATCTTAAGTTAAGACAGATTTTGACTTATAAGCTCAGAGGCAGGACTTAGATATTTCCAATGTGGGGACTTGGACAAAGTCTGATCACAGTGCTATTCAAAGAAATCTACCCTTACCATTGCAGACTCTCCTTTCTTGGCTTACATGATCACTTGATCTGCTCTTGCCTCCAGGGATTACTCAGGCAAATTGGAATCTTATGGTAACTATGAGCTACATGCAACGTGAAGTATTGATTTTTTCAAAAACTTATGCTCCACTTACTTGATCTGACACATTTCTGGAGTGTTTTCCATTTTGATGTTGAATCTACATTTTTAAATGGTTTTTTTGGATGAGAAAGTATATGTGCAGCAATTATAGGATTATGATATTGTTGTTGAGTAAAAGAAGGTCTATAGGGGAAGCTCTTTTCGGTCTCAAACAAGCACCAAGGAGTTGGTATGGTATGATTGATGGGCACTTTACTCATTTAGGGTTTCAAAAAAGACCAAGTGAGCCAACCTTGTATATCAAATCAAGAGCCACAGATAAGGTACTCATTGTTTGACTTTATGTTGATGACTTGATATATACGGGAAATAGTGTATCATTGATGGATGAGTTCAAGGAAAGTATGATTAAAGAATTTGAGATGAGTGGTCTTGGAAAGATGAGTTATTTTCTCTAGATTAGAATTGAAGCAATGTGATGAAGGAATTTTTATCCCACAAGAAGAATATGTTACCAATCTTCTTGAAAAATCCAAAACATCAAATTGCAATGCAGTGAGAACTCCAATGAATATAACTCGAAGATTCATTATCAATGATGAGCAGAAAAGGATGACTTTCATGTGTTTGAAAGTTTGGTTTGAAGCTTGTTGTATCTCACACACACGGCCTCACTTCATGTAAGCACCCAATTTGTTATTAAGGTTAATTCAAAGCCCAAGCAGGATTCACTCAGGGGCTGCCAAAAGGGTGTTAAGATACCTAAAGGGAACTAGATCCTATGGTATTTGGTACACTAATGCTAACAATTTTGAATTATGCAGTTTTTCTAAAAGCGGTTAGGCAGGTTCTATTGATTGATCACAAAATATGGTAGTCAAGTTCGTTTCGGACCTATTTCAGTTTAGCTCCGAAGTGAAGCATTTCATCCAATTACATTTTGGCTTTCTATTTCGAGAACTCGTAAGAATTATACACACACACTAGAAAAATATAGAAATTCTCACTCTACTAAGCATTACAAATATAGTTTTTATAAATTTCAAACGCATCCCCCTGGCAAATAATACAATAAAAAAAATGTCAGTTAACTATGCATCGTGTCATCATCACAATCACCTTCATTAGCTCGCTATTCTTCTCGGGTGGGGCCACCTATTTCATCACCCCAGTGAAATCAAGGATACACCCTTACGCTTATGTTGGTTGCTCCATGGTCATCCGATTATTAACATCATTCATGGTTAAAGAGAGGTGCTTCTTCGTCAGTCCAACCACCAAAATATTAATACTATCCAAACTGATAATGTCCGAAGCAACATTTCCGGTTCTTTTTAGCATGTCCCTACAATGTACAAAAGTTAAAATTTTACTATATGATTAATGACTATATGCCAAAGAATTACATAAAATTAACATCTAATATACCTTTCACGAAGCTTCAGATTATAATGCACAAAGACTAAATCGTTCGGCCTAATGATGTTCTAGCCTATTTCCCTTAGGGAAATGAATGTTTTCAAAGATGCTCCAATTTTCTTTTACAACCACTATAACTGCAGTACTAACTCAACATTCGAGTTGCTAATTTCTGCAACTCAGGGGTACGAGTTCCAAATCGAACCCACCATTTATCTATTAAGAATTTAAATGAAATATAAAATTATTTTTTCTGAAATACAGTCATATAATTATTTAATGAAAATTTGAAGACTTTTGGTTACCTGGAGAAATCTTATCTCGATTTCTTATTGCTCCTGCAAAACCAAAGTCAAAATGGCTATCTTTATAATCCTCACATTATTTGAAAATCATGTCTTGAGTATCAGAATCAAGAACTAACTTCTCTATAACATTATTCAGATCCATGACAACTTCTCCATGCTTAGAAAATGTATGGCTAAAGAAAAATGTCACATTCAAGTAGTGTGCTGCAGCTTGTAAAGTGCATTATGAAGTTGATTGTTCCACCCGTGATCGATAATCTTCCATTGCATCTTGTATTCTTTCTTATTTTTTAACCTCTTTTGAATGACTTTATTTGTTGAATCTATTTTTTAATATCCACTAGACAAAGAAATGCCATCAAAGATTCACCAACTTTCAATATATGCTCAATATTCCTCCAGAATGTATGATCAAGTATTATATCAGTGATCCCCATTCCACCTGGGGGTACTTGAACAGTAGATTCAACCCAAGCAGTACTCGTAAATATTTGTCTAAGTTCTTTTTTTAATTTAAAAGGGCATTGCACAGTAATAAGATTAATAATGAATCTTGTGATGGTTAGTCGAATTAGTTCTCTCTCATATGTATACTCTCGTCTCATTAAATTTAGTACTCATAAATTATTGTAAATGAACTTTGTCACTTTCCTTGCCATCTCAATTGTGTATACATCTACAGGAAATAAGACAAGCTTTGCCATATCCTCTAACATCAGATCTATACAATGAGCAGCACAAGCTGTCCAATAAAAAGTTTTATATTTTTCGGCCACTCTTTTTACTACTGCTTTGTAAATGACATAGTTGTCAGTGATAAATTGGACAATATTTTCAAGCCCAATAAGTAAAGTAATTTCATCAAAAACTTTATGTAGTGTATATACATTTTTCATAAATGCACTTGTATCAACTGACTTCAGAAATATTACCCCTTTTAGGCAAAACACATGAAACTTTATAAATGTTCATTGCCTTTCATTTGTGATCTACCCATTAGCCATGGCAGAGCACCTAGTTTCACTACAACATGTCTTATAATGCTCCATGAAATCTTAGCTTTGATTATAGTCTTCCTTAAAGTCTATCCACAAAGGTCATCATATGATGACATCTTGTAACCTAGCCCTATTGAGCTGATTGCATAGGCCATTACTTGAAAAAATTTTGATTTTGCTACGCATTAAATGAGATGTTTGCATCAAGCCACCACCGGTTAATAGCCGCATCAGATGCATCTTTTTTTACCTTTGTTCATCATTCATTGGAGTATTTGATATACCTCTTCTTTTATTTTTGTGTAGATGTTTGAGGGACCTTCTCTTTATCCTTCCTACTTATTAGGGCGGGGGTAGCTGCATTTGTAAATATTGTTATTTCTTCTACCTCAACATCATCTTCTTTTGTATCACCCACTGGAGTTCCATATGGACTTCCAGTTTTCTTGTTTTATTATCTTTTCTTTATTCTATCCCTTTTAGCTAAGTCTTTCCATTTTCCATTGAACATCATGTGACACTATTTTACATGGTGCAATATCTCCTGTCACCCCCAAACTCTAGTGAAAAATTACATGTTTAGTGTTGTCTGGATCCATGTAACCATGAGCCTATGCGGGATCATCGAATCTAACGGCCATAGTAACAGATGGCATCGGTGTACTTCTTTCACTCATTTTAAAAATCAAATAATCAATTTTCTATAATTTTTTATACAAGTTCAAGTCCTTCGATGTCAAAATTAGGAGGAATTACAAACAAAAAAAAAAAAAAAGGAGTAATCATGCATCCTAGCCCATAAATTCATCAAAAGGGTCCACTTATGCAATCCAAACCACTCAAAGTAAAGATCCATCCCACTTATTCAGTTTGAACCAAATCACTCTAATAAGAACAGAGTGTGAAATCACTTTTTTATGAGTGACCAATTTGACCTAGGATTTAGGGTCGTTTAAGGAATTCTAGATGTTAGGGTTTTGGGGACATGATATAGCATTTACAAATCCCATATTCTTGCCTAGCATCCATGAATTTTAGCCACAAGAAAGGTCTCAAATGACCTTTGATAATTCAGGAATTCTACCCTCCTTACATTTTGGTGGAGTTCATGGATGCTCAAGTTCAAAGGAGCATCCAGGAATACCACTGTGTTTGGAAATTCAGGAATTCTCCAAACAGAAATTCCTTGAATTCTATAAAAGAAACAGGCCCTTAAGTATGACAATAGGATATTTCTTATTCTCTCACAACAACAGGGAGACTTATTGAGAAAAGATGTTAAAAAAAATATGGTGGGTGGGGACCCTAATGATTAATTAAAATGGTCTCACTCAATGCTTAAAAGTCATAGTGGATCCACTTGAATAATGGAAAGCATGGCATCTCAACTAATCTTGGAGACTTTCAAGGGCTTATTTTTTTACTAGAATTTTCAACAAGAATTTGCTATGTTGGTGTTTCTTGAACATGATGTGACATATTATCTCCTGACATTTGAAATGATGTGTTTCTTTCACCAAAATTCTAATTTCAGCTTTCTAAAAGGTCTCAAATGACTTTTTGGAATTTCTGGATTTCCATCCCAATGCATTTGGTTGGGATTTCAAATGCTGCATCAAAGATGAGGGATTTGGAATTCCACCTCAAGGGAATTGCTTTTGGAGAATTTGAAATTCCTCCATACATGAATTTTGAGAATTCTAAAGAAACAGGCCTGTTGGATTCGACTAATGAAGATACAATTAGGCCAATCTGTGCTAGTGAAGCCCATCCAACACATGGTCACTCCAAATGATTTTCATTCTACCATATTTTATTCATTAGATGGGCTCACAAACGCTTCGTTTATTTGGTAGGTTCACAATGTTTTCGTCACTGGGTGAGCCCCACTGTGCATAACCTTCATTAGATGGTTTTTCATACTTCTCACCATAAGATGGTACAATACTGCCACTGATGAGTAAGCTCCATTTCTATCTTTTGCAGCCACCTCTATTATCTTTCATTAAATAGAGACCCACCATAATGCATCATCATCATCATGGTGCTACTAGTAAATGGTGACTTCTGCAACATGCATGTAGATTTCATCATCATGAATAGCCGTATTATGTTGGGTCAGCTACGTGAATTATGTTGGTCAAATCCTTACATAGGTTGTATTTTTTCATATACATCCTTACTACTCTCGTTTTTGTCATCTTCAGCCAATCTCTTATCCTAGAGGAGTCAACTACATAGGGTCATTGTTGACATGTGCCAAATATACCCAAAACAACTCGAACTATTGTTTTGAAAGAAGTGTTGATCCTAGATGGGTGTCGAAACCGAACTCGCCGAGAACCTTTTTGCGTTCCGGTGAGAGATAGATCATTCGAACTAGATGCAAATGATCTCAGATTTACTTGATAATCAGGAGATGGGAACACCTAAGAGTTACAGCTACTATGAACGCTACGCTTCCTGAATCCCACATCTCCTAACGAGCATGGAAAGGAAATCGGAAATTTGAATCTGATCCAAACTTTTCCACCAAATTTGATGCTTGTCTTACTCGACCAGATCAAGACTTATTGAGAGTTCATCTATGGCACACCGCCGGGCTTGATCTAGCGTGAGGCCCATGGCGGTCAAACCACACAATTTTCCTAACATATCTCTTGATTTTTCATCTATTTATGTTATTCCTAAACGCAGCCAAATACACTCACTTATGATGTTATCTTTCTTAGTTCTACAACACATCCATCTCAACATTAATTCTCATATTTCTTGCACTCATTTTTTGATATGATGTATCATAATTAGCTAATATTATACTCTATAGGTCATATTGTCCGGTCGATATCTTATAAAAAGATTTTCTTCAATCTTATTGGTGTGCACCGATTCAAAGCGCTTCAAAAGTAAACCTCCATTTACTTTAACCATCCATCTCTTATATTATATTTGGCAGCCTATTTAAATTCCTTTCCAAACTAATTATAGAATCAATGTATGAGAAAGACTCTTATGATATCTCTTGAGCTTCAACTCTCCATCCTCACAAGAGGTGCCCATGAGGTGCACAAAGCGAGAGTAGCCCATTATAAATACCGTCCTCGTGGACCATTCATACTCCACCCCCGAGCCTTACCCCCACCTATGTACAAATTTCAAGTTCATGACATCATCATAATCTCTTAATTCATGAACCTAAAATTTTAATGACTATCAAGAAATGAGATGCAAACCTAAAACCACCCCGCCCCCAGGGCAAATTCATGAACAACGAATGAAGCATCACTTTTGTTGATTTAAAATTTTAATCCAACGATCCATCCAAACCCAAAACCACCCCCGCCCCTCGGTGCAAATCAAGGACGGACCGAGGCACAAGCACGTGGGTGCGGTCGCACCCGTTAAATCACAGTATATTTCAAAAAATTCAATGAAAGTCGTGGATGCACCCTCAAAATCCATATGAAAATTGTAGGTTTGCCCGCAATACCGAATTATCCATTAAGGTCCGCACCCCTCAAATAAAATTCTTGAGTCCGCCACTGCAAATGGGACCGATTGTTGCATTGAAATAAAAATGATCTAACTTAAAACTGGACACTGCAGATAGGTTCCATCTGATCACATGGCCAAGATGAGTCACTTTGGTATTTAATTCATGACCTAATAATGCTATGGCACACTATCCATGTGTTCACAATTCACCATTCACTATGACCCACATACGATTGACTTGTATTTTCTACATAATTATGATTGCATAAGAATCCAATTTGAGACTTTTCTTTGCCTTTATAATCTTTTATAAAAATTAGTTATCTTAATACCACATCTGCAAGATCCATTTAAGGGCGGGGTGGGTATCACATCTGCAAGATCAATTGATCGAAGGGCTTTCAAATTTTGGATGAGTAGCAAATTTAGGAGGATGTCGATTCATGGGGAAGAATAGATTGTGCATCATTTACATTGATCATAGAGACCGTCTGACTCCACAGTTTTTTGGAGGGCCCCATAATTGTCCAATCGTGAATGGCTGCCAAATATTGTGTGATAAATTGGGAACCTTTAAAAGTCAAGAGAGTGTCTAGTTGGGCCGGTGAAAATACAAAGGCAGGCCCGAGACTTTTCCTATATTTGTCAAGTATTTTAATGTTGTCTACAGATAAAGATATATATATATATATAACAAAAAAAAAAAAAAAAAGGAAAAAGGAAAAAACTTCATAATTGTGTTTTGAGGGTGTTTTTTTTTTTTTTTTTTTTATAAAACCCACCTAAGGTTTTTATGATTCATAATTAAGCCCATGTGGTTTCGGTATTTAGTGATGTTTAATACATTTCATGTCCTTAAAGTCGGTTGCAAGTACCGTCATAAGTTTTTAGAGTGAAATGACGCTTTTGCTCATCTCTTTATCCCTATATGCATAATTTCAAAAGCCTTTTGTGTTTTTCTAAAACTTGTAACATTAACCATTAGTGGAGTACATTTAGTGGGAGAGAACAACCCTACATAAATTCATTTTTATCAATAAAAGACCCATTTTATTAAAACCCAAATCTGTCGCACACCGACAAACATCCATACTTACAATTAATTATAATTGATCCAATCAATGCAACTCACTATTGGATTGATAAAAGCTTCAAGAATATATGATTGTGCTTCATGTGCATGAGTTATGGAGAGAGAGACCGTAGCAACTTGAGATAAAGTAATGGTATCTTATAAATAATTACATACTCATTTCTATTTAATGTAGGGATGGCAATGGGTCAGATTTAGAAGGGGACCCACCCCAACCCACTCTTTGATAGCTTTCCATATACTAACCTGAGCCGAATTCGGACTTTCGGTGCATCTAGCTAACCCGCCCCGCCCTATGTCTTTCACTTTATATATATTACTAACTGAGATTTTTTCATATGAGTGTTTATCAAGGTAAATGATAATATGGAGTGACAATTTCCTAGACCCGACCCGTGAGTAGCGGATTTGGTATGACAATCATAAAACCTGTCATGCGTTGGCACAGGTATGGTGCATTCCAAAACCAATCAGGGTGGTCTTGGTTCTGCCTAAGCCTGAGCCAGCTCGCCCCATTGCCATCCCTAGCTTAATCCAAGCAAAACTATTTTTATAAAAATTCAATACCAACCTCATCGCGGTGGTCATTCTCATTAGGATTACAGATTTTAGAGACATGAAAGGTATTAAAATAAAAACGTAGGGAAACCACATCAGACTCTTTATTATAGAAGGTACGTACCAAAAAAAAAAAAAAAACTCTTTTGTTTTCTAATAATTATTAAAATATTTCTAGGGATCAAAGCGTTCACTTCTGATGGAATGATTTCTGATAGAACGGTTTCAGCTCTTTCCGTCGGGCTGACTATGGCTACCAACCATATTCCAAGCTTCCACCATACACCAGACAAGGAGAGAGTGATAAGGACTGTCTGCCCTTCAGACAAAATAAAATATAAACCTTGACCACCCCATCCTTGCTAAGGAAGATTCATCACCTATAAAAGGAATTATATGTAAAGCCTCCCACATGAGAGAGAGAGAGAGAGAGAGAGAGAGAGAGAGAGAGCAATGAGGAGGAGAAGCCATGGCCAAGACATAATCAGCCAACTTCCAGATGCCATTCTTCATTGCATCCTTTCCATGATGCCAATGAAATATGCTATAAGAACTAGCACTCTATCGAAGAAATGGAAGGATCTGTGGAAATTCGTTTGGGCATACAATAGAGTCCTAGACTTCGGTGAGGAATTCACGGCAGTTCAAACGCCTTTAGAAGCCACAGTAACCATCAACAGAATTCTAGAGCTGCACGAGAGTATGAACATTGACCTTTTTCGGCTCTTCATTTATCCTGCAGATTACTATCTATCCGACATTCAAAGATAGGTCAAATTTGCAGAGGAAAGGAGAGTTAAAGAGCTTGATCTTGGCTTTCCACGTTGGTATTTTCCCTTTCTCAGAATGCCTGGCAAAGCACGATATACAAAACCATTTAAACTGCCCCCTTGTCTCTTCATGTGTGATTCCCTAACCCATATGAAATTGGCAAGCTGCAACTTCAATCTTCCATCAGGTTTCAATGGCTTTAGTTCCCTCAAGGCACTCTCTCTTAATGATGTTGAAATTACTTGTGACATGCTTCAAACTATGCTTCTTAGTTGCCCCGCCCTTGAAATTTTGACTCTGTTTGAATGCTTCTGTGGGTCATTGAAGGCCTCTGCTCCAGATCTGAAGCTAACAAAGTTGACAGTAGCCTATTGTTTCGGAGTTGAGATTGAGCTTTTTGCTCCAAATCTCCTTTCATTTCACTTCAATGATGAATTCTTTTCATACTCACTCAAGAATCTATCATCTTTGGAGGATGCAATTATTACAACAGTGGGCCTTAACTATGCTTTCTACAGTTATAATCGGACCATGATTTTGTCTAAGATAGCTCATGTTAAGATACTTAACCATATGCGACGTCATTCTTCAAGTAAGCTTCCATCCCTGTTCGTTTCAAACACCTAGCATAGCTGAAAATTTGGTATTAGACATGATGCTAATGTGTTCTAATGTTTCCTAGCATGTTTTCGAAGTAGTATCTGAAGGCGTTGAAGACTTCCCTATTGTCTTTCCCAATCTGATTGAGCTGCAGCTGATAATGAGAGTGTTGGACAACTCCAATCTCGCAGCCCTATATGTCTTGTTCAGAAATTGTCCCTTGCCCCCGTCTGGAGAAACTCTTCATAGAGGTTTGTCTGCATGAACCTGAAGAAATTTCACAGTTCTTCAACAAACTTAAAGTTCTTTGAATCTAATATGATCTCAAACTTGCAGCTTCAAACCAATCCCAATAATGCTCCACCGGAACACTTGGAAGAACCAATCCAAGAGCCTGCAGCTGCAGATTGTGTTTTTTATCACCTCAAGACAGTAAAGTTTAACAGCTTTTGCGGGTGCGAGAACCAGATGTTGTTGGTGAAATTTCTCTTGGAGAAGGCTATTGTACTAGAATCCTTGGTTTTAGTGGAGCCTAAGAATGGAATCAAAGACAGTGCAGGGAAGGATCTAGCAACTGATGCAGAATCCAATGAGACACAATTAAGGTTGCTCGGTGAACAACTTAAGCTCTTGCCGAAGGCATCAGCATATATGCAAATCAAATTATGCAAATATTTAGAAGGTGATAACAGTTTACACCCAACGCATATAGAAGTTCACAATTGGATAAACTTGTAGAGTCTTGTTGTCTTGAATATGCAACTTTAGAATATATATGCTCTATCTATTCAAGCAGATTATAAAAATGGTTTGTAAACTTTTATCTCTTTTATCTTCCAAACATTTTAAGTGTACCCAATAAAAAAAAATAAAGTTAAGACAGTAACATGGAAACATAAATATCCCACTTCCAATAAGATGAGTAAAATATGCATATAGTTCATTTCTCCTCAAGGAAGATTACAGGGTAAAACCTTACCCTCCCTACATTTTTTAACTTGTCCAAGTGTCACCAACATCAGTACAATCTCTCTGTTGGATTTGTATTATTCTTACCTTGTAGTGAAGAAGATTACTACAATCCATTGGTTCAATCACTCCAACCTCAAAACATTTCAGGGGCCAGTCACATGGGTATCCTTTGCATTCATTCTAACAGTCTACCTTGACAAGAAACAGGCCCTTCAGGAACAAATTTTACGGGCCAGTTTCAGAACCTTTGGGTCCATATCCAACAAAATCACCTCTTTTTTAGTCCTTTGGGGAGGAGAGACTCGGAAGGATTCATGGGCACATCACACATTTGTGAGATCTTGACCTTGATAAGTTGGCTCTACCAAGCTTTCCACAAATCAAGGCCTCTATGGTATGAACAGAATATGCGGAGGAAAACCAAGGGTCTCAATGAGGTGAGCCTGGGTTTGCGGTCCCAACTCACTACCTCAGCAGGACACAAGATGAACTCAGATCGGTAACCTGTCAAGCGAAAGCACTTGCTAAAGGCTTGGACTGATTTTCATAATTATAGATACACAAGAAGAAAATTAAAATTGGCATATATCCATTGAAGTGGATGATCCTGACATCCACTCGCATCCAAGTGTTCCAGCTGTAATGGAAATTATCATATTTCTACAATGCAATTGAATCCATCAACTTAAGAAACATCAAATATGCAGAACAAAATTCTCTTTTCAAAAACTGTTTAACATAGTTAAACTCCTTTCCTTACATATGCACATGGACAAGAGGTACTAAGAAATTGTGCGAATAGAAAGCTAATTAAACAAGAAACTCCCTGAGACAATCTAGTGCTTGTCCTTGGTGATATCTTTTTCTGGTACCTTTGATTCCAGTTCCTTGGGTATTACTTTCTCAGTTGCCCTAGAAGAAGGATAACACCAACAATGAATTAATCAAGATGTTGAGAAGGTTCATGAGAAACAATTTATATAACCAAATCAGAATAGAAACGTCCATCCTAGGCATATTACATAAAAGTATCCCGGAGAGTTGTATAGTTGTTCCCATCATAAACACATGCACGCCAGGAGTTTTATATATAAATATCCCCGTTGCAAGAGGTGAGTAAATGTGAGGGCCGCAGTTGGATTTTCTCCCACAGTTGTCTACTATGCAAATATTTGTGCATTTGTTGTCGACATTCATTGTTGATATCTATGATGCCTAGATACGGCATGAACTAGGCAAAAACATGCCACGGCTAGTGTGAGGACACAAATTTTCATATATGACTGAATTGTTGGATCCAACATGATACAAATACGGGCATATTTTAAGGTCCAGGTATTATAGGTTGTCATCATCTTCCACTCATTAATTTTTCCAATGTCCTTTAATAAAGATATCTAGAATGACAATGTTATGTGCACCTGCCTAAGACATATGTCCGAGTCCTAAACATTTTTGTAGGATGAAAATTAATACCAGTCACCTGATTTAGTTCTGGATAAATTATGGCCATTTCATGGTGGAGTTACTTCCTATTTTTAGGAAGGTAAAGGATAATAACATATCATACAAATCAAAAGTAGATTACTTCACAACAGCATGCTATTCAGACATGTTAGAGCAGCGAAGTCGACCTATAAAACTGAAAGTATCCCTTGGACATCAAATTCACATGAGTCTTCCTTAAACATCATCAATGTAGTCATGAAAAAACAAAATCTATCGTCACTTAAGGACTTGAGGTGTCTCCAGCATGTAGAGGAAAAAAACTACAGTTTTCCACATTTTCATCCCAAGTGAAAATCCATAATAATCGAGCTGAAAGTGTGTGTTACTTTAGTTTGCATCTAAAGAGTGTCTAAATGAAGCTTGCAATTTACAAACTATACCAAGAACCAAAAGATTGCAGTTACAACCAAACAGATAAACTGGTCAGGCACAATCAAGATTTTGAATGGTCATTGACAAGCTAAAATAAAATGTATTGCAGTCTCTTACTTAGAAGCTGAAGCAGATTCCTCCTCCAGCCAGTGTCTTATTTGACGGATATTACGTTTGAAAATAGACGCAGATTGCTTCACATCACTGCGGAGTAGGAGAACAACAGCACTTACACCAGCTACAGTGAGGATGAAATTCGTCAAAGCCATTGCTGTAAGACCTCAATCTCTTCAACTTTTCTCTTGCCAATAACAGACCTTCGTTGTAGATAGTTTCCAAATTTTCTAGTATTGAAACTGAAGAAATAGAAATGCAGTTAAAAAAGAAGTTTGATAAGTACTACAACTATTTTAGTGTGTGCACGCGCGTGCAGTGCACACGTGCGTGAGGATTGCAGTTGAGAGCAAACTGCAGTAAATGGAGGAATTGTTCAACAGTGCACAGTTCAGATGTTGTTCCATACAGATATGGCCCAATGGACCTTGATCTTTATCAATAGTGAGCCGCATTACTAATAGACTATATTTTATGCTAAATGAATGACCCATTTATTGAGCCACTTAACAAGCAAAAAAAAGTTTATGTTAAAATTTGTGAAATTAAACATGGTCAGCTGGTATTGGATTTTTTGAAAGTAGTGGGGAGATTTTGATTGCCTTTTCTCTAAGTCTGATTGGTGGTCCTCAGTCCTCACGCATGTAGTGGTTGTCTATTGGAGAAAGAGGGGATGATCCACGGATGATGCTAGCTTCTGTTTGTAAAAGTGAACCTTCAAGATTGAAGCAGCAAGTACTGAAGGAAAGTCAAGAGGGAACAGAAAATTACAAACCCTCCCTTGCTCGGTTAACTGCAGCGAGGGACAATCAGCAGCACAGGGAGAGAAGCAGTAGAATATGGTTAAAAAAATGTTCCTGTCAACGAGGAAAACAAGCATTTCCTAATGAAGTTTTTTGGTCACAAACATAATAGGCCTTCTTAAGAGGGGAAGGGGACGACAAACGGGTTAATAGTCAAGGAACTTATCCATGGTACCAAAGTTGAAATTTCCATTTAAAAGAAGTCAAATCACGACAAGGAGATGACATGGCAGCGTGATCCATATGGCCAAGGTGAACAATCAAGTGCATGGCTATGGAACTAATTAATCATTCAAGGTGTCTTCTGATTATATGGAATGCCAAGAAGCTTGACAAGCTAGATTCATAAAGTGGGAATTCCTGATTTCTGGTGCTTCTGGCACTGCCTAGTGGGTGTAGATGGATCCTCACCGGAGACTCTTCCACAAGGAGAGAGTTCCACAAAGATTCAGTTAGTGATAAATGGAAAGTTAGCAGTGGCTTCAAGGGAACTTCAATGTATTTTGATTCCCTAGTGGGAGATTGGGAAGTACCCACTGATAGGCGCCATGTAAGATTTCTCTAACTGGATTAATCAACAAGTTACAGTTGACTTTCTTCTGTCGGTGCCCAATTCACATGGTGGAATCATCAAGATTACCTATCTATGTCAAAGTTTGATAAGTTCTCAGCCAATAAGGACTGGATCAACATCAATACGAGGGTCTATTTGTGAGCCATTCCCGGGCTTGTCATAGACCAATGCCCCCTTATGTTGGAATCCTTGGCAGAAAATTGAAGCCCAACCCCTATAAACTTACTTAGTTGACTGTCAAGGTAAGGGGTTCAAAGTTGATTAAATTGCTCCTTCCCCAACAACTTTATATTTCTTCTTTGCAACTGATAATGTGGCTTTCTATAATATTCATTGTAGTTCTATTTTCTTGCAAACACTTGCTCAAGATATAAGCATTTATCCAACTTTATGTAACATTAATAGAAGTTTTTTCTACAAGATTTAGTATTTGTTAGTTTAGAAAAGTAGTATTGTGAGTATTAGAAGGAAAACTTTCTATACTTTTTTAGTTTTCAAATGGTTTTCTTTTTCATAAAATCCCTTCCATTTCTTGGCAAAAGAAAATTTTACTAAAGTGATGATTGAATTTGATTAGGCTGTCTATTTTCCTTCAATTGAACGTGCCAATAGTAACTGATTAGGCCATGTCCCTAATCCTCCCTTTCAGACCTAGCGGACCCAGGAATTTCATTTGACCGGGGCGGAAACGGTCAAAGATAAAGTAAATTAAAATGACTTTCAACCGGTCCATATCCAAAGAAGAAGAAGAAGATGCAATGTTTGGTGCCTAAATAATTAAAATGACTTTCAATCAATCTATATCCGAGCTTCAGCAAGTGGATGGGGAAAATCATCATCTAAAAAATAACCGCACTCATCCATACAACAGTGCATAATCATGACTCTGAGGTTTCCAAAAGTAAGTGTTTCTATTTAACATTTCAAAAAAATTAGAGAACAGAGAATGCAAACCTATAAAACCAACATTGCATTCTTACAAATTACCAAGTTATATAATTTCAATATCAATAGTGTTTCCATACCATAAGGTCTCTCTCTACGATGAAAGAGAGAAAAGCACTGTGCTTTCTTCGATGACTCATCCCTAATGGACAATGGCATAAATAACGTGACACCACTACCTTGAAATGTGGGATCAAAGGAAACTCTAGACTCTAGTTCTTTCAAAATGTTCATCCAATCTCACCATATTAAGGAATTCCAATCCCACACATTCAACAACATTGCTCAATTGCTCAATCAACAACCAGAGGCCCTTTTCACAAAAAAGAAAGAAAGAAAAAAAAAAAACACGCTTCGCCTATCTCCAGTCTCCCTTTCCATCCTCGGCCAGCCAGTGTCTCCCTCACTTGGAGTCCATGACCGATGGAAAAAAAACTAAGATTTTTAATCAGAACTGATTTGCATACTCCCACAAATCCATAAAAAAAAATTAGTACCGCTTTATTCTTTCCTTAAGCTCCAGACAATTCCTTCATCATACGAATCCAAATGAGATCACATGTATTTATAAATGAACATTATCAGCATAATCATAAACATCATATTAAGAGCCAAGAATAAATTTTCCAAAAAGAAAAAGGAGAAGAAGAAATAAGTAGTTAAGGATTAAACATTGATCAAGACAATTAGAGAAGACTTGCTCACGACAATCAAAAAATAAATAAATAAAAACAAAATAAACAGTGATCAAGTCCTTATGGTTTAAAATCCAACCCCATAACTGCCCCATGTCTCAATCTTTCTCTTGCATCTCCTCTCATATCCTAACTTACAAATATCTAAACCATGCCCCAAATTGCAGATGAAAAACAGTTAATTGGCAATTTGACACTGATCCAATCATTGAGTTTGAGGCCTAAAATGAAAGGTTAACTTGGCCTGACTAGAGTTATATTTTGGCCACCCAAATTTGCATTACAATTTACAACTGTGTTCATTAAGGAAACTATCATCAGTCTAGAATCTAGATTAAAGTAAATTTAAAATAGATATCCATCACTTCACATGATATTGTTAACCAGCATTAAAAACCCGGAATCTAGTTATCCTAACAAAGAAGGTTCTCAACTCAGGACCGTCCGAAAGGATTGATTATGTCACGAAATCCACAAAACCCAAAATCAATTAATGTAACAAAGAAAGCCATAAATAAATAAAAAAATCCCTAAATCAACACAACACAACCCCAACCCTAATCATCAAATAGAAATCAAACATACAGAACCTTAACCTCTTTGTGTAGTGCCTAAAATGAATCAAATCAAATCAAATCATAGAAGATAGTGGGAGGGGAGGGAGGAGGCGACAGAGAAGTAGAGACGCAGAGAGGGAGAGAGAATCGACAGAGAGATTTACCTGAAGGTCGTTCCAGGAAGAAGGGCTTTTCTTTCGCATAAGTGGAATGGAGGAAGCCCAAGAATATAATAACGATATTGCTGGATATGAGATCGTACACTAGAGTCAAAATTACATAAATATCAAATTGACCATACATCATGTTCATTTTTATTCTCTATTCTTATTTCTTTAAAAACAAATTTAAATTTCATGCTGCTCCCCCAATAAATATAATATCCCAAGAAAACACCCACTTCTCACCAAAACCCTAATTCTAAAACACCCCAACATGGGACTTACATTGTAACACTGGGTGGTAGAAATCACATAATATCCCGCTCTTGTATTTTTTTTTTTTTTTTTTCCTTCTGACAATGTTGGTGTTTCAACCATTTGAGCCAGAATAATTTCTACGGGCCTAAAAAAGAAAATCAAGTAAAATGCCCATGTGACTCAGTGTGATAGTACAGTTTCGAATCCACAACCTCCAGGTGCAAAGGTCCTAAGCCAACTGAACGATCCCTCAGAGTTATGTAATCTTGAATAAGCCCATAACGAAATGGGTTTCACCAATGATGAATTGTGTAGGGATCACAAAATTCCGAGAAATTCTTCAAAATCAAGGTATCTTACTAACACAACATATGACCCCTCAACAATCCTTATGAAACTTGGGCTTCATTCATTAAACATGAGCCTGCATACTATAGTTATAGTTATCTCCTTTTATTACTATGAACCCATAAAGGTGTTTTCATGAATAAACATAGGTACACTGCATGCGATTGACTGTTACAAACGCTTATATAACAAATCAGTGAGAGAGAGAGATAAGACTGTAAAAAAAAAAAAAAACACACGCACACAACTGAGCCAACGTAAGAGGGAATTGAGAAAGAGGGGCATACCTCTTGAAAGGGCAATGGTCCGATGCAAACGTAATCGGGTTAGATATTATGTCCAGATTAGACGTCGTTCAGATCCGATGGCGATTTGTACTGTTCCAACCATCATTTACCACTAGCAAAGCAATTGAAGTCACAAAATATATATATATATATATATATTTAATTTTATGATAGAAACAAGAAATTTTGATTTTGAATTTATGCGTTTATATTATAGAAAGTCTAAAATAAAAAAATTTATACGAGAAGATGCTATGCCCTTTGTCCTAATCATGAAACATAGAATAATAAGCTTTCTTAGAAATCACATAATTGAAAACTTAAATAAATAATTAATATAAGAATTTTAAAATTTTAGTTGAAACTTGAATTATGACATTTTTGTATATATGATATTGAGATGAGATCAAGAAATTTAGAAGAAATTTAAAATATGATATTTTACAATTAGAAGCAAGTTTTGTAGTTGGGTTCAAAGTACGTCGTTATGGATTTCTAAATTTCAACTCAAAACATGCGGTATTAATTTGCTTGACTTACCTTTCCATCAATAATATTGATAAAATCCTCACCACTTATCTTTCTTCATGACAAGCTTTATACTGAAAAGTTATTATAGCAACAGGTCTTTATAAAATAATATAATTAGTTAAGTTGGAAAGTAAATTAATATATTTGTAAGTTCTAAAAACTTATTTAAGTTGAAAAATATAATAGATAGATTCAAATTTTGGATTTGTCCATTATTTGGATCTACCTTGGGCATCATAGATCGAATAGCACATTATCATTCATTGCAACAATAAATGTCATTCAATAAATGACATTTTATTAAATTTAATTAGATTAAATAATATTAAAGAAGAATTGTGTATTGGGATTAATGATAGTCCCTCAGTCAAAATTATGTAGGATGGTCAAAATTAATTGGAGTTGATTTCAAATTCAAATCAGTTTCTTTCATATACAAGAATTAAACTAAATGACAATAAAAAGAAAATATAAATCCACAAAACTTTAAAGGCCCAAGAGCTGGGTTATTGTGATTAGAGTGCTCCTAGCAACAAAGGCCCGTGCCAAAACGACGATAAAAAGCTATTTTAATTTAGTATATTATTTGAGATATTATTGATCGAAAAATAAATCAGCAACAATGACCCTTGCTAAGCCCGAGTCAAAAAAAATAAATATATTGATATTTGGTGTTTTTGGAGGAATAGTATTGATAAAAATAAACAAATAAAAGAATTAATTATATTCTTTCTTTGTGGTAATACGGAATAATGAAGAGGAAGAGGCCCATGCCGAATTTGTGAGGAGAAAGGAATATGGATGTGGGGAAAAAAAAAAAAAAAAAACACACCATGAGTTAAAAAAGCATGGAAGTGTCAAGCAAACTCCTATAACAAAAAAATCACAGAATGCAAAAGAGCGAATTAAGAACACCACTATAATTAAAGATGCTAGAGAACCGACCTCAATTATATGTATAATAGCACCTACTTCTAGAAACAGTTATGTGGCTGGTTAGATAGAATAGTGCTGTGAGTCAAACTCCGACTGGCAAATTGGATCACCCATCTATGTCAATATCAAATCTGTAAAAGCAAGAGTAGATTAGTGAGACAAAGAAAGAAGAACAAGAGAAAACCTTTAATTAAACACTCCCACATATGATCGCCCCATTAATACTCATCACAATTTAAAAAGGACCCAACCATCAGCTATCAGTAGATTGAATGATGATAAGCCAACACTGACACTCTAGTTAGGTGTTGGCACCTTAGTACCACACACATGAGCAAAGGGTTGAGTCCTCAAGTTAAAGTATCACTCATGCAACCACTAGTCCAAATATAGCAAAAACAAAAATGGAATTGAATGATAATAAAAGATTAGCTTCCCTACAATTAAGAGTCAATATGATATGATTAAGGTGAGTCCTCAGGTTAAAGTATCACTCATGCAACCACTGGTTCAAATATAGCCAAAAAAAAAAAAGAGTTGAATGATAATAAAAGATTAGGAAAAAAAAAAAAGAGAGTCAATATGATATGATTAAGGTGATAACCACCAATGGCATTTTCATCAAAAACTAAACTGACATCCTATAGCACTTTGTTGTGATTTCTAAAATTTTATTTCCTGACATGTGGATTATGAGTTTTCTTATAAAATAATAGTATAAGGATTTTGGCTCATATTGAAAATACAGGCCGTAAATCCTTTTTGAAAAACGACAAAGATACCCTTCCCATAGGATTTTTGTCTTTTATTAATCTCTTTCCTCTCTAAAAGTGGTCATTTTGATTTTGATGATTATAGCCATTTAATGAATATAGTCTTTTAGTAATTTGTAATCCCCTTTTCTAACCATCCATGCATAAAGGTAATTAACGCGAGCACTACTAGGTCATTTGGATTGGACTTGGTCATTTCTCTTTGAGTAATGGGTTTTTACTATACAGTCACTATTTGCAGTAGATAACCTCATTTGGTGACCAAAGTCCACGTATTTTCCTACATGTGCTTAAAAAAATTATCAAAGATTTTTGCGATTTTTCAAAAAAGTTTAATTTATGTAATATTGCAAAAATGTAACCTTTTTTATCCCTTCCAGGCTTCAACACCTTATTTTTTTCTCATTTTCACTGTCTGTAACTACTCTCCCCTCCTCTCTTGTCATACTTCGGATCATGATTTTAGGGTCCATTGAAATTAAGAAAAATGAAGGATGGGAACTATTAGAAGAAAATCTTACTCCATATGTACATACAAAATTAAAAGCTTAAAATCTAAACATCGACTCTTGGGAACTATAGAAGAAAATCCCTACTCCATATGTACATATAAAATTAAAAGTTTAAATTCTAAACATTGACATTTACAACAACATAAAACTATATATTTCTGTAATATTAACAACCCAATAACAACGTATTACCCTAATCAATTCTATACCTAGATATTCTTACAACATTTGATCTACATCTCATGCGTACTTATCTTTAATACTTGGAAAAAGAAAAATATATCATAAAACACACGTTTTAAATAAATAAAAGTGTGATAACATTAGTTGCTAAGTTGAAGGGTAACCACAGTTGTCACATGTCTACTCAGGGATCAATCCAGTCACCTTGGCTAAGAAAAATAAATAAACAAAATAAAAAGGTAAAAAGGAAGAAAATCATGATAAAAACACAGGAAAACGAAATAAAAATATAAATAGATAGGCACCCATTTAACTTCATTAAAAAAAATCACTTTATGCTATAGATGAATTCTTATATGATATTGTATAGAATATTTGTGATATCACATAAAGTTCTTTACGATATCACAAAAATAAGAAATTTTATATTTCTCCAGTGGGGTAGTAGAAAATATTTGTACTTTGGTCACCAAATGAAGATACCGCAAAAATAGAAAAAAATTTTATATGATGACCATGCTGGAAATTTTTTTATTAAGATATGTAAAACGGAGTTTTCAAAAAGAAGACAAAATCACCAGAGTCCATTCTCTCGACTGAACATTGTTGCAACTGCGCTTTTTCTCACTAAGACGAAGAAGAAGGAGAAGGAGAAACGATCAGAAAAAAGAGGCAAACACCTTCTTCTGCGATCAGAGAAGAATAAATGTTCAGACCACCTACTTCCACTCTCGTCGCCTCCCTTCTCCCCCACACTCGACTCTCAACCAGACGCATCGCAGGAGGAGAAGCAGAAGCAGCTCAAACTCCATTCACTGAAATCGCCAGGAAGATCTCCGAATCGATTCGATCCAAACCCAGATGGGAAAACACCCTCATCTCCGACTTCCCTTCTCTCAATCTCTCTGACCCCAACTTCATACAAACGATCCTAATTCACCTTCAATACAACCCCCTCTTCGCATCCCGCTTCTTCAATTGGATCATCTCCTCTCAGAAGCCCTCGTCTCTTCCTTCCCAATCTTACAACACCCTTTTTGATGCTATGTTGAAGGCTAAGGCGTGGAAAGCCGCAGCGACCATCATGCGTTCGACGAAATGCCAACTCGAACCCGCTTCTTGGGAGGCCTACATTTGTGGTCTCTGCAAAGAGGGGGAGATTGAGGAAGCCCTTAGAGCATTTTCCGAGTTGACTCGGCTTGGGTTTCTCCCTACTCTTCCCGTTTGGAACTCGGTTCTTTCGGGGTCTCTTCGGATGGAAAGAACTGATCTTGTGTTGGAGGTTTATGGGGAGATGATGAGATTGGGTGTTGCAGGCGATGTTGAGACGATTGGTTATCTGATTCGGGCTTATTGCGAGGAGGAGAAGCTTTTTGAAGCTTATGTGCTTCTTAGAGAGGTTTTGAGCAATGGGTTTGTGCCGGATGTCGTAGCTTTTAGCAAATTGATCTCTGGATTTTGCGAGGAAAGGAATTATGGAAAGGTTTCGGAGCTTCTTCATATGATGATTGCGAAGAACTGCGCTCCTGATATTTTCACTTACACTGGGATTATTCATGGGCTTTGCAAGAATGAAATGGGTGAAGAAGCCTTTCGGGTCTTTATTGATCTTATCGATAGAGGGTATGCTCCTGATGTTGTTACCTATACGGTAATGATCGATGGTTTGTGTAAGATGGGTCGGATGAGTGATGCCCGCAAGCTGTGGTGTCGAATGATTGGTGAGAAATTAGTTCCAACTGCTTACACCTACAATGTCCTCATTGATGGACATTGTAAATTGGGTAACTTGGAGGAGGCTAGGAAGCTTTACTTGGAGATGCTTGATCAGGGTCACAGTGATAGCACAGTGAGCTGTAATACAATGATTGCCGGTATGTGCATACATGGTAGGATAGATGAAGCACACCGTCTATTTGAAGAAATGGCGGAGAAGGGTATCGATCATGATTTGATTACTTACAATACTTTGATCCAGGGATTTTGCAAGGAAAAGAGGATCAAGGAGGCTATGAGTCTTTATGGCAACCTTCTTGCGACTGGTAGGCATCCCAGCACTCCCACTTACACCCCATTGATCCAATCTCTTTGCGAGGAGGGAAATGTGCAGGAAGCGATAGACTTGTTGAATGACATGCTAAATAGGGGTCTGGAGCCATTGGTATGCACTTGGGATTATATTATAGTTGGACTCTGCAAGCAAAATAGATTATTGGAGGGAATGGAGTGGTTTGCAAGTATGCTAGAAAAGAGGCTAAAACCACGACAAGGCACCTTTAACAAATTGCTCGAATGCCTTTGTTTAAAAGATCAATTTGATGATGCTTTACTTGTTTTGGATACTATGCTTGGGATGGGCTGGAGAGTTGAGGCATCCGCTTTCCAGTTGCTCATCAATCAACTATGCAAAGTGAGTGCTGACCAAACTGATGAATTTCTTGAGAACATTTTGGAAACAAACTTCAGCTCCTTATCTTCCCCTTAATACCCATGCATTTGTTTGAAAGATGGAAGTTGATGATCCTTTCTGGATTTGCACGTTTGGATGATTACCCTTTTGGGGCATCCATATACCATTCTGTACCTGTCAACTTTATGAATTGAGTGCCAGTCAACTTTGCAGAGTGTGTGACCACCAAACTGGGTTATTTTTTTGGAGATCTTGGGGCAAATTGCAGCTGATGATCTTCTCCTTACCACCATCTCTACCAAAGAAGAAGAAAATGTACGTGTTTTGTTCTTTCTTGGAAATTTGTATAAATTTTATTTTTTTAAATGTACCTTATTTTTCTTTCTCTAATTGTTTCTTAGTATTGGACTTGAAAACCTATGCTGACATCTGCACAGGACTTTCCATGAATATGGTGTCTATTTACCCATGTGGTCCAACATATGCTTTATACAAGCCGTCCCAATCACCATCCTCCCATGAATATGCACTCACCCAATATCACTCTAGTGGAGTGACATACATACACCATTGGATTGATAAATATGTGAAGCCCTGATTTTAACTGAATGTCATTTTTTTATACATTGATCAATCAATGGCATGTACAGCATTGTGATTGGAGTGAAATTTGGTTTAGTACCTATCCATAGGGGGCGGGTGATATGTATGGACCCAACTTATTATTTGCAAAGTTGACATCTGCAGTGAGCTCCACATGAGCTGTGAAGAATTTTTGATGCCGTGTTCAGGGGGCTGTCCCTAGAACTTTATTTTAATGGATTTTATTCTCTCTTTAAGAAACTTCCTCTGTTATTGATAAAAAAGGCTTTTAACTTGGTAAGCACTTTATTAGCAGAAGAGAACGCTTCTATGAAACTAGATAAATCTATACATTCTATATATTCCTCTTGGAATTTATTCCATTTCACAGTACAAACTTCTGATTGGCTTTATTTAGGAAGTTGGAATACATCCATTTACTCTACTCAAACCATGGGTAGACTTCAATTGCTTCTGTTTGAATACAAAGGCTAAACAAGTAAATGACTCTCTCTCTCTCTCTCTCTCTCTCCTGGTCCGTAAAGTATCACTTTTGACAGTCATTTGAATTTGGAAATGTTTATGGCTATGATACCCAGATACTTGTACAAGCCCAACGTATCCATATTGGACCGATCCGACACTTTTACGAAACAAGTTTAACATATCCTACTTATAAAGTCCTTTATTTCATATAGTTCTTTTAATATTTTCACTTCTCACCATAAAAATTGCTAGAAAGGGATGAGAACAATGATAATTTCATTGATTCAGAAGTGACTTAAATAAAAAACTAGGACACCCGTATCTGTATCTGCATCCTAGATTTTCAGAAGTGAGGAGTCGTATCCCCGATCCCTGTATCAATGTTTGTATCCATCTCCCTGGGTAGCATTGGTTTAAGGATGGAGATAATTATCAATAAGAGAAAAAGAAGTATGGAAATAACTGAATGCAAAGGCCTTGCTCAACAAATACTAGGAATTAGATCATATAGCTGGAAGCTACGTGAAAAGCTTTGAGAGAATGAAAGAGTCGCTTGATAATTTTGCTCATTATTATTATTTTTTTGAAAGGTAGTATCCTATTGATGGCCATAAAATCTGATGTAAGGACTGCTACTGTATCAATTAGATGTAGAGACTTGTGGAGATATTCGGGACTTATATCATTGGACTAGACTTTGACAAGGCATTTGTAGGCATGGATTAAAATAGCCTACATAGCAGCTGCTATATCTCGGCCGCTATGCTAAATTGAATCTATTGCTGCTCACACCTGTAACGGCCCTACTAAGGCACTGACCGCTATAAATGCTATGGACGTTGCGGACTGCTACCATTGACAACTACTTTCTTTCTTCTTTAAAATTTTTCGTTTCTTCTTCCTTCCAAACAACATTTCTATGCACCCCTTCTAACCTTCTATGCTTAAAAAAATAAATGGAAAAGAAAACAAAATCTCGCTGAATTGAGCCAACATGGAGCTCCTCTCAATCGCTCTTCTGTTGGTATATCTTAGCAAACACCCCCTTAGGTATTAGTAGAGGTATTCTTTTCTCAACTCTCAACAAAAGTATATTGTTTCTTTTGATGAAAGTTAATTTGTCATTCATGTTTGAACTTTAAACTTTATTTAGACTTTACTGTATAATTTATATATCTTATGTTGTATTCAGTTGTGCTAAATTGCTTATTTGAATTATGAATCTTCAAGGAAAAAGAATTATGAATCTGGAAATGCATAATAGTTTCTAACTTAGTATGTCTAACCAACATGAATGCATACTTACGTATGAAAAAAAATCAATCAATACTATTATTTTAGAAGCATTCAGTGATACAGGACCTCTATGCATTGAGAGGACCGTAGCCCCCCCTATCTAAGTTAGCATGGAATAAAGAACTTCAAATTCTAACATTTACTAATATCCTAGAGTTTTTGAATATTTTCTCACATTTTTCGACCACATTTGTTATTCACACCACTACACCATTACATATCACCACAACCATTACGTATCGCTTGCTATGTAGCGTTTTTGCCTCCGACTGCTACACTCGTTGTGACCGCTATTTTGATCCTTATTTGTGGGTGACTTACCCCAAAAGAGTTTGCTACCATTGCCTATCAATACCTCCATCTCCAAGATGACAAGGGGGCAAAGACAATGGGAATAGTTAAAAGAGTTTGACTTTTACAAGATTTTTGGATTTGGTGAAGTTGTCAATGGAAGTAAACCTTTCAAATTGCCTCATTGTCTCTTTAGTTGTTGTGAATCTCTTAAGTATTTATGGTTGTGTCACTGCCATTTCAGTTGTACCTTGAATTTCATTGGTTCAAATTTTCAACATTTTCACTCCCTAGCAGATGGATATTACTGATGGCGTGGTTGAGATCCTTCTTTCGAATTGCTCACTTACTTGAGTTTAACTCTTGGGAGTTCTATTATTCAAGTTACACCAACATTTGTGGTTCATATTCCTACTAAATCTTGGATTTGGCTGGAGAAACAAAATTCGTGTAGCCGACCCCAACATAGTTGGGACAATACTTTGATGATGATGATGATGTCTGCTAAATCTTGGCAATGATATATTTCTCACTTGCATGATAGAGTTATCTCCTCCCAATATATTGCCGTTTTGTTCCTGCAATGATTTTTTGTGTTTTACATTCAAAAACATATTGTTCTTGGTAGATGCCAACATTAACACGATGGTAAAAGCTTTGATTTGATCTTATCTCAATTCTGTTAAGCTTCTCACATTGTGCACTAGAACTCTTCATGTAAGGTTTGTTCATGGTCATGGGTTGGGTCAACTGAAGCTTGTCAATGCTAATGTGGAACCGAGGGGAGATGCAGGGTGGGCAATGATAGAGATGGAGGGAGAAGGGAATCAGGGATTACTTGAAAATTGGCCTCACTCCAAACTCCAGTTCAGGAGGCAAAAGGATCTTGAAGATTACTTGGGGAATAATGGAGGCAAAAGGATTTTGAAGAGTACTTGGGGAAGAACTCAAAGGAGAACTCAGGAACTCAATTTCATTAATCATCAGCCAAGAGGCTTTACATCCTCATATAGGAAAAGAAATGCCCTAAAACTAATCTGGCCCATCTAAATACATTGATGGCCAGAATTAAAACATTCAATTGAAAATAACTTAAAACATAATTAAAACTCTAAATAATATAAAATGAATGGGTTGGGTCCAAAGGCTTGGTCGAGTAGATGAATTGGGCCCATTGGCCGGACCCATGGGGTACCGGGGGTCTATCCTGCATCAAATGCCCAGCTAGATAAGTTATCATAAGTTATCAGGCATAATCTTTTGGCCTGAATCTAGACCAAAATCTTTAAGTTAAGCCTAGGACCGGTCTTTATGTGAATGTTATTTCCTTTTTGTTAATAATGTCTTGTCACACTTTATCTAATTCCAGACCTCTGACCATACGTGGACCCAAAATAAGCATATGTTTTAGTATCATGCCTGACAATAGTCCTGATACATCCCACTACCTAAAATCTATCCCATTGTATGCTTGCTTCATATCTGGCTGACTTATTCTGGACCATGGCCAGTTGGTATACTAAGTTCTATTAGTACTTTTTTACACACATTCACAGTGTTTGTTGTGCTAAAGCGTGCGGCTATGTCTAACATCGCTAA
The DNA here is from genome assembly GCA_003546025.1 of Camphora micrantha. Lineage (NCBI taxonomy): Eukaryota > Viridiplantae > Streptophyta > Magnoliopsida > Laurales > Lauraceae > Camphora > Camphora micrantha. Next base: position 20,036,385 of record QPKB01000008.1, on the reverse strand, counting down.
GGGGTCGTTCGCCTTGTACGCATGGGATATGAAAATGTGTTTTACATATGCAAATGTTGCACATGTGAAACTCATTACCATATTTATCAAAATCACCATTTCACATATGTAAATTAGTACATCCAACAATTTTAGATGTATTTGAATTTTTTGGACATTTTTCACAGGTTTCTCAGAAGCCACAAAGATTTTAGATATGAAACTAAACGTTTTGATGTTATAATTAATTCAAATATTGAATGGTTCACGTAATGAATTGAGGGCTCACGAAAGTGCAAAAAATTAGATCTATAGGTTGGGATTTTGAATTTTTTTTCACAAATTTCTCAAAATCTATGAAGATTTAAGATATGAAATTAAACATCTTAGGGTTTTTTAGCCCTATAAAGAAGATGGATGGCTCGCATCATGATTGAGGCCCACAAAAGAGAGAAAAAAGAAAAGTTCATGGGGTTCAAACCCACAACCTCTCTTGGCTTGTTTTTGCCTGTACCATCTGGCTATAAAGCCTCACGTAACATTTAACCATTATTCAGGTATGTCGATGAGAGGCTGAAAATGGCCTCATTTACACACCATTTCCACGTCTCATTTACACATCAGATGCGTAAATGAGCGCAAACAAACATGACAATGCATAACCATTACATGTGCATCATTTAAATACGTAAATGAGTGCAAAACAAGCCCCTTTAAAAGCAGTCGCAGTCAACATTACACAATACACAATTTAAATAAGTTACAGATGGTGATGTCATTCCTTTATAGTGCCTACTTTTCTGTCCTCTCTGACTGCATCTGTCTTGTTGGGAATATTCATAACTGTAATAAACAACCTTTCTTTTATAACTTTGTTTCTTCTATCTAATTACCATATACTCAACAAAACTCTTCTTCTGACTTGGTCACGTACTTGCAGGCTGCAGTTAACATCTCCATGCAAAATCCATTATCATATCAGTGTTGCAAGAAAGCATTGGCAAATGGCAGAAGTGCCTTTTAAATTGAGATGAAAGTCTTTGAGGGAACACTGTAATGAAATATTATTATTGAAATTTGCACTAGAGATGGCTACTATATTGGATAAATGAATTTTGATTGCACCGCCTGACTCAGAACTCAATAAAAAATTTAAGTTGATATGAAGAAGGGTTCAACTTCTCTATAAGAATCTACCCAGATGCTACCATCCAGTCTTCAGCACACAATACTGCTGCTTTTGCCACTTTATTTGCTTTACATGCATTGGAGAATACTAAATGCTTTACATGTATTTTATGCATCGGGAGGCTTTACAATATTCTCTAACTTCTGTATGAATGACATTCTTTCAAATTGGGAGGCTTGTATCGGGTGTGGCTCATCTAAGGAGAGAGGGATGGTCGCTTGGTGCATTCCTATGATGGGGATGTTGAAGTTTAATGTTGATGGGTCTACTGGAGGAGGCCAAGGCTGGCGGGCATTGGAAGAGCATTGTGCAACGATAAGGGGAAATCTTATGTTTGTTCTCCAAAAGTGTTGAGGCAAGAGACTCTAATGAAGCAAAGGTGTTGGCTCTTTTAGAGGCTTTGAGGTGGTTTTTTTTTTTTTCCATCCTTTTCAATGTGGTCTGATGGTGGAAAGTGACTGATCTAATGCTATCTATTGGGTTATTCAGAGAGGTGTCTAGCCTTGGAAATTTCAGTTTTACCTAAATGAGATTAATGTTGTGTTTTCTCATGTTATTAGATTAACTAATTGATTTTGCTTACTCTTTAGCCATACAGGGGGTCCTAAAGTCTTCTCCTTGGGAGGCCTTCCTCAGGTAATATTTTTGTATAGGATACAAGTCTTCGGTTGTTTTGTTTTGGTGTCTTTTTATATAAAATTTACCATTATTATTCAAATATATATACATATATACATATATATGTGTATTGTAAGATGAAACTCCTTGTGAGAAGTGTTGCCCTCAAATTCTGGAAAACAAGTCATGGTAAATTGAAATTTTGACATGGTTTTCTTAGGGCCAGTTTGTTTGCAAGAATTCTGAGAATTCTTTTTCCCCCCACTGCTTTTCACAAATGCTTAAGTACAATAGAGTATTTTGGAAATTGGAGGATGCTATCGGCAATAGTGACATTCCAAAGGCTGGTTTTATAAATTCTCATTGGGAGTTTGGATCCATAGGGGACAGCAGCTGCCATTACTGTTGGGAATTCCTAGCATAGGGAATCCCCATCAAAATTACATCCAAACGAAGATGAGAGATCTGAGAGTTCATATAAGTCCTTGTGACTATACAGACACTTTGCAGGAAATGTGCAGTGCCTTATCATCAAGCGCCTTCGTCTAGGTTTCTTATCTGATGTCTTAAGCTTCATATTTTAGTATCATTGCTTTCCTGTTTGTTTTACCCACCAATGGATTACATCCTACTAAAAACAAATGCTGAACTAAATACAAAATATTACTGAACTAAATACAAAATTAAAAACATATTAGTTTACAGAAATGCATGAGCCAGAAAACCATACTCTCGAATAGTGTTATGACGAGAGTTTATTATGCCATTTCTCAATAAAATTACTACAACCAAAATTAAAGTCTTAGGTTCCAGAATCGCGTAAATTCAGTCAGAATCTCAATATATGATTTTCAATTGTGTATATTGGGGTTTTAAAACATGTGCACTTGTTACTTTTACAACATGAATTATGAAGGTGATTTGTTTTTTATTTGCTCGACAGTGCTGATTCAAGATGCTATTCGATCAGTAACTTTTTTTTTTTGTAGAACACTGCAGTATCATTTTAAATGCTAATGCTATAAATATATGCTTAGTGTATCAGTTGCTGTAAAAAGATTAGAAAACAATGCTGCAGGTTCTTGTGAGCATGATAGATAATATGAGGGATTTGTTTACATTTTGTGGGCACAGCTGAGAGTTTTGGATGTACCACCTATTAAAGCATTTTGCTATAAGCTTGCTAGTGGGAGAGATGAGGTATACACTCCTTGGTCATCTGATATGGTTGAAATTGAAATACTAACCAAGCAGCAGCATCTGCATCTGCATCCGCTGACCTATATTTTCTATCCAGTGTAAAAATTAAAGAGTGGGACTACTGTGCTGGAATTATTGGGCTTAAGTGTGGCCCAATGACCACATGCCCATGCAGGTCCCCCACTTTAGGTGACCTGCTAACTTAAGAATAGATTGGGAAGTTTCATTATGGAGATATCTTTGGTATTTTACAAGAACTGCTAACCTAATAGAGTTTCCCATGCTTAAAGGAATCTAGGTTCTAATTAAATTAGGACTCCATGATTTGGAAAGAGAGTTGTTTAGGAAAACCCATATAAAGTGTTTTGGGGTTATAACTCCTCTTTACACCAATACATTGATTGCCCTATTGTGGGATTGATTCTCAAGAAAACCAATTGTTAAAACGCTCTAAACCAAGTGCTAGGCTAATTTGGTGGGGCTGATTTTTTTGGATCCCCCTTGTCCATGAGGATGCCTTTCCATCTACCCCCCTCCCCTTGATAAACTTAAATATGAGTGGGCCCCACGAGCAGGAATGCATACCGCTTATATGCTTGCGGGCAGGACTGCATACCGCTTATTAACTTGCTCGTGGGAAAACTTTGCCTCGCAAAGGTTGGGAGCATGTAATACTCCAGTACAAGCCATTTGCTTTCATTGCTTAACATTTTTCATGTTACTGGATGAAACGGTATGATCCAGACTCGACTGGAGAGATGAGAACTGCGGTTATCTTTATTAATAGCAATCTGATTTGGTGAATTTAACTAGTGAGGTCTTTTGGTAGCCCCTAGTCCCTACGTGCCCTGACTCATCAAGGTTTTTTATTTTTATTTTCTATGACATGGTTATCCATGAGGTCCTTCACCCATCAATAGTAATCCCCTGGGTGGCACCCGCTAAACCTACACAAGCGCACCCCGGACAAATCTAAGGTAGGTTTCAAATATAATATGTAGAGAGCAAACCCATGCTTTATGTCACTCCACCAACTCCCAAGTGGGTCATCAAGGGTTTGTTAAAACTGACATTCACTTTCCAAAAGTCTTGTAACAGGACTGTTTTAAAGTGTGAATTAGGAGAATTTGTGTTTTTTTAGTGTAACATTCCTTAACCCAGGAGCTTGGACACCTTACAATCTATGCTATGGCATGATGAACACCTTACAATCTATGCTCTGGCATTCCATATTCTGGAGTTTGGGAAATTGGAGAGGCTTTTTTGGTAGATGTTTTTGGCGTTTTAAATTCCTTATTTTGTAAAATTGGATAGGCGTTTTTTGGTAGTTTCACATCCGTCTCACCTTTTTAAAAGCCCAACTTATCAAATGCAAGTTTACCCTATAATCTTACAAGAATTGGAATTCATAACAGATAGCTGTAAAAAAATCTCCCTAAAAAATACTCCACACCCCCTGAATTTGTGTGATTATACTCCTTTCCCTTTGTATATATTCTTGTTTCTAAGCCAAACAGGCTGAGCAGAGTAGGACTGTGATCACCTTTCCAGTATGATGTTGCCAACCATAAAATTGCTTTTAAAGGTTGTGCTCACAGGGAACATTTATACTGTTGATGATTATGGTTGGGAGGTGCACCCATATGGGTTACCATGATCAGTAACATTTGTGGAGAGAGAGAGAGAGAGAGAGTACTCCGCAGTGTTTTTCAAGCATGCAGAAGATGAGTGACTACCAGTGTCATGGTTTAGGTATATACTTCCCATGTCATGGACTGCGATGGCTGAGACCGATTGATTGCACTCGATAATAACAAGAATAATTGGGTGATGTTTCAATAGAATGAGATTTGTTCATCAAACAATGCGAATGTTGCAACACCGTTGATGCATGGTTCACTAGTCGGGCCATGTAAGCATATGACTACATGAAGGGCATACACCATTGAACCATATCATGTGGTGTGGTTCCTGAACAAATATAGAGCATAGTGGGTGGCTGCAGATGCTTGAGTTTAACATGGTAGAAGAGAGGACAAAGGTATAAACATATCTGTCTCACAACAAAACAAAGCTAAACATTTGTCTTAAAATTATACCCACAACGCTACCAAGTACAGTAAATGCTACATCAAAACTGACAGGCAATTGCGTTTAGCATGTTTGATGTATAGATGAGAAGAGGCAACTACTCTTTTGCCAGACTTAAAAGCTTGTAATTGCTTTTGCCCCCACAAGCATATATGCAAAGAATCTCCAAATACTAGTAGTTATAAAACTTTTGGTTGAGAAATGGTCTCCAGAAATTTAAATGATTGTTTCAAGATTTCCAAGAAATCACAAATAGGGAGAGCACCAGTTCCACGAGAGAGATGCTCCTGTGGAGACAATCGGTGCCTCTCTCTGTTTGTCTGTGTGCGCGCATGCGTGCAGCTTACTTGTTCATTAGTATAACTGTATAATATCTAAAAGAACAATGAACATAAAACAAGTCACATTTGAAGAAGCATGAGAGCAATTATTTGGTGATATATCCTTCATTAGCGGAACTTATGATTTAAAAAATGATATCTTGCATTGATGGGTGACATTTTCTAACCTAAAACCATAGAATTTCTACTCCCAATTTTCCAAGTTACTATCTAAAGTAAATCAGACTTGCCATGAACAGTTGTCAACCACAAAATGATCGACACAGAACATAGTCAACATGCCAATTACATTGGAACGATCCAAGTCACTCAAATATGAATTGAAGAAATAGCAGATGAGATATCCTTCACTCGTGGATCACCACTTTCTAAAGAAACGCCTTGAGGATCTTCTCTTACCAACATGGGCAAAACACTCAGTTTACTCCAGGCATCGGCTACGTTATTGCCGGATTCTCCTAAGGTAATAGCAAAAATTGCATCAAAGCCACCTGCTCCAGGAACTCCAGCCAACAAAACTCCTTTCATATTCATTGTGGCATCCAAAAGTTGAGTTTGTGATTCAGGTTCTATCTGCAAAGTTTTGAAAATAAAGTTAGTAAAAGAAATGTTGTCAGAGGAAGAAATGCATGACTGCAAAGTGGAAACACATGCATGGACACAGATATGCACAGATAATATAAAAGATTCCATGAATACATACAAAAAACAAGAATTTAACAAATATGTCGTTAACCTATTAGACTTAGAGCTACATGCACACTATCATATAGCAACTGTTGATGCCCAAATACGCACCCATATTGATATATCAATACATTGATATTTCCTTTTTCTTTTTCAGTAAAAGGCAATACGTTCAATGCCATCCCTTCGTAATAATATAGACAATTAAGTTCTCAATAAAGAGACACATAGCACTTTGACTACAAACAAGAAGAGGTCACAATAAATTGGATTTTGTCTTTCTACTCTTTTCAGAGAGTCCAGGATATTTGCCAAAAGAAAGTTTCTTTATTTGCCAAAGGATGTGAATTGTGACCATTCAAAAAATAAAACAAAAAAAAAAAAAAAAATTTGTGATTCATACAAATGGCTAAGGTATATTTGGATGCAACTCCCAACAACAATTTGGACGAACAAGTGACTCACTGCCCATTAGATTGGGACTAAGTTTGGGCCTTGGAGTATCAAGGAACTGGGCGGTTTTCTGATTCTTCAGTCCTGAAATGACAGATAGGTGAGACTGAAACATGTTGACCGTGGGCACTGGGAGGAAAAGAATACAACAAAAACACTACCAAGGAGACTAGTGTAGATGAATGAAACAATGATCAAAGAAAATTTTAATGCACATCCTCCTTACAAGCAATTTGATGCCCACCAAAAAAATTTTTAATTACTATGCCTATTGCTTTTATATTATACGACAAAAAACGTAATTACTTTGCCTATTGCTTTTACATTTCACAATAATTAAGTATCAAGTGTTGTATCGTTCCTTAACAAGTGCCATATATTTTGGAAAGAGGCACCCAACGAGAGGCATCGTACAGTTTGAAGGTGCTCGATAGCACAAACTCGAGGTTCCTGATCCAAGTATGTCACAACAAAAACAAATTAAAGAACTGCCAAGTATTATAATTTTTACATTACACAGACACAAAAAACTTACTGGTGCGCCTGCTGTCTGGCCCATCTGTTGCATAGGATATCTGATGTGAAGGAAAGCATCTCTTGTCCCTAACAGTGATTTCACAATTGCTTCCTGGTATGTATTAGCTGCTTGCTGCATCCACTGTTCAGGAACCACAAATAATAAATTTTAATAGGGCATCATTAAAAATTCATTCATGTTTAGGCTTGTCTATAACTGGGCTGCCTACAGGACCAGAGCTGCACTCAAGCCTGGGTTTCAAAACCTAATACCTAGTACTAACAAGGCTAGGCACAGGCCTTCCTCCCTTAGGCATGGCACTATCCATTCCAGCATAGTAGCAGGCTACTGACCCAGATGTTGGCCTGGGTCCTCACTTGCAACCCTATTTAGAATAATTTCAATAGTAAAACAGCCTAAGTGAACAAATAATAAATTAATAATCTTAAGAAGTGATTGAAAGTATCGATACAAATAAAAAAGAAAGAAAGAAAAAAAGGAGGAGAAGAAGTGATTGGTAGTAGTAGCAAGCAACTTCAATAGTCATGGGAGATGGAGAGCACATAAATATTTTTTCTTATTTTTTAGTACTTTTAAATGCTATGTGCATTTAAATAAACTCAATTGCCAGGAATATCCTGCCCAATTTATTGAAAACTTAAACCATTTAGTAACTTCTTTGGGAACATCCGAGTATACTTCGATAATTCTTCTAAGAATAAGACGTTTCTTTTGCACTTCAGATATTGCTGGTACTTTCTACTTTAATCAATCAATTACAGCCATCACTTCTGAGAGAAAAGGAATTCAACCATTTCATTACATAATTCATAGCTATTTTTCATGTTCCTTCAATCGCCAATTAGCTTCTTGGAGCAATGAAAGTACGGAAACCATCTTTCAATATATAAAAGGGCCAGAATTTACTTCTGATAGTACTCCTCATCAACAAGCTACTAAGATATAAGCAACCAAGACAGTAATCTCATCCACACATGGAAGAGAGCCAATACTACTCAATCTTCTGAGGTAAGAAGTAAAACGGAAAATTACCTTATCATATGTATACTCACTACAGTTTCTAATAATAAACCGGTACATGTCCCACTGCTCCTCTGCAAGTTTACTTAATATTTTGAGTTGCATTTCAAGAGCCGAATTTGCCTCTGCTAACTTTTTCCATGTTTCCAAGGCTTTCTGAGGATCAGACGTTTGCCACCGCTTCACAGCACCCACCATAGATGGTGTGGATGATCCTCCAGTTCCAGGTTCCCCTAGTAGCTGCCAGAGGCAGACAATCCACTGGTGAACCTAACTAACATATTATTGACATGAAAACAAAAGGAGAGCACGTTTCTTTCAAGTTTGGAGAGAATATCAACTAGGGTGCAACATGGGTCAGGCCAAAGTCCAAATCCAAACCTGCATTGTCCAACCTGACCAAAAGTGAAATTTGGATTAAGTTGGTTAAGGTTTGGCTCAGGCCTATTATTTTGAAACCCACAGGGAATTCATGTCAGGTTTGGGTTCAGACTTTGGGAAACCAAATTTAATTTCAGGTATCCAACTTATGTAAAACATTACTTATATTGTATACACTCGAACAATATATGAGGTATACATATTTTCTCATTTTTAATTTTATCATTTTATGCCCTTTAAAAAGGGAAACAAGCTAAAAGAAAATTGTCTGGTTATCTGGCCTGAACTAAGTAACCCCAACTCAACCCGAACTTGCACCCGGGTAGATTCATATTTTGGATTACCTACATACAATCTTGAATCTGGCTTGGGTTAGACCCGACCCGCCTGAATTGCACCCCTTCATATCAACATTTCTGTTTAGTCTAGAACCTTCAATAAAAAGGTTCTCGTAAATAAAGCCAGATATTATAATAATGATCAAATATCTGAACAGTTTGTATATGATGCATGGAAAGAAATGCCAGTTCTTTGAGTAGGGTGTGAACCTATCTTTCTTCTCGGTTTAAGGCAAACTATAGGTGCAAGGCCTACTATTACCATATTGTTGCATGTGATTTCCTTTGGAGGTTGGGCATGTTGCATGTAATTCATTAATTGTCTTCCTCGCATGAATAGAGATGATTTATTGCAATCAATATTTGGTCACAATTTAAATCTAGACATATTGTGATTTACATCATATCAGAGAACTCCAGATTGCGTTGGTTGTAATCTGGACTAGCCTAATAACCTGTGCTGAGCACAGATATGGCCATTATTGCAATTTAAATATTCATGCATTACAAAAATTCATAGATTTTAGAAAGAAAACAAAAGAATAAGGAGCTAGTGGTGGAAAGAGGAGAATTTGAGTAGAAAGGGAGTGGTAGAGTTTGGATTGAAATGAAGTTTTGCAGTAAAAGAGAAGTGGGGGTGGTTATGAGTTGTTTTGATAATGAGATAAAGTAGGCAGTTGCATAAGTGGGGAGAGAAGATTTAAAAAAAGAATAACTTACGGTCAAAATCCCAACCGACAGTCAATTAAAGCCAAAACCTTACTCTTTAATATAGTATAATTGCATCAGAAGGAGAAGTTGATCAACTCACAAGAGTCATCAGTGGTGGTAACGAAAACTTAATCTTCTCATGATCCCATTTCTCTTTCAGAATACCAGCAATGATCTCTTGTAATGGTTTTCCTTTCACTGCCAACTGTAGTTCCACAAAAGAGTTACCAGGCTGGAAAAGGTAATAGCAAATTCCTCAAGAAATAACCATAGAAGTAGTTAATCTGACAGATAAACTAGTTGCAGTTATATCTTTGATAGATAAAAGTAGTTACCATACTCACCAAGAACAGAAAGTCCAGAAGATGAACAAGTTGAATCTACAAAAAAGTTTGGCCTTTCCCTCGACAATAAAGAAAAAAAAAAAACCACCATATAATATTTCATATGTATATAACCTTCGTAACTTGGTCACAGATAGAAGTTGTGCAATGCAGTAACTTCAAGAAGCATTAATATGCAGCGTCCATACAAATATATTGACATAATAGACCTTTCGTATCAATAGTATATTCAATTTTTTATGTGCATAATGTATTCATACGGATAGAAGTATCATGGGCCTATGTAAATAAAATCATGAACATGACCACTACTGTTACTGTGTTACATGCACATATGCAGCATAGGGTGGTTTCATTCATGCAGAGACTCGTAGAAGTTGAGTAGAAGTAGTCTTTTATGTGAATGAATCTCAATGTTGGTTTTACGTGGGTCCCATTTAGAATAAGTCAGGTCAATGTATTCTGTTGAGTCTTCCCATTATCAACTTTGCTAGGATCTTCATACTACTTTGGAAGTTACCATCGCATGAGTCTATATTAAAGTAGTGGAATGAATACAGAAAGGCATGCATGATTTGTTCCATCGTTACTGTGTGTGCAAACCAGAGTACTTGGGTTGGGTTCCCTCGAAGCAACCTAATTGAGTTTATTTCTTTGTATTACCTTCAATAATCAAGATAGAAAAGGGAAAGAGTGGCCTAGCTATACCAAAGTGGTATCAAAGCTCAGGCATGGACCAGAGAGTGGAGCAGCTAGAGCAAGCTATGGTGTCACTATCTACTGGCCAGCAAAAACTCCTGAATCGCTGAATTATTCGATCAACTTACTGCCCAGATGGATCATTGGCAGCTCAATCTACCAGTGAGAGTGGGGAGACTTCACAAGCTACAACTTGAGTTAATGGGGGAAGGAATAACAGCCATGGCAGGTCCCAACACTCTGGTTCTACCAGTTCATATATGCCTAAGCTAGTGAAGTTGGATTTTCTTCGCTTTAATGGAAAAGAAGACCCAACCAACTAATTATGTAGGGCCGAACAATTCTTCCAATTTCATGAGACCCAAGAAGCTAAGCTTGTATCATTCGTGTCCTTTCATTTTGAGGGTGACACTCAATTGTAGTACCAATTACTAAAACAAGAGGTGGCTGGGAGGAATTCAAAGATGGGCTTCTCTCTCGTTATGGTCTGAATCAATTCTACGATTTCTTTAGAGAACTCACCAAGTTGTAGCAAATAGGATCAATGCGTGACTTTTCCTTCTTTTTTTTTTTTTTTTTTTGAATGGTTACTTTCATTGAAAAAGAACGAACAGTACAAGAGATAAGTACTGACAACAAAAAACAGGAAAGTAAGAAAACACAAGAAAGCCAGAATCCAAGAGCAACAAACTAAGGCCTTGCATTAGAGAAGGCCAACTCTTTCCAATGATACACTATTTGTTGTAATGAATATCCTCTAAAAGACGGGTTAATGGACACCCAGAGAGCCACAAGAAACTTTAATTTCTCCACCAAATTGCTTTCGCTAGAAGCTATCCCTTCAAAACATCTTGAATTCCTTTCCTTCCAAATCGTCCAAATCACCGCCAGAAATGATAACCTCCACATCACCTAACCTCTAGAATCCCCAATAGGGGCCTTCCAAGTCTAGAAGGGCTCAAATAGAGAGTTAGGGAGGGCACAACAAAAGTTAAACCATCCTACCACTGACATCCAAATAAACTGAGCTGTTTTGCAATTCAACATCAGATGGTCTACGGATTCCTCGTGCCTCAAGCACATAGGGCAGCCATTCACAATAGTCATCCCTCTCCTCAAGAAATCCATAGTGGGTATCCTGTTCCTGAGAGCCAACCACTCGAAGACTAGCACCCTTGGGGGAGCCTTCAACTCCCAAATGCTGCACACAATGCTCCTCTCCCTCGAATTATTAAGAATTGCCCTGAAGAAAGAGGAAAGGATCCATTCTTTGAGGCTTCCCACACCCTAACATCTTCCCCTCTATCTTGAATATTTATACCGTTCAGGAAGTTTAGGAATGATATGAATTGAGATTCTTCATTTGCCTTCGGGTTTCTTCTAGTAGGACACCAAACCACTTGACCTCCACTTGTATTCCTATAAGAGCTGAATGTTGCTTCCTTACCCTTCACACACCTAAATAGATCTGGGAATTGAGCACTCAGAGTCCTTTCTCCAGTACACCGGTCTTTCCAAAAGAGGATCCTTGATAAGTCCTAGAAAATGCATAATTTCATCATCATTTTACAGTAATTAAGGACTTAATCATCAAAGCATGCACCATGTTAGTAAAAAAATCATGGTTTTATGTTTGTGAGCATCAAAGTCTGAATTCGAGTCAAAGTTCACTGAAAAATCGCATTTTCACATAAAATCATGAATTTCTCTATTTCTTGACATTGAAAGTCACAAGTTTCTCATAACTTTTGATTCACACATGAAATGATGAATTATCGTTGCCTCATTGATTTAATTAAAGAAAATTTGATAAAATGGTGAAATCTTATGCATCTATTTAGTGTGAATTGGGGCCCGCATCTTGCAATGTTCTTTTCTACATAAATAGATAATTCTTTGATCATTGATTATATTATTGGTATTTTTGTAGGGAAAATCAATTTCTTGGGGCCCGCGGAAGAAATAAATTAAAGAAGGAAAACCAAGGTATTGAAGCTCCACATGGGGTCCACACTACCCTAGTTTGAAGAGTCAAATCAAGCCAAACAAAGAAGAAAAAAATTGCAAAAATCCCTCCAAGGTGGATGATGTCCAAGACATGGGAATTCAAGCATCACATACCCAAGTGGGGCCCATCTTGTGTTCCAATTGCAAATACAAATCTGAATTTCAGATTTGGAGTTAGTTTAGCCAAGGTGGGACCATCTAAGGAGATTATTCAAACTATAACAAAATCTTACTAGCAAAGAAAAAAGAAAACAAGTTGGACATCCATTTCCTTCTATGATTGAAGATAATTTCAAGATTCAAATTTGAAATTTGAGTCAAGAAAGGAAAAAAAAAAAAAGAAAAAGAAAAAAGAGAAGGTAGGAAACAAAAAAAAAAAAAAAAAAAAAAAAAAAAAAAAAAAAAAAAAAAAAAAAAAAAAAAAAAAAAAATCAAGAAAAGATATGCAAGATGGCATGAACGTCCAACATATATATATATATATTTTTTTTAAGTTGTTGCATGCCCAGAGTGGGTCCACCTTGGCTTCAAAAATTTGCACACCAAATCTGATTTTCAGATTTGAAATTTATTTGGAAAAGAAGTGGGGCCAAGTGGAGGAATGGGAAGCTACCAAAGGAGTTCTAATATTTTAAGGAAGGATGCACGAAGAGATTTCATGAGAGAATCTAAGAAGATAGGCTTCAAGTTTTGAAGATTGCAACCAAGATTTATCCAAAGAAGTTTCACACGTCCAGCACCTCCTGCCCATATGGTTCCAAGATTTGTTTCAAATCTGAAATTTCAGATTTGAATTGATTCTTAGCCAAAGTGGGCCTAAGAGAAGAAGTTGCATGAGATAAGAAGAATCCTATTTTCACTAGGATTGTGGGCCAACCCCTAGAAACTCTCTCAAAACCCTCTTAATCCTAATCCAACTTGGACCCCACAATACTAATCCTTACCCAAATTAAAACGTTGCAAGCCAAGTCATCAAAAATACATAAAAAGAGCCACAAAAGGGCTGGACGTGCAATCCCATATTCCCCCACTCCCTTGGACGACCAGCAATATTAATCTCCTCCTTTTTCATTATTTTTCTCCATCTCTCCTTCTCTCATCAATATTTCATCTAAGGCTTTCCCTAAGGCACACCACCACTTGGATTTTCTACGCTATCGCACCGCCACCATTGCTATCATCACTCCACCATTGGACCAGCCTTTCATCATCTTCCCTTGCTTGGATTTTAGATCGCGAAACGAAAACCGGTTGGATCGCCATTTGAGACCGCGAGTCCTTCTCCTCCGTTTAGTGTTTCATGTGTCTAAGGTAAGGTTGGATGCACTTTATTTTGATTTAAATAATTTTTTAATGGTTATTTGCTTGCAATGGGTCTTTCATTAATAAATCAAGTTTATGGGGTCTTGGTCTTCACCAATGGGTCAACATCGAATTTTTGTGCGTAGTGACAGTGCGCACTTGGTGCGGTGGTCTCGATTTTTCTTGATGGCATATAGCAAAGTAACCTTTGCAATGTTTTAGAATTAAAATCCATTTTTTTATTCTCTGATTTTATTCTATTTTATTTTTATTTTTATGCATCTTAATAATTATTGCAATTGGTTGGACTGACAAATCTTATGGTAAATGCAGTAGTTAGATTAGGTTTCTAGAATAGGATTTTTCTAGTTGTAATTAATTTTTCAGACTTGTAATTAATTTTTAATTAAAGTAGGACATTTGATTTGTATAGTTTTTTTTTAAGGCTAGAACTAGTTTTTCAATAGGATAGGTTTTGCGCGATTAATTACTCCCTGTAGATCGACCTCGGACTTCACCGAGTTATTACTACATCGCGGCCTTACACTTGAGGCTGTTGATCAATCCTATCCCCGATCCAGTTTGGTTTCTAATGTTCTCCATGAAGAGCCTCTTAACCGAGAGGATTCCTTTCCATATTGCAGACGAGTTCTTTGGGGCTTCCTGTACATCCCAACCATGTCTTGAGAGATTAAATATTCTTTCCAGAACTTGTCTCCAACCATCTCCTATCCTCCACAACCACTTGCCCAAAAGGGCTTGATTCATATGCTTGAGAGGCCTAATTCCCAAGCCGCCTTCTTCCTTTGGTTTACAGTTGGAAGCCTGATCTACCAAGTGAAACGTCTTCTAAGCACTAGTTCCATACCATAAGAATTCTCTCTACAGCCTTTCTAGTCTCTTTATAATTGAGGCCGGGCATTTAAAGATGGAGAAGTAATAGACTGGCAGGTTTGACAAAACTGATTTGATGAGAGTGACCCCTCCTCCGATAGACAGGTAATTAGCTTTCCATGTAGATAACTTCCTCTCAACCCTTTCCACAACCGTGTTCCACAGTGATGTAGTTACCCGCCCTGACCACAACAACATCCCTAAATACAAAGCTGGCAGCTTCCCAACCTTACACCCCATTATTTTTTAAAACGTAAGCAGCAACGGTTGCTCGTTCTTAGCCCAATCACCTCACTCTTGAAGAAATTGACTTTTAGACCTAATACAGCTTCAAAACATAGGATAGTAGCTTTGACGTTTATAACCTAGTCTTCTTCAACTCCACTAAATAAGAGAGTGTCATCTGCAAACTGCCAGTGGCTAATTGTAGGGGTATTTCTAGCCACTTTGAAGCCTTCAAATAAACCTGCATTGACTGCCTCTTTAACCATTCTACCCAACGCTTCTGCCATTATTAGAAAGAGAAAAGGGGAAAGAGGATCCCCTTGTCTTAGCCCCCTTTTAGCCGGAAAGGGAGTAGCCCTTTGGAGATCCATTCACCAAAATCGAGAACCATGCTGATGAAACATACTCCCGGATCCACATCCTCCACTTACCCCAAACCCCATTCTTCTTAACATATATTGAAGAAACTTCCAATCCACCCTATCATAGGCCTTCGCCAAGTCTAGCTTGCAAATGATCCTTGGAAGCCTCTCCTTGAGTCCAGAGTATACACACTCATTGGCCACCAGGATGTCATCTAAGATTTGCCTCCCCTTAACAAAAGCCCCTTGCTCATTGGATATAACCTTCGACAGAATGATTTTGTAGAGGCTACCAAGAAGACTAATGGGCCTGTAGTCCTTGATGCCAAGGTCTCCTATCTTCTTCAGGACTAGCGCGATAAAAGAGGCCCCCATACCTTTAGACAGCTTACCCCTCTGGTAGAATTCCTCCATAAAATCCATTATATCCTTCTACAACATTCTCTAGAAGTGTTGAAAGAAGGGTATCGAAAACCCATAAGGGCCTGGGACCTTGTCACCTTCTAGATCGAAGACCGCCTGACGGACTTCCTCCTCCTCAAACTTCCTCTCTAGCCACTGAGCCTCCTGCTCTCCAATGACAACAAAGGCTAGATTACCAAGTGATGGTCTCTCCCAACCCTCTTCAGCATAAAGAGAATGAAAGTAGTCTTTTATGTGAGAAATTATCTCCTCTTTCTTCTCCAACCTTTTCTCCCCATCCATTATGCTTAAATTCCTATTTCCCCTTCTTCTAGAAGAAGCCATACCATGGAAGAACTTTGTGTTTTTATCCCCTTCTTTTAACCAATTGCATCTCGATCTTTGTCTCCACCTTATCTGCTCCTCTCTGAGCTTCTATGGAACTCTTCTTTTAAATCTAGCCTACACTTTTCTTCTTCAAGGGTCAACCGGTCACTCTCCTCCTTCCTATCTAGAGCTTGGATTTCTGCTAGGATATTTGACTTTTGGAACTTCACATCCCCAAAGTGCTCCTTAGCCCGCTCCTTCATTCTTATTTTCAACAGCTTCAATTTTGTTGCCAACCTGTAACCCGCCCAACCTTCCACCTTGATCTCCTCCCAACACTTCTGAATCAGGCTAGGAAAATGTTCTTCCTCTAGCCACATTAACTCAAATTGAAAGGGTGATGGTCCCCATCTTTCACATCCCGAGTCAGTCAGAATTGGGCAATGATCTAACACAGGCTTAGGTAATGCAACCTAAATAACCTTTGGGTAGGTTTCCAACCAATCGGTAGATACCAAAAATCTGTCCAGCGTAGACATGGCAGGACTACTTTGATGATTGGACCATGTAAATGAAGCTCCTCCTAGTTGCAAGTCCACCAAAGAATGTGAGTTAATCCAATCTGAGAAACGCCTCATTTTTGCTGTTAGTTTACTCCGCCCAGTTTTTCACTCGGGAACCTAATTAACTCATTTAAGGTCTAGCAAGAATTACTTGCTAAGATTGGTCATCTTCTGCAAGCTTGACAAGTAAGTTGTTTTGGTAGTGGGTTGCAAGACTTGATTAGAACTAATGTGCACGCCGGTAAACCCACTACTTTATCAGAGGCCATTGGGTTGGCTCGCTTGTACAAGGCCCAAAATCTATCCCAACGAACAACAAACCCACCAGCTCCAAAACCAGGTTTCCAGACTAACAAGGCAATCACTGGCAATGAACCAACGATTCCAGTACAAAAAAAAAATGTCACCAGAGGAGCTACAAGAGCAGAGAAATAATGGGATTTGTTACGATTATAATGAAAAATTCAGCCCGGGACATCATTCTAAGAAATTATTCATCATTAAAGCATGTTTAGAGGAGGGTGATGGCAACATAGTAATGGAGGAAGACGATGAGGTCGATTACCAATCTGCAAAGACACCCGAAATCTCAATTCATGCTATTAATGGGACACGTGCACCTAAGACTATGCGAGTTAAAGGCCATCTTGGACATATGGCCGCGTTTGTTCTTACTGATTCTAGCAGCACTCACAATTTTGTGGGATTGAAGCTACTATCAGGTGGCAGGGTTGAGGCGGTGGTGGCATCTGAAGAGAAGCTAGTCGGTCCAGGTAAATGTACAAATGCCCAACTTAGTTTGATGGAAGTGCTTCACCGAGCCTTTTTATCTTACGTACCTGGAACAGCTAAGGTAGCTGCAGTTGAGCAAGAATTATCAAAGAATTAAAGGAGAACATCAAGAAAACCCAAGCCAAAATGAAACGTGTATATGACTCTAAGCATAGAGAGAGAGAGAGTTTTCGGTTGGAGACTGGCTGTATCTGAAGTTACTGTTGTGAATAGTGATATACATTGTTAGGCCGTTCTCTATCAGCTTAAGCTTTTAGAGTAAATTTACTGCAAAAAAAGGCTTTTAGAGTGGTTGCCAACATGGTATCAGAGCATCAAATCCAAGGGCAGACAAAAAGATAAACAAGTTTATTGGCTTAGATCTAACAAACAAGCAAGGTTTGGAGGAGTACTACCCTAGCCGGGGCTTCCAGTCGATGACAGTCATGTGAAAGGTAGCCTGGGGTTTCCCTGAATCGCTGGTTTGTGTCTGATTTGGGCCATAGAAGCCCTAGGTGAGTGTTTTCTTAGTCGATTTGATGTCTGAAGCTTTGTGTTTGAATTTTGGTGTGTCGACTGGTGTGTGTGTGTGTCGACTTCCTAGTTTCAACTGTGGATCTGTTATTCCAGAACACACACACTTCCTAGTTTCAACTGTGGATCTGTTATTCCAGATTTCTGGATATATATTTGTTATACCAACTGATGCTTGAAGTGTTGGTCTGATGCTTTGGGATATGAACTTGTGTTTCTGAAGCTTTGGTGCGTTCTTGGTGAGTTTCCAGACAGTGGATTGGTATGTTGGTGCGGGTTTTTTTTTTTTTTTTTGGGTTGGCAGTGGGTTAATCAGATTTTTTTGAATTCGTCAAATTGTTCTTTATTGGAACGTCAACCTAAATGGAGTCAAAGGGTGAAAGTTCTACAGGCTCCAATCAATTAATCCGCCCTGACACTGTTAATCCTAATACAAGGATAACACGTAATCTTTTCAATGTTACTAACTATAAGGATTGGGCCTACTCAGCTAGAATGGCCACTGGAGGTTAGAAAAGATATGGATTTATTTTTGGGAGCATCAAGTAAATAGAAAAGGATGACACTAAACATTCAAATTGGATTTCATAAAATATGTTGATCTTGAATTGGATTCTTAATTCCATGGAAGAAGGAATTGCAAAATGTTTCAAATATTCTGCGACTACAAAAGAACTTTGGGAGTCAATTGAGGCGGCCAATGCACAAAAGAGGAGCAATGCCAGGATCCTAGATTTGAAGATGGACTGATGGAGATTGCCAGTTTCAAACAGGGAACTCTATCAATTAGAGACTACTATTCAAGTGTATCTGTGGGAAATCCTAGTTCAAAGAAAGGCTATAAGTGTTATGTTCTAGGGACAAAAGGCCGTTTGTTACAATGGATGTTAGTTTCCATGAAGAGATCTCATTTTATTCATCCACAAGCAAGGAATTACTAAAAGGAAAGTCGAGTGTTCGAGTCCCTGGGGCTGTTGTGCCTTGTATTCTCCCCCAGAGCGTGTTGTGTGTATCAGGGATAAAAATAGCGGTTGTGGCGTGAGTAGCGGCCAGTGGCCAAAACGCTACATAGCGGGCAATACGTAGTGGTAGCAATGAAACGTAGCAGGTGAATTTTTTAGTGGTAAAAAAAAAAAAGAAAAAACTAGAATCTTGTGTGGCATCCAATCTTGTGTTTTTTTAGTTATTTGAAACCATGTAAGAGTAGAGACAACTATAAGAAAGGCTATTGAGGATAAGAAATAGGAGAAATAGTGTTGTAAATTTTATTAGGTTTTAGCGCGTAGCGCTGCTATTTTTAGAATGGCGTAGCGGCCTCAACCACTATGACCAATAATGTGGCCGTTATATATTGAACCATGGTGTGTATGTTCCCATGTGGGGGCGCACTTGCGGGCGGGTGTTTTGAATTGTGATATACATTGTTACGCCATTCTCTATTAGCTTAAGCCTTTAGAGTAAGTTGTTGTCAACAGTTACAACCATATAAGCAAATGTCCAACCCATGAGAAGAAATTTAATTTTTCTCCCAAGTATTATGGTCCGTTTAAAGTTTTGCAATGAATTGGACTGGTGGCCTATAAGTTAAAACTGCCAAAAGATGCTTGCATCCATCCGGTCTTTCATGTCTCTTTGCTCAAGTAGGGCGGTTGGGCCCGATGTCATCGTTCAATCTCAGCTACCATCAGTAAATGAAAAGGAAGAGATGATTCCGAACCCACAAGCAGTTCTAGACCGTCGGATGCAGAATAGGAGGCAAGAGATTTTGATCCATTGGCAAGGACTTTCATCGGCTGATGCAACGTGGGAAGGTTTTGATTATATCAAAAATCAGTTCCCAGATTTTTCCCTTGAGGACAAGGGTGATATTGAAGTGGGGGAGGAGATGTTACATGCGCATATGCAGCATAGGTTGGCTTCAGTCATGCAAAGTCTCATAGAAGTTGAGTAGAAGCAGTCTTTTATGTGAATGAATCTCTTGGCTTGTTTTGCGTGGGTCCCGTTAAGAATAAGTCAGGTCTATCTATTATGTTGAGTCTTTGTATTATCAACTTTGTTAGGATCTTCCAACTAATTTGGAAGTTACCGTTGTATGAGTATGCATTTAAGTAGTGGAATGAATAAAGAAAGGCATGCATGATTTCTTCCATCACTACTGTGTGTGCAAACTGAAGGACTTGGGTTCCTTCGAAGCAACCTAATTGAGTTTATTTCTTTGTATTACCTTCAATAATCAAGATAGGAAGGGGAAAGAGTGGCCTAGCTGTACCAACTACCAGCTTAGCTTTATCCCATCAATCTGGGGCCTATTTAATTCATTCAACTTATAAAAAGAAAACAAGCTATGACCATATATAAATAGAACACTTTTGTAGGACACGGGAGGCACAGGATGGACTCCACAGTCCACAGAGGGAACAGGTAGAACAATATATTGATATAATAGAATTTTTGCATATGCAAATAACCCTTGTAGCTTGGACATGGATACAAGTTGTGTGATACGATAATTTCAAGAAGCCTTAATATGCTACGTCCATACAAATATACTGATATAATAGAAATTTTGTATTAATAGAAAATTCAACTATTTATGGAAAAATGTATCCATAAGGATGTTTTTACAATGGGTCTATGTTGATAGAATAACATCAACATCATCGCCACCATCTTAGCCTTCCCTCATCAATCCGGGGTCGAACTAAATTCATTCTACCTACTCATAAAAAAGCAAAAGAGCTATGACAATATATAAATAGAACACTTTTTTGGATGGTCATATATAACTAGATATGATTGCTACCAAATGGAGAACTGGACATAGCAGTTACTTATGTGATTCCTTGCTTATTACATTTGTCAAGGTATATTTGCATGTTTCATGTGTATTAGTGTATATAGGCACTGGATGTGAGATCGATACCCAATGGCTTAAACAAATGTGGTGACAAGGTAAGCTAACCCCAAATGCATTGGATATCAGGAAGAAAAGAAGCCGATGGCTATGGCAAGATTTTCTAGAAAATGTGTGCTTGATATAGTAAGCTGACCACAAATAATAGATGGCATGAGGCTTTGATAATCATAGTGCACACATCTATTTTCTAAAAAGTTGTTGTATACAATACTTAAGTCCTCTGTGAAACATGCATAAAGGCCAAGGCCATGGCACTTCATAAAATAAATAAATAAATAAATAACAAAAAATCACATGAAAAATTTGCTAGTTTGACACTCATTTAGTGGCATTTATGAGATCTTCGTGCAGTTGGAAAGGCAGTTATTACCGCAAGGTATGTCCGCGGACCTCAAATTAACTGGCTACTCGAAGGACCCAATCTGAAAAATGAAGGTGTGAATGCTTGTTTTCAACCAGGTAGATAATCTGGTCCAGGTACAGGTCCAGTCAGGTTCATACCTGAATACCTATGTAAATATATCTTCTTTTTTTTGAAGAGCAACTTTGATTGATGCAAGAGAATCAGTACAAGAGGAATATACTGACAAACTTACAAAGAAACCACAAAAGCAAAAGACCAGCCAAGGGGGCCCCAAAACACGACATCCAAAGAAAAAGACGAAACAGGCAACTACAAACTTAGGAAGAAGCAACCTCCCTTCAATTAAAAAAAATGAAATCCAAAGGAAAACCTCTAAACTGCAGAAGAATCGAAGTCCAGGAAGCCACATAAAATTTCAACTTATCAATTAGAGCCTCCACGGATGACGAAATGCCTTCAAAGCTTCTAAGATTCCATCCTTTCCAAATTACCCAAACAGCCGCCAAAAAGGATATTTTCCACATAATATTTCCTCTAGAGGAGCCAACAAAGGACTTCCATCCTTCAAAATGACAGGGGATAGAAGATGGGATAACCCAGCTTATAACCGAACCAACACAAAATGGAAGACCAAATATGGTGCGCTCCACTACAAGTGAGAAGGAGATGGTCTACAGATTCTTCCTCCAAGCACAAAGGGCAAGAGTTCAAAATGATCATCTTCCTTCACCTCAAATTGTCCATTTTGAGAATGCTACCACAAACCGCTAACCAACCAAAGTCAATAACTCTTGGGGCGTCTTTGAACTTCCAAAGACTTCAAAGGGGGCTAGGACTTGAGGAATCATCAATCAAGGACGAAAAGAAAGAAGCCACCGAGAATATAACATCCCATGCGGGTGTCCACATATACGAGAATGGGCCAAACATGTGCTTGTAAGCATAGTTTTTAAGTGCTTGCTGCAAACAAAAGGTTGCAGGTTCGAGTCTCTCTCAATATATACATACACTACATTTTAATGAATTATTTTTTTTTTCGGCTGGTTCAGAATTGGGTTTTGAGTCATGTCTGAGTTAATGCATATAAACTTAATTGGTCGGGGCACCCCCCCCTAACCCAACTAATTGCGCCTCAGGTCGCTTATGAAGTTACATCATCTATTAAAAGAATATAGCTCTACTGTGCTTCTATTAATATAAAAACAATTTTCATATACTAAATAATTGCAATATAATATTAGTTTAACTTTAATGTGTGAAATTTTTTGTACGAATTGCAAGTGGGCCTCCTGAAATTGGTGTCAATGTCATAGTTATCAACATTGGTTTGGTTCCCTCTCCATTTTGGTAGTGGTATCTGGAATGGACCATTCCGGTTTCTGTTGACTGTTCCCAAAAAGACGCAATAGAAAAACTCAAAAAAAAAAAAAAAAAAAAAAACCATGAAATGATTACATTTTTAAATATAGAAACTATCAATGCCTACTTCAATAATTCAGAACAGCTCACAGTTCATACATTTTGAGGTGCGTGCATGTGTATGAGAGAGAGAGAGAGACCTGAGCAGAAGAAAGAACTCCAGGAGAAAATCGAACATAGCGTTGACTACCATAGACTGCAGCACTAACATCAAAACCACTGCCTACTTTCCCTTGTGCAATACAATGGGCAGTTTGGGCTGCAATATGCACCAAGTCGAGGTCTGAATTGAGCAGCTTCTCTTCAATAGGATTTTTAGCTGAAGATGGCAGACGAACAACACCAAGGTAATGAAGTAATGCTGCAACCACTGACGTGGTCATTGCTGCTGAAGAACCTAGTCCAGTTTTTGCAACTTCAGGTTTGCAATTATCTCTAGTAACAGTCCGATCAGACCCCTCTGCATTAAAGGTAATTGATGAGAACGGTGGAAGTGAGGCCAATGCTTCTGGCCTCAAAGGAAGTCCACGTGCTTCAATCTAAAGACAAGTTTCACAAATTCAAGCCAACTGACTCGTAAGAAGTTAGCAGTAAGCAGGTGAAACAATAATATACCATTGAGTATATAAAAAAAAAAAAATTCAACAAAACAGAACATTAGAAAATAACAAACTAACCATTTATGAGTAAAAATAACTCAACCACAAAAGAGGGAAAAAGTTACCTGATTTCGATATGAGTAAAAGTCATTGCAACCCAATATTGTGATATCAAGGCCTGTATGAATCATCCATGTAAAACTCAACATTCTTGCAATTAAATACATAATTAATCCACAGTTGGGTTAACGGGTGCATGGATCACATGGATAATAAGAGAAAACATGTCCATGAGAACCTCAAGACTATATTTCCAACATGACCTTGCAAGAGTAGTTTCTGTAACTCATCCTTCTTTCCCCTATCATTTAAGATTGTGGTGGCAATTGCAACTGCATATTGTACTGCTTGTTCAACAAAAGGGTTGGCAGAGTCCCTGTAATTTTAGCCAGTAGCAATATGAAGATTATGATAGAATTCAGTTTCCCATGCATGATTAAGTAGAAAGAACATTCCCAACAGTCTAAATCAAGTCCAGCAATTTTCAGAATAAATGAAAATGGAAAGAGTGATCATGAATTCACTATAAAGCTTCTAAAAATCAGATAACACATCATACGCTAGTGACAACATCCACAAGCAAAGGCTTTGATGCATTGGCAGTAGTGTTTTAGTTTAGTTCCATTTTGGGGTTATTGTAGAATGATGCCTGTGAGTGACTCCATTAATGTCTCCTGGTGGGGTAATAGCAGTAGCAGCAATGGAGACTTTTTGAAGTTCTTCAGATTTAGGTCAACATAAATAAATCATTCATTTTCTCTCAATTAATACATTCTTTAGATTGCAATCTTATTTAGACTTTGATTTCTTTAACTATCAAAATTTTTCTCTTGTAAGATGTTATCATGATTTGAAAGTGTATTTACACCATAGAAATTCCATTTTTTCTCAATTAATACAAATTCGTTTAAAAAAAAATCTATTGCTGTTTGCAAATTAGAGACTAAATTCAACTATTAAGGATAAAACACGAGATTTTGAGCGGATGCTACGGCTCATCCAAAAGCAGTTTATGGGTATTAAAGCTTCGAGTGCACGGAGATGCTAAATGGAATGCTTTGACACAAGTCTATTGCCTTCTATATTTTATCTTTTATATTTATAGTTGCATCCTGTTGGTTTATATAATAAGCACAACTTCATTGAAATCAGTTGGTACTGATAGCTTAATCATGAAAATGCTAGTGAGACCAATCACAGCTGTTCAGTTTGCTGATGAGAGTTACTTAGGACTTAGGAATGCTGGTACTGGTCACAAACATAAACATGCTAGTGAGACCAATCATAACTGTCCGCATTCAATGATGGGAGCTACTTCATATACAGCTGAAGGGAGATTCTTAACTTGGGTGTAGCAGTCACTGCTGCTGAAGGAGATTCTGTTTGTGTAATGGGCATCAGTTTCTTGCCCTTTCCCTTGGCATTTGACTAAGTGGAAAGAAATGTCCATGCTTTAGTGATGCAAGGGTTTATGCTTTTAAGCACATTCCACTTGAAAGAAAGGTAAAGTGGACGAATTACAGATGTCATAGCAATCAACAAGGCAACATTTTCATATAGTTACCATTCAAAAAAAAAAAAAAAAAAACCGTTTTCATATAGTTTATTTTGACTAAGAAAATAAGTTTGAGCATTTTTTAATGAAATATCTTTCAAAAACAAAAAAGAAAACGAACTTCAGTAAATTCAGTGCTTTGTTAGTTTCTCATCTTTTTAGATATATCCTTACATAAATAATCTCGAACAGATAGTGAAAGAGGGAAATACCCATGTGTGCATGCACGTAATATGAATATAAACAAAATATTACTACAATATAAACAAAAATGCACTAGAACTTGCCTTGAAGAGATACAGTGGAGGGTTGAGTTCTTATGAGACAACTTGTACATGGTCTCCCTAGAAAGCTGAGGAGATGTTACTTTCACATCTGTCCATGCCTAATAAATGTGGGAGAAACCAATAAAAAGAACTATACACAAAAAACTTAGGCAATGCATTATCCTCAGGCAAAGTCAAAATGATGTAAATAATTTTCAGAACTCTTTTCTTAAAACAGAATCATTCATAAACCAAAGTCAGATAGCCCAAGATAAGTTTACCAACAAAAAAGGAAAAAAAAAAAAAAAAAGGAAAAAGAAAAAAAAAAAAAAAGAGGATAGCCCAAGATAAGCAGACAGGCATAATTCTTTTTCCCCAAAAAACAATGCTTTTTTTTTTTTTCCAGATATGCATGGCGGCTGCCGAATTAGGGAAAGAAACATTATCTAGTATGAATAGTTCCTACTTTCATTTCCTCCCTGATGGAAAAATTAATGAAAAAATAACTATAACTATCCATTTCACCAAAGCGTTGGTCCTGTTTGCAATTTGGAATACATACAAATACTGCAAAATCAAATGTTCAGGTAACAAGACGGCACTCTAACTGACTACGAGCTTAAACTTTGATTTTTTTTTTTTTTTTTCATGCCTGATAAAGAATAATGAAATCCATGGAAATGGAAAGGATCAATATTAGTATTACTTCTTAAAACAGACAAACTATGAATCTCACACAACCCACAAACCTGGGCTTGGGACCTAAACATGACAAAGTACCATCACATCTTATGCACAACTCAGAAGTAGGCCAATTCCAAGAAAACAGCAGTCCAAGAACCACATACCCAGGCCCAGCTATCTTGCTTAACTTCTTCATAAAACGGTTTCACAATTGCATAGAAACGGGCAGTCGTGCTAAGAACAATTCCAGCATTTGGTCTCTCCAAAATCAAGTACCCACCTGTCATCAAAACCTTCCCGGGAGCAGACGCAACTCTATAACAAAAATCAAACCCAAAAAGAAAAAGAAAAAAAAACAGAGACCAATTAGTTGTCTGTTGGGGAAAAAATCCATATCCCATAGGAAACGCTGCTCTGCCTTTCCTACAGAAAATCATGGTCAATGGGATTGCAAATACTCATTCAAGTTGGAAAAAATAATAATAATTCCACAGAATGCAGTTGAGAAATGATCCCAAAGCTGCTCACAGATTCAAACTTGATTTTACCTGTGTGAGTCCTACCTTTGGATGATTAAATCCATTCATATCAGATGTACCCCTCCATAGGAACTACCCCAATTTCACTTTATATAAAAAGGAACACCTAGATTAATCATGCGTAGAAAGAAGAAACCCTTAGAACGATGGGTCCTGTGATGGAACGTAATCTGAAAGATATTTTATGATACTCCATAAAATATCTGTACCATTCTATATATGTCATAGGAATACCTATAATGTAATCTGTCAGGATTTTGAATTGACTGCAATTCCCTCATTAAAGGGATTGTAATTGAGAAATAAACATTATAAAAGGGAAGATCCATCGATAGAAGAGATCACTACAATTTTACCATCATTGTCTTCCATTATCACTATTGTGTTATGTTATCAGAGCCCAAGATAGGACTTTGATTTTCTGTCTTCTACCACACACTATTGAGTGTGATAGTGTTCTTGAGTTTCTGACAAACAGTTGAGTTTTCATTTATGCTGCCGGATTTGGGGCTTCATCGTGCACAAATATCGTCAGTACTAGTTTTAGGTTTTATTCTCCATTACAAGGTCCATTCCCACTCTCTGGTTGTGGTTGCAATATCTGCATGGGACAGCTGTTGGCATCATAGGAGTTGATCAGAAACTCCACTCGTTTTTGTCATTCTCGTATCTTCTGCATTGCACTATGGCTCGTCTCACATCTCGCTGCCCACATCTTCTGTACATCGAGTTGGATCTCATCTCTCTGTAGCTACAACATCTAGCGATCTCAGGATTTTTTTCAAAAAGGTCAGATTTTTCCTGCTTATCTATATCTTGGCAGTGAGATTGCACATCGAGGTCAAATAGCTTGTGATTTTCTATTTTCTGGTGTTTCATCCATTTTTTATTACAAGCTATTTTGCAAGATATTCTTGAATTTGGGTATCAATGGAGAAAACAGAAGTTTTGTGTGTGAAATTTGATGGTCAAAATTAATTTTTTATGGGAATTCCAATTTCAGAATTTTGTTCAAGGAAAAGAACTTTGGGGATTCATCGATGGGTCTACTAATAAACCATCTGAATCAGATGACCTAGCCAAATGGGCAACTAAAAATGCTCAGGTCATTAGCTGGATATTGAACTCAGTTGACCCTTCCATTGCTATAGATCTCCGGCCTTACAACTCTGCTGCTGAAATGTGGCAGTATTTGAAAAGAGTTTATCATCAAGAAAATGAGGCTCGTTTATTCCAATTGACATGTGACATCAATTTGAGGTAGAGTGTCATTTTATCCCAGGAGAAATTACAAGATGAGCTTATATCATTTCCACATGTCTCACCCTCAGATCAACTAGCAGATATTTTTACAAAGGCTATGACTCGTGAGAGACACCAGTTTTTACAATCCAAATTGATGCTCTTTGATCTGCATCAATTTGAGGGGGAGTGCGATGGAACGTAATCTCAAAGATATTTTATGGAGTATCATAATGTAAAATATCTGTACCATTCCATATATGTCGTAGGAATACCTATAATGTAATCTGTCAGGGTTTTGGATTGATTGTAATTCCCTCATTAAAGGGATTGTAATTGAGAAATATACATTATAAAAGGGAGGATCGATCCATATAAGAGATCACTCCAATTTTCCCATCATTGTCTTCCATTATCACTATTGTGTTAGGTCCAACATTGTATATTACTCCAATTGAACTGACACTTAGGCAAGAGAAATGGATTAAAATGGTGCACCCTACTGATTTGCCATATATTCAATCAGATTGCAATTCAGAAGATATACACACACATTATAATTACATAAGGGGAAAATAAAGGAATGAATAGAGGACAGATAAGGAACTAACACTTGTGCCATTGCAGCCCTCACTTCCTGCAACCCTAATAGAAGAGTCTGGTCTGAGTTGTGTGAGTCACAAACTGAGTAGCTGAGTCTGAGAAAACAGGAGGCCTCCGATTGACACCATCAAAGATGAAAAATGGATCAGTAAAGGAGAATTGAAATTGGTTTCAAAGCAGGTGTTTGAGATAGAGCTAAATCAAACAGATCTATTTCAATGAGAGTATTTGCAAATAGACCATTTAGTAAAACACATAGAGTGTTTGATTCAAATAGATCTATTTAAAAAGGCTTGTTTGCTAAAAGATATATATATATATATATATATAAGCTTATTACATGGGCATTTGTTGTCATTTCTTAAAAAATTATGTTTCTTGTAAAATTTGATTGCCATCTTCATCAAAGTGTTTGGTAACTATTTCTCTACCTTTTCTGCAGTAGGAAATTTTCTTATTTGTTCCCAGCGTTGCTTGTTTCTATTTTGTTCTTTCCTTTCCTTTCTGTTGTTTTAATGAACTTCATCTATTTAACACAAAAAAAAAAAAAAAAAGGAGAAAAACAAAAGAAAGCCACAGTATTGATAATTTTCCATATGAATTACACATAATTTTTTTTTTTTTTTTTTTTTTTGAAAGATCTAAATTAGGCATGATTAAAAAAAATCCTAACCAAAATTCCTAAATGGCACACAAATCACACCCAGTACACCAATTATTTTGCCACAGAAAAATTACAAATAAAGCAAATGGCTAGTGACAGCAACAAAAAGAATGACAGCACCATTTCATCACCTGTAAAAGTAACAAATTAATCAGCAGAAGAAAACCCATCATATTTCAACATCTAACAACCAAAACAAACTGTACCAATCAGTTCCTGGAAACAAAAATCCAAAAAGAATGAAAAAAAAAAAAAAAAACACACACACACACACAAAAAAAAAAAAAAAAAAAAAAAACACTGGAAGTTAACTCAATACCATACAATAAAAACACACTTCCAATCAGTGAAACAGTGCAGGCACTTCCATATTAACAACCAAATTAAATAAGAAGGGATACCAACATCAAAACAACCTCAGTAAACCATCTAGATAAATTTGGGTGTACCCCAGGAACAGAAATCTGACACAAAAAGCTATAAAGCCCAATCAAATGTAGTGACCATGATGATCTATTGATGGAGAAATGGAGAAGGGGAAGATGGCAAGAAATATCCGCAACCTAAGCGGCAACGATGAAGTGGAGAGAGATGGGTTCTGATGGGTTTCTCAGTTTCTTGAAATCTCTTCGTTTTTCCTACTTTTCAAAGAAAAATGGCTTCTTTTCCTATTACTAACTCAAAACAAGAGGAAATTGGACATTTCTTAAACGATCTAGAGCACCCAAACATCTGTTTGGGTCAGTATTTAGGAAACTAAAATTTTCATACAATACCTGAGGCTTTCAGTCTTTCTGTTGATAGCGAGACTGGAAAGGGATGCAGAACAGATCGAGAGAAGCTTTTCAAACAGCACCTTGAGTCTCTCACTCTTTTTGTGGGATGGTGATGGTGAGACTGGACAGGAATGCAGAACAGATAAAAGTGGCATACTGTGCTGGGGTTTAAAATTTTAATCAATGCCTGGGCTGGATCTTATCTCATGGATGAGAGTCAGAGTGGGGGATTTTTCATTTGCTTTTGCAGGAATAATTAGTGAATAAATTAAATAATAAAATTAAATCTTTAAAATTCTAGTCACGTTTGTGTATTATTTGTTTTAGATAAGTTGAAAGTTTTTTTTATCGAAAACCTGTTTTTCATGCGTTTGGTGCGGAAGAATTATATAAAAACCCTTTCTTGCTTCTCGTCTGCATTTTCCTTGCTAATATTGGAAATAGATTTCCTATGAGGGGTATTGGAAATGAATTTTCTCGAAAAATTTCTCCCTCTTTTCCGCAGATCAACTATAAGAAAATCCCCACATCATAATCCTTTATCCTCAATGGACACTGGCCCATTGATAAAAGTGGTATCTTCCCATCATAGTCCCCCTAAGTCCTACTAAGAATGTTAGTTTTTGGTAACAATGGGATGGGTTTAGGTCGGTTCCTTACAGACCTAATAAACACCTACTATGATATCATTGCAAACTTATAAACTTTAATTGAAATTGATTGATGGCAACGGGTCAAGTTTGCATTTGGTACAGGTCACCTTTCAATGAAATCAAAATAATAAAAAAATTGCATACTCTCTGTAAGTTATCATACTTAATTATCATTGTCAGCTAAAAATTTTTTTATAATAATTAATAGGAACTTTGTCGTGAAGTTATTAAAAAAAAAATAACAATGGTCCCTTGACCTAGAAAAAAGTTTCGGACCATATTGGGAAGGGTGGCAATTTTTTGAATTGCCTACCCAACTCAGCTCAATGGCCATCTAGTAGTATTATAAAGGCAGAGTTGATCCTTATTATATAATGCCAAGTTTGACTAACATTTCTAACCTAATTATTCAATGAGGTTGGGTTCGAATTAAGTCTATACATGCCACTGAACCTGCCAACCCAACTCAATTTGGGTCATTATTTCATCGACAACTCCAATGGTACCTCTATAAGTAAATGTGGGCTCACTCCTTTTACTTCCACGATGGGTTTATATTGACATTTTTAAC
The DNA here is from genome assembly GCA_003546025.1 of Camphora micrantha. Taxonomy (NCBI): domain Eukaryota; kingdom Viridiplantae; phylum Streptophyta; class Magnoliopsida; order Laurales; family Lauraceae; genus Camphora; species Camphora micrantha. The sequence goes on along the minus strand of QPKB01000008.1, from coordinate 20,005,497 downwards.
TTCAAGCATTTGAGAACAGCCACTTACCTTACTCGTAAGTGGCGGCATTTCTCACCTGACTGCCCAATCTTTGAACCTTGCATATATTGTCTTTTTTCACTTGTGTGGGCTTTCTTTCTGTTTGTGCAAGCTTTCTTACTTTCTTTTGAATCCCAACCTCCATTGAGTTATCAAAAAAAAAATACCACACTAGTTTTCCTTGTCTTCAAAGTATTACTGTTACTATTGTTATTTACTCATCATCCTTTTTTATATGTGACATTTGGTTATGTAACTTTCTTATAACAATTTACTTGACTTGGCTTTACTTGACAAGTAAAATTATCAAATAGGCCCATGCAGTGCCAATCATTAATTGCATGGTGGGCCATATTCGAAAGAGTTCATGAATTCATACGTCCTCTTTATTAATCGTTGGAAGCACGAGTGAGAGACACCCAGATCACTAGTCTGGACATAAGCAGTATTTCCAAATATAAAAGGATCAGGGTTTAAATGCTTTTTATTAGCTACCAAACACAACTGGAGAGATTTCAGCTGTGTTTCCAAGTATAAAAAGATAAGGGTTTAAATGCTTTTTATTAGAGACCAAAACGAATAGCTGCTTTGACAGATTTTCCTCCAGACGTGTTGTGACTTGTTACAACAAACGGTACTCTCTCCCAATTACATCACTCTTCCTTTTCTTTGTGAGATCCGTTGTGGGGGCTCTCTGTGCATCACGATTGTGTGGGGATATCTATATGATACCGAGATTGTCATACCATCTCAGCTAGGTCAGCACCACCTCGGTCAGCACCATCTCAGCTAGGTCAGCACCACCTCGGTCAACGCCCGAGCTCGGTACTTTAGCACCTGAGCTCAGTCCTGGCCTCAGCACCCGAGCTAGATACCTCAGCATCTGAGCTCGGTATCTCAGCACCTGAGCTCGGTCTTGTCCTCAGCACCCGAACTAGGTACCTCAGCACCCGAGCTCGGTACCTCAGCACCTGAGCTCGGTCCTGTCCTTAGCACCCGAGCTCGGTACCTCAGCACTGAAGCTCGGTAACAGTACCAGCTCAGCTAGGCATCTCATCTTAGCAATAGTGCCAGACACCTCCATCTCAGCCAGGTACTCCCACTTAGGCAGCAGTGCCAGAATGCTTATCGAGACGAGTACAGATAGTTGTACCTCTATGAAGACTCAACAACGTTACAGAATGTGTTGAGTAATGATGACCTGCATCGGGTAGAGATAAAAAGTTGTCATTATCCGGTGGCTATGTTTGCATCAAGTCGCCAGGGTATGGTCCGATGGGACTGCAATTAAAGAAATGTGGGCTATGATGGGACTCCCTATCACGAGTCACGAGGACCTCTCCACTATAAATACAAGGAGCAAATTCCAAAAGAGGTACGCCAAGGCCCACACTCAGAGACTCTCTTTCTCTCCTCTTTCTTCCATCCTTTGCTTAGTTGCAGAACTAACTTAGGCATCGGAGGGCCTTGCGCTGACAGTAGCCAGGGTCTTCTGACCGTCTTTTCTCCTCCCCTTTCAGGTTTTTAGGCAACGAATCCTTCCCAAAGAAGTTCTTAATCCATCTAAGTCAGTCAGTGAGATTTTTTGCACTTACAATTGGCGCCGTCTGTGGGAAACGATTCAAAAACGTCATGCCTCAAAAAGCTAAGAAGACCGGCGAGCATTCTCAGGCTTTACCAGCGCAGCAGTCACCAGTGCTGCAAGGGACAGCGCTGTCTCAAAGACGACGGGCGGAGCGACGAGTAGTGGCTCCAGCACAGCTCCCAGTGTCGTTGCAAGAGCAGCAGCCACCCTCCCGTCTGAGAAGGACCGGGGGCAAAAATCTTCCGACAGAGGCTCCTAGGGCAGGAACTTTGAGGGGAGTAACAACGCCCTCCCGGCGGAATAATCAGTTAGCCAAGCGTCCCCAACGACGACTGACGCCCCCTCGACGGAACCAAACCAAGGGCAGACCCCGCCTGGCAAGAGCTCCCTAATGAAGCAGGTCCCCAACGCCTATCGTACCTCATCAATCCCGCCACCAAGCTGAAGGAAGCGAGGACGATGACCACAATCCTCGCGCTGAGGACATCAGAGCCCAAAATGTCGTTATCCAGGAGAAAGACAAATTGATTCGCCAGCTTCAGCAGCAACTACGAGAGGCAACGACAAACTAGGCTCCCCCCCTGCTTCATTCAATTGTACAAGGTTCGAGGTGGATCTTGGATAACAAGAGACGTCACCGAGCTTGCGACGAAGGCTCGAGCAGCAGCCACAACTCCAAGAAGTCACGCCACGAGCCGGAAGCTAGTGACACCCTGAGAAGATGGCTTGATCGTCACATCAAACAAAACGTCCAGCATAAAATGGAAATGGTCGATTTCGCTCCGGATCGGCTGGATTTTCACGGCAACGAAGACCACGACGCATCTCCCTTTTCTCAGGAGATAAGGGACTCTGTCCTCCCAGAGAAGTTCAGCGTCCCAAGATTTACCCTCTATGACGACACTTCAGATCCTGCTAGACACCTCCGACATTTCACCCAGTGAATGACGGTTTGGGGAGACGTTGGGCACCTGAACTGCAGAGTATTCTCCTCCAGTTTGGGAGACCTTCCCCTCAGATGGTTCTGCGCGCTTCCTGAAGGATCGATTTCCAGCTGGCGGCAGCTCATGAGTTCGTTCCTGGAGAAGTTTCAGGCGCATAGAGTCATCTCAAGGTCGAACAATGATCTGATGGCGGTCAGGATGAAGCAGAATGAAAATGTCAATAAATTCGCGAAGCGATTCTGGACCATTTATAACCAAATCGAGGACGCCAATGACTAACTGGCCGTCATGTGCTTCAAAGAAGCCCTCCTACCAGGAAACGATCTCCGAAGGAAACTTGTACGCTACCCCGTGACCACGATGAAAGCATTGATGGGCCGGGTAAATCAGTTTATTGAGCAAGAGAAGGATGAGGTCCGAGCTCAGGAGAACTTTGGTCTCAAACAAGACAGGCTCGGTAAAAGTACCAGCCTCTACATATAGAGCTTCGGGGCCTCGATGATAGCACCAGCCTCGATGTCTCAGGCTCGATAAGAGTACCAGCCTCTACATAAAGAGCTTCCGGGCCTCGATGATAGCACCAACCTCGATGTCTCAGGCTCGATAAGAGTACCAGCCTCTACATAAAGAGCTTCGGGGCCTCGGTGATAGCACCAGCCTCGATGTCTCGGGCTCGGTAAGAGTACCAGCCTTAATTCGGACAGCTCCAGCTCGGACAGCCTCGGCAGCGGCCTCGATCGGTGACAGCACCAGCCCTATCTCAAGAGCTTCGCAAGCTCGGTGACGGCACCAGCTCCGATCTCGAGAGCTTCGCAGCCTCGGCAACGGCACCGGCCTCAGCTCGGGCATCTTCGATCACAACTCCAGCAGGCCTCGGTGACAGCACCAGCCTTTGCTCGGATGCCTCCGATCATGCCAGCTCCAGCTGTAGCCTCGGTGACAGCACCAGCATCAGCTCGGACAGTCTCGATCATAGCTCTAGCAGGCCTCGGTGACAGCACCAGCCTTCGCTCGGATGCCTTCGATCATGTCAGCTCCGGCGATCATGCCAGCCATAGCTGTAGCCTATTATCCGGTGGCTACGTTTGCATCAAGTCGCCAGGGTATGGTCCGATGGGACTACAATTAAAGAAATGTGGGCTATGATGGGACTCCCTATCACGAGTCACGAGGACCTCTCCACTATAAATACAAGGAGCAAATTCCAAAAGAGGTACGCCAAGGCCCACACTCAGAGACTCTCTTTCTCTCCTCTTTCTTCCATCCTTTGCTTAGTTGCAGAACTAACTTAGGCATCGGAGGGCCTTGCGCTGACAGTAGCCAGGGTCTTCTGACCGTCTTTTCTCCTCCCCTTTCAGGTTTTCAGGCAACGAATCCTTCCCAAAGAAGTTCTTAATCTATCTAAGTCAGTCAGTGAGATTTTTTGCACTTACAACTATAATTCATCCGTGGGGCTTATTATCAAATAGTCCTATGGACTACCATGCACGAGGAACATATTTTGTTGTGTACTTACTATACGTGTATCATGTGATTAGTATACTGGCATAAATCATTGGAAGATTACTAACTTACCTAAAAGAGGGAGAGAATGATCCGAAACGATTGGAAATTTTATTCAAATCGGTGTTTGGGTGGATACAAGAAAACCAAGTAACCAACAAATGAAGTAAATAGATTGGCCCGCGTGTCTTTACTCGTAATTTCACCACTCCCGGTTTTTCAAACACTCCACATTATTTGGCGGAGTAAAATCTGCTTCGTATTTCATTCCTTCTTCGTTAGCTCAAAGCAAAGAAGAAACGACGGAACCAAAGCCCTGTCCGGTGAGATCCGGCGAGATCTCTCAAACAATCAGGAAAACCCAACCGGATTGTAACCAACATCTCCATCCCTGCATAGTCTTCTGAGGGAAGGAGACTTGGTTTTGCCCAGGTCTCACAACAGGTCCGGGTATTAAAAAAAATTCTATAAATCTTTTCTTTTTATCATACGATGTTGATGATGAAATATCCAGGATTTTTTCATGTGATATTGACTATAAAATCTTACATTTAGGATTTTACTTTACACCAAGCATCCAAACATAAAATAAAGAAACACTTATACCTTCATTTTAAAGAATTTCAACAAACACTTCTTTCCATAAATTTCACAAAAAAAAAAAAAAAAAAAAATTACATTTATAAGAAAATACTACCTGACCATGTCCAAAAGATAAGGAGAGCCTACTAATATCCCTAACATTCCCTAGCATTGAGTTTTGTTACCAATAGTGGGAGTTGAGTTTTCAAAATGAAATACGAATGAAGTTTTAAGTTAGTTTCTTATATTTCAATTCACTGTTATTCTTCATCTGGTTTTAAAAAAAGCAACTCATTTTGAAAGACTCCATAGTTGAACCGCACTGTATATTCAAAGGTAAAAATGTTTTAACTTGTATTGCATCTTTTTACTTATCATATGGTGTCTGGTCTTAATTTGGAAGGAAAGAATCAATCAATCAGCCCTTTTAACTTTTGTTGCATCTTTTGTTTTTTTGGGAACTTGCTATTTTTCAATTTATGGTGAAAATTGGTAGATGAAATTGCTTTTGTTCTTACTGGCTTCTTTTTTATTGCTGCTTCTTTTTGGTATGTAAGTGCATTTATTTTACTCTCTGTTAGAGTCGGTTATAATGATGTTAATGTCGCGCTAATGTCGCTGTTATTTTTTGGGTAGTAATTTTTTTTATTATGATAATATCTTTGTCGTACTCAAACGAAAATCCTAGGTCCGCTACTCTAATTCTCTTGGATGAGATTTTTGCATAGTTTTTCATATGGACCATCCAGATTAATAGATATAAGGAAAATCTTTCATGAGATTTGCTTCTGAGGGTTAGTTTTTGCCAGTACTAGTGACTGCAGTTAGCCATCTTTTTCAAGTTTAGATTGGCCATCCATTACTTTTGTAAAAGTATTCTTATTGAAGGGTTTCATTTTTACATTCAGTGTATTTTTTGGATGTGATGCTTAAAATGAAATTCGTTACCAACATCTTAGATTTTCTGTTACAACAATGTGGTGCTTTCAACTTTTGCCTATGTTTGGACACACAGGTCTATCTTTTATTGGAGTTTCTTGATTGGAGGTGCATCATCTAATAGTTCTACAACTTTGGTGGGCCCTCTCTCTGGCAGCATAGTGCAGGTATTCTCCCTCTCTCTCGATCTTTTTTAATTTGTATATCATAGTCAAATTAAATAAATTGTTGATTTGATTTAGAGCTTTATGCGTTTAACTATATACTGGCAATTTGATGTACAAATGTTCATATTTCTATGATACTTTTTAATTTGATAGATGTGGTTTACATATGCGTAGTCATGACTGATTTGTGTCTTAAGTGTTTTCATATACCCATGTGTTTGTGTCCCAACCTTGCTAATAATCAATTAAGTTTATGTGTTCGAACTAAGTTCTGTTCCAATCAAGTTATGCGTTTTTACTAAGTTATGTGCTTTTAGGCAGGCGTTGATTTTGATAAAATTTTCTATATCTTTGAATCAGCTATGGAAAATTATTTCAAAAGAAAATCAACTTCTAGCCTACCATGTGCGAATTTAGAGAATGATAACAATGATCAAGTGTCATCAGCTTCGAAGAAAAGTCGTGTAGAAGTTAACTTGACAAATCTTCCTGCAGATCCTGGGTTACAAAATCCAATCTTGAGTTATCATCCTATGGATCGAGACCAAATTCGAAGAGCATATCTACAAAAGGGTCCTTGTCAGCCTTGTGATCATAAATTTTCTTTTACGGAGTCTGCACAAGATAAGAGGCGATTTAATCCGGCTTGGTTTAAAGATTATAGTAGTTGGTTGGAATACAGCATAAAAAAAGATGCTGCAGTTTGCTTATGTTGTTATCTTTTTGGAGAGCATGTATGTCATGATGCCTTTATAACTCAAGGATTCAGAAATTGGAGAAAAAAAGAAAGAATTAGAGATCATGTGAGAGGCCCGAAGAGTGCTCACAATCAAGCATATGAGAAGTGCCAAAATTTATTAAATGAAAAGCAATACATTGAGACAATTATTGTCAAGCAATCGGATTAAGCTCGGATTGAGTATCGAATCCTCTTAAAGGCAACGCTTGATGCCATTCGCTTTCTTCTATGCCAAGGGTTACCTTTTCGTGGTCCTGATGAATCTGAGGATTCAAATAACATGGGTAACTTCCTTGAGCTTTTGCAAGTAATTGGCAATCAAAATGAAGCTACTAAGAGAGTCATTTTAGAAAATGTTCCTAAAAATTTGAGACTTACCTCACCTAAGATTCAGAAAGATATTATAAATGCGGCTTCTATGAAGACCACTCAGGTTATCATTTCTGAACTTGGAGATGCACCATTTGCTCTTTTGGTAGATGAATCTCGTGACATCTCTATGAAAGAGAAAATGGCCGTTGTTTTACGCTATGTGAATGAGCGGGGATGTGTGATTGAGCTCTTTTTGCTAGTAGAACATGTCACAAACACTACTGCTCAATCGCTTAAAGCGGCAATTGATGCGATATTTTCCAAACATGGATTGAGCATAACAAGTTTGCGCGGGCAAGGTTATGATGGAGCTAGTAATATGCGGGGTCATCTTAATGGTCTCAAAACACTCATTCAAAATGAGAATCCTACTGCATTTTACGTTCATTATTTTGCACATCAGCTTCAATTGGCTCTCATTGCTGTTGCAAAAAAACACGTACCAATTGCCATGTTCTTCGAATCGGTTTGCTATACGTTGAATGTCGTTGGAGGCTCTTGCAAACGCCATGACATGCTCCAAAATATACAAGCTGCTAAAGTTGTTGATGTGCTCAATACTGGTGAACTTGAAAGTGGACAAGGTTTGAATCAAAAGACTAGTCTCAAACGGCCGGGAGATACACGATGGGGCTCGCATTATGGTACATTGATTAACTTGATCCACATGTTCTCCTCTGTGATTGATGTGCTTGAGATTATTGTAAAAGATGATACAAATGAAAATGTGGGTAGTGCGGCTCACTCATTGCTTCAATTGGAATCTTTTGATTTCGCATTTAAAATGCATTTAATGACAAATATTTTGGGGATCACGAATGTCTTATCAAAGTCATTGCAGCGAAAAGATCAAGATATTGTCAATGCCATGGAAATGGTAAGAATATCAAAACAAAAATTGCAAATGATGAGAGACGATGGGTGGGATTCTCTCCTCTCTAAAGTTCATTTATTTTGTGATAAATATGAAATCCCCATTCCGAAGATGGATGATTTGTTTGTTGATCGAAAGCGATCACGACGCAAAGCTGAAGTGACAAATCTACATTTTTACCATGTTGAAATATTCTATATTACTATTGACATGCAACTTAAAGAGCTCAACGATCGCTTCAATGAGGTGACCACCGAGTTGCTTCTTTGTGTGGCATGCTTCAATCCAAGTGATTCATTCTCTGCCTTCAACAAGGAAAAACTGATCCGCCTTTCTCAATTCTATCCAGATGATTTTTCAGATTCAAATTGATTGATACTTGATAATGAACTGGAGATTTACATTATTGACATGCGGACCAATAACAAGTTCTTAGAAGTGAAAGGAATTAGTGGCCTTGCTTCAGAAGATGGTTGAAACAAAAAAGGACATCCTATATCCCTCGGTTCTCTTGCTTTTGAGATTGACGCTAACTCTACCAATTGCTACTGCTACTATTGAGGGGGTGTTTTCTGCTATGAAAATTGTGAAGAGTCGACTACGCAATCGAATAGAAGATGAGTGGATGAATGATTGTTTACTTTTATATATCGAAAGGGACATTTTCAATAGCATCGACGATGAGAGAATCATGCAACACTTTCAAAACATGAAGATCCGTTGAGGGCAATTGTAAAAGCTTTGTTGTATAGTTGATATATGACTTTTGATGAGAAAATGTAGTTGATACACTTGAATATTTTGTAATCATTTAAATATAATACATTTTTTCTTTTGTTATTATTAATGTGAAGAAAGTATCAGAAAATAATATTTTTGGACTTTTTCAATTGCCATCGTTTTGCACCCCTCAAATGAAAATCTTGGGTCCGCCACTGGTTGGCACTATCCAAACTTACAAGTCTGAGGCATAGACCAACACAGGCATTATCTGGAAATGCATTCATTTGGTTTCGAGGAGATGTAATTAAAACAAATATAGACTGGATCAAGCGGGGTGAAGGGTTGTCAAGCAGCGAAAATCAAGAAGAGGAACAGTGCATACACAGAGTTTATTGGCTGTTTTATGACAATGTGTAAAAAGGTAATCCAAGCCATCGAGAAATTTACAGAAAAGTTGATGGACCGGACCCTACCTAGACTATCGACAAATACATGCAATGAACTGAACAAAATCCCAGAGCTTTAACCCTACGATGTCAAGATTGCCATGAGTGGCTAAACACAAACCTTGTCAAGGCAGCGACTTTCATCAATGTCAAGGACAAAAGGGCTTGGATTCTGAGATGCCTGCTTTGAATACATAGGGAAGCAAATGAAAGTTAAGAGAGAAAAAGCTCTTAGTCCGCTTATTGTGTGCCCCCTCTACTGCAACCACTTCACCACTGTTGTTTGAATTATAGCTATTGATGGTTATCTACTATTGCTGTCACTCTATTGTATGAACTAAGTTTGTTGTGTATCTAGGGTTTTACCAATGATCAACAGCAAGGGGGGCGGGTTCCTCATCATATAAAAAAAAAAAGAAAAACAAACACGGAAAAAGAAAAATGAACTAAGTTACTGTGTGTAATCCTCCACTGCTTGAGTTCTGAAATGCTACAGTGATGCTTGGCAGGACTGCCCTTAACTGTATTGAGTGTTTCATCTCTTGACTTTAGAACTCCATCCTAGTTTTTAACGTCTGCATTTCATGTTTATTAGCTATTATAAGATGCATCTGTTTCTATAGTTACTGTCGGTATGATACTTCTATATCTAGTTCTGCATATTCATTTATGTCATATGTTTTATGTGCATTTTTTAGCTTCATATTCATTACTGATGACTTCGTTGTCATATGTTGTCTGTAAATATGTGATTGGTCTGCCCAGCTTCCTAAGTTGGCTGTGTTGAGGCCAATTTAACCAGTATACTGTTGGATCAGTTACACAGGCAGAACTGCAGAGCTACAATTTTTGTATGTTGGAAGAATGGTATGATTTTATTTTATTTTTTGCAGAAATCCCTATTTAGACTCTACAAAGTTTGGTGCTTCAGTCTTTAGATGACACTACAGTTAACTAAATTTCCTCTTCCTGTGTAGCAAGCTCATAACCAAATAAATTAGAAATCAAGTCTTCAATCGTGGATTTTTGGTAAATGGATGTGCGATCAGGCTAGGTGCAATTTCTGAAAGTCGTCTGCGGAATAAGATGGATATCTTCGATGACATATCCTCATATGACCTCCTATAAACCTTGCTGAGGGGGGCACCCAAACGATGGGTGAAGAAAAGCTTCTTCAGAGATGACAGCTCCTTGGGATAGGCCCTTTGGACAAGTCACTGGGTGAAGGGTTTTGGGATCTATATATAAAAGTAGAAAGTAGATGGGTCTATGGTTAGTGGGTCTATGTTCTGGTTTTTTCTTCGCATGTAGTTGGAGCTGTCAAGGCTTAATTTTATGGGCTATGTAACAATCTTCTGCACTTGCCTTTCTGTTTAAATGAAGTTATCATTTTTTGCAAAGGAAAAAAGAAACTTAAAGAGAATGGATATCTTTGTTGGTAGACTGCGTATGAATTTGAAGATCCATCACTAAAAGTTAGCCAGACAGGGTTGCTAACATACACATCCACTCTAAAATTGATGTCAGTGTAAACTGGTGGAATGGGCTGGTCATAGTCATTAGTCATTGAACTGGAGTATTATGTGTAAGCCTCAGCCATTCTACACAGTTATATGAACAAGCTGCTACAACCATATGATATCTTATAGTTGACATTGAATTTTGCTGCCACCCATTAGTTTGAATAAATTTCACATCCAAATTATAAGACCCAATGAACAAAATTTGTGGACAATTTAGTTGATAGACCATTGCGTGCAAATCTGTATCAATCTAAAATAGCAGAGACAATTCTTTTCTTCCACTAATTTCAATGATCAAGCAAAACACCCTGGCAAACAAAATGTTTCAATCTGAATAACTTAATAAAAATGCAATGGTAGTAGCACACAGGTTTTCAGATTCCACTCATCTTAATCTCAATGAACCCAATGTTAGGAATTTTGTGTATTGCAATTTGATGGATGCATTATCATTTAAGCATCATTCGAATTTTCACACATGCATTGATTTAGAAAAACTTGAAATCTTGATTTACTCATGTATTGTTTTAAATCTTGTAAATCATATGTTTTATGCATGATTTGTTTTTAATCTTGGATGCATTTAATTTGGAAAAGAAGTTTTATAAATCAAGCTAGCCAATAGTTTTAAGAAGTTTCAAATCCTTTTTGGCTTTGTATGTTTTCATGATTTTAAAAGCACTTAGATTGAATTAAAATCATGTTTCCAAGCTTGGTTTAATGGCCCAAAAAGTTCCCTCAAGAAAAACTTTTAAGAATACAATTTTTGGAGGAATTTGGTCCCAGGCCCGGGTCGACCGCGCAGTGTGGCCGGTCGACCGGCCCATGGACCCGGTCGACCGGCCACACTGTGCGGTCGACCGGGCAAAGAGCCGTTGGGCTTCTTTTCAAACGGTCAGATTTTTGACCGTTGAGCCCGGGTCGACCACCCAGTGTACCAGGTCGACCGGGGACACGTGAAAAGTCAGTTTTTGACTATAAAATGAGGTTCATTCCCTTTGAAAAGGTGTGGATCAAGGTTGAACATTTTAGTCTTCTTTGAGGTGTTTGGAGACAAAAGAAAGGGGATGAACTAAGAGAGATCAAGGGGTCATTAGTAAAGCTAAAGCTTGGATCAATGAAGTTAAATCTCTAAGTAAACTTTACTTTTATTTATCATGTGTTTCATGCTTTGTTTAAATTATTGGTAAATTAATTTTAGCATGTTAACTATGATGTGTTGAATCCATCACTTCTCTTAATCTTTGATTTAAGTTGGATTGGATTCTTCACCCTTGATTTCAAACCAAGTCTGTTTTAAATCTTTATAAAACATGTTTTGTCAAATCTTTTGATTTCTTTTATAACATGTTTCATTTACTTGGTTGAATCACATTGTTGTTTTCATTCATTTGAACTTTAGTTAAACTCTTGTTTTGAAAACAACATAGCACATGCATCACATGTTTAGCGTTAATTAGTTTCATACAACTTGTGAGCTTTTGATTTTCATATCATCAACAAGTTTGTATTTATACATGTGATTTGCATTTCACTTCATGCTTTAAACTTTAAAATGCATTAAGCATACATTAATTGAGCTTTCATTTTAAACTTGATTGAAGTTTTCACACACACACTTCATGAGCATTCATCTTAACATTTCATAGAGTGTTGTGTGAGTTGAATTAAACTTTCATATCCGCCTAATTAAGAGGCATTGTAATTGAGCTTAATTGTATTCTCTTAGAGTGTTTTGTGAAGACACTACCTTGAGAGAAAATCTCTTTATTGTATAGGTTATTGCTTAGCCTAAGAAAAGCATTGTGTAAAGGTTATTGCTTAGCCTAGAAAAGCATCTTGTATATGTTGTTGTTAAGCCTAGAAAAACAGCATTGTTAGGTTATTGCTTATCCTTGGAAAGCATTTTGTAGAGGTTATTGCTTAGCCTTTTTCAAAAGCATAAATAGTGGAAATCCGGTGGGGTGTTGGGACACAAGCCGGTAGTGGATGTAGGCATTGAGGCCGAACCACTATAAACCATTGTGTAGTGGTGTTTGCTTTGTGGTGATTATTTTGTTTAAGCTTCCGCATATTGTATGTTAATCATCACATGTGACTAGTTGATTGTTAAGAAGTTAAAATTGGCCATAATTAGTCATTAAGTGTAGATCACCCTATTCACCCCCGCTCTAGGGTTAGGATCTCGGACTTTCACCCAATAATATTTTTTATTGATGCATGGTCTTCTGCGATTTCACCATAGTATTTCTTGATGGTGTTATGTAAGGCATTACACATCAATTTTCAACACAAAATTGAAAAGTTCTAGAGGTAAAAAGATTTAGATATGGTAAATCTGTTTGAACCAGATACTTGAAGCAAGGCCGGAAACTAGGATGCATATCCGATACTTCACTTTTTATGTGTAAAATCCAGTCATTATCGTATCTATGGCATGTCCTAACCGTATCCATGCTGTGTCTGTGCATCATAGGCCAGAAATATTATAGTAATTCCACCTGTAGAGATCAAATCTATTTAATTTAGATCCTTTCCATACAAATATTGGGTGCAAGAATCAGAAACTTTCAGAAACATAGCATGATGGCCTCATCTTTCTTAAAACACTTTAACATATCCTCTTACAATCTGAATAAATACCTAACAAAATGTCTTATTTACATTCAAGATATCCTCTTGCAAAGGCATCTAGTGTCCCTCTACTTTAGTTTCCGGTGGATGCATGAAGCTCCAATGGCCTACTGTACACGTTGTGTACGATTCTGTCGGAAATACCCTATGTCAGCTTGAGTGAAGACTATTTGCTGTCGTCAGGCCACGTGCTCCGCAATGGCCATCACGAACGCCCCACAATCGGAAGACGGAACTAGTCATGGAAACGGACGTTGACTATTAACATTAAAATACTTAAACAATGAGTGAAATGTAACAAATTTAATCATTTATATTTAACCATACCCATTATTCTGCAGAGGACAGCTATCCACATTCTCCATAGTCCATTCTTCTAGTATTTCCAAACCTCTCGACCTAAATGTACTGCAAACAAACTCTCTCTGCAAAGTTTGAAAATCAAAGTTAGTTTTATAGTGCATACAAGCTAGAAAATCTACAATTGAGGACTTACTATTTTATGTGCGCATTTCCAGTTTTTTTCACTCCACCCAATAGAATTATAATATTCCCATCTTTTCTCCTTTGGGTAGGCCACTATTAGGAAAAAGTGATTTTCCTCCCAAAGAGGGAATATTAGCGTGTTGTAGTCTTCCCATTGATGGCCCGTTGGAGGATTAAACACTTCATTCCAGTCTAGATACATGACCTATAGCATGTATTATTGAATACATTAGTGGAGTAACATAATGAAAAAATTAACTTATAGATTTCTATAACACACTCATACCGAAACTATACTGGGGAAGAAATATGCGTTGGGAAATTGTTCCTGGACAATTCCCAGCCAGTAATCCATTAACTGTCATTTCAAGAATGTAAAAATAATAATAAAAGAACCACATACATTGAAATTCAATTTTACATACTTCTACAAAATTCCAATATAAACCATTATACCACAGTGTCCATCCATTTCCCGTGGAGTTGCCCATGTAGATCATCCATGCTGACTATTGTGGAAACTCTTGTAAACATTTCTTGAAGCATGTCAGGCCTGCAACATTACAGAACAAACAAATGAACAGATGGATTCCAAAGAGCACCCACAAACAGAAGTTGCATTACACTTACTTTGTTTCGTACTCTGTCATGAACTTTTCCACCAATGAATCTTCATCCTGGGTAAGCTTATACTCTACCCGTTTTTCCAACTTTCTTAGCTTTTGTTCTTGGTTTTCAGCATTGTCTATGGATTCCTCCCTGTTGTCAAATGACTCAGATGTAGAATAGAAGCTGGTCACTGATGACTCGCTAGGAAAATGCTGCGATGTGCTTGCTTCCATCCCTTTGGTTGATGAATTTGCTTCCTGCAATGCCAATAGAAATGCACAGTTGTTACAACCATGAGAATGGGCTTTGAAAGTAACAAGAGAGATTTTGAGATATGAAAGACAAATTCTATATAACTTATGAGGGTGGTCTTTCTTAAGAAGAGAACCATGCAAAAAAGAGAGATTATCCCCTCATTGAAGATAATATAGAAACGAGCACCCAAATTGGAAATAAGACATCCTATAACAGATAAATGTTGGAATTAGAATATGCAAGCAAAGCATTTATTTGGAGGGAAGTTTACATTGAAAGTGATTAATTCAAATGGGCATGCTAGTTTGAATTGTAAAACATAGGAAGTCATCGTCAAACAACGGGCCTACTTTTCAGTTGAAATTGGAATACATAGGAAGCAATTGATTCGCATGGGCCTATTTATTTGCATGAAATAGGAATGCATTGGAAGAAATTGATTCAAATGGGTTGGTTTGTTTGCATGAAACTGGAATACATAGGAATTCGTTGTCAAGTCCAATAAGCCTATCTGTTTTGCATGAAATTGCAATACATGAGAATTCATCATCAAATGAGCCTTTTTTTTTTTCGATGGGCCAGGTTGGAATACCTAGGAATTCATTGTCAAATGGGCCATTATTCTTTTTAAGGAATTGGAATACATCGGAAGTAATTGATTAAAGTGAGAATAGATAATGGAATAGAGAGAGAGCAATGTTGCATGACTCAAAAAATCATCTAGGATATACCTCTGGCTCAGGATGTGGGTTCGCACATGAACATTGGGATGGCAGAAAATGACAACACTGGAAGATACCTACAATGACACTTGAAGCTCCTGCCACCTGCAATCATAAATTAATAGAAGAAATTAAGTACATCTCCAACTGATCTGATTGGATGAAGCTGATCCACACACCCATCATTCTCAAAGTACCAACTAGTTATATAGAAGAATTATTGCATCCATGGCCAAAAAAAAAAAACATAGGACGAAGCAATTGATCAAAAGAAAAGGAAGAAAGAAAGAAAGAAAATTTATAGAATGCATATATGCTGCCGTTTTAAGTACAAAACAAATCCATTACATGAAATGACTTTTTCCAGTTCTACATAAAATAATGTTGGATAATTCGACATGCATCTCTCTCCACACCTTGTCCTTGTGACCACATGTGCTTGATGCATCATCCGATGACCACCCAACCATACATCCCCAAAATAGATCTCTTGACTCAAAAACAGGTAAGACATGACAAATACATATAATTTAAACAACTTACAATTTTTAATTGGTCAAGGGTTTCATACTTTCTCAGCTTGTGGGCCATCTATATTAGTCTGCACTGATTTTTTAAGAAGATAATCTAGACATACGTTTACATTGAGAATCTAAACATCTTGTGGAGAATTAGTAACACTATGGAGAAAGATTAAAGAACTACTAAAATGCATGGTTGCATTTCGAAAAAAGAAGAAAGGAAAAGAAGAATTAAAAACTCTTTAACTATAGTAGTTTTATCTTAAAAAGTTAAGATAATAAGTTATTGAAAATGATATTTAAAAATAACTTACAATAGCAGGCCAGTCCTTTTCATCAGTCGACCCAGGATCCCAAGAAGAAACCAAAAAAAATATGATGCAACTCCTAATATAAATCTAATTGCTGTCCAAAGGCTAATTGAAGTAGGCGAGTTGTAAATCCTCATTCTCTGCAAACAAATTCATGTATAAATTAGAAATGACATTTAATTAAACAACATTATTTTAAAAGACTTTTTTAAGGGAAAAGTATTTCTTACAAGCTGCTTAGTCTGCGCCAACAATAATACTTCGCAAATTCCAGTGAAAGCCCAGCCAAATATAGAACGTCTGTTCTTCTCGGTCATGCTCTCATTAAAATAGTAGAAAGAAGCACAAAAAGCCAGTGAAGCAAACACCTTGAGGCTTACTTCTTTCATTGATGGCATTTTGAATACATGCATTATTATTACTACTATCTCCAATATAGCACGCAAAAAATTGGAATAGGCTTCAAGGATACCCAATGCAGATCCATCCATGAGACAATAACTTTATAAACACAAAAAATATTAGAGTTATTAAACAGATTAACAAAAATTAAAAAAAATCAATAAACA
The DNA here is from genome assembly GCA_003546025.1 of Camphora micrantha. Lineage (NCBI taxonomy): Eukaryota > Viridiplantae > Streptophyta > Magnoliopsida > Laurales > Lauraceae > Camphora > Camphora micrantha. The sequence goes on along the minus strand of QPKB01000008.1, from coordinate 19,988,975 downwards.
ATACTTTTATTCAAAGTATAGCTATCAAACACATGTTTTTTTACTCCTTGATAACTTAAATCATAATATGCCACATTGAGGTAAAAATGATAGGCTTTTGAAAGGACCCAAACTTAGGAATACTCAATTTACAATTAATTACTAGGATTCCTTGAGATCCGACCCCAATTTTATAAATTAGGGGGGGAAGGATCGATCATTCAGGTTTCCTTGTCCTGAGGGGGAGAATGTAAGACCCCTATTTGAGCTAATTGGGATTAAATGTAATTAAGAATGTTTAGTTATTAGTTTGGTAGATTTAAGGGCTTGACCGTGTGAGTTTATTTTCCAAGCATGTGTGAGTTTCCATTACTAGTTGTTCCCTCTCCTCTCTTGATTTCCTTCCTTCTTCCGATTGCATGTTAAGGTAAGTTATCCCTATCACTTCCTTGCTTGCCTAGGATGTCAATTAGCACCTAGGCGAGCCTAATTATTCAGTTTTGTTTGTCATGTAGGAGCTTGAGTGGGTTTAGAATTTGGGAAAAAGGTTGTAGAAGAGGGATTTCGATTAGGATTGGTTCTATTACAAGAGATTTCTGAGATTTACACAAGGCAAGTTGGCATGCGTAGTTTGCTTTGCATGTATATAATTATTGTGACTATTTCATTGCTCCATTTTAGGCACTCTTGTATGGTTAATTTGATATTTTTGACAAAATTACATTGCATGCATGTGAATTGTGTAAATATTTGTTTGGTAGGTAATTTTAGATATCATGCTAAGCTTAACTTGGTATTTTTTTAAGCCAATTACATGTGTGAGTTATGTGTTTGGTTCTAGCCTCATGTCAACATGCTTATTCACATTTCATGTGTCTTACCGTTGATGTTTATCAATTGTTCGGTTAGGATTGGGAATGCTATGCTAACTCAATCTTAATAAAACAAGTAAGTTGCATGGCTCTCTAAATGGGAGGAAATTCTCACTGAATCAAACCAGATTCAGTCCCCACCTATGGACCTACAGTTAACCTGATGAGGCAAAATTGTGGGAACTGACAGTTGTTTTTCAAATCCTGAGACTTACGGCTAGCCGCAAAAGACCTCCGGCTAACCGTAAAACCCCCACAACTAGCCGCTAGCTTGTTGATGAAAATTTCTCAGTCCTTTATTTTGGGACCTTAAAGGAAATCGGAGATAGAATTGGGGGCCATGTGATTTGATTAACCTCACTTAATTGTGGGACCATAATAGATGACCCTCGTAATTCTCTTTGTTTGGAGATCTTGAACCTAGGACTTTTGGTGGGTCTTGCAGGTGCAGGTGCAGGTGCGGCTATAGGTGTAAGGTGGGGCAGGGGTGTTGCTATATGGAGATGATGAGCTAGTTCTCCATGACGTGATGAATAAGTTTTGTACTCCAAGACAAATCAGAGAAGATCGTTCGATCTAGTGGCTCTGATAGCATAAAATATTTGAAGAAAACTTGATCGCCCACACTTGATTTGACATAGGAAAGCACACTCAGAAACAACCCCCAAAGGAGAGAAAAAAAGATTAAAACAATATAAATGTAAATTGAGTTATGCTTACCTCGATGTCAATATAAAATACAGCGCGTTGACGATGTTGATACGCATAGTACCAACCTCATAGTCTTGTGTGAAAACAACAACTCTGCACAAATAAAAAAAGAAAATGTATCAATTGCATTTTTAGGAGCTTATAATAGATGCTAAAATAATTTTTACTTACATTGGGTTAACAATCATTAAAATAAATGCTGCAAAAGAAATTTAGATATTATTTAGCTATTAAAATTAGAAAATTATATTTAATTAATCAAAAAAGAAAAACATAAGAGAAAATAGAGTAATAAAAACCTCACCAGCAAAGTAACTAAATAAAACTAGCGTCTGAGAGAACGGTACGCCCAAATCTGGAAATTTTGAGAACACAAGTTATACCGGGAAGTCTACAAGGATAGTAGGGCTCATCACAGTCTAGCCCAATATCACACATGTGAAGGTGGGCCTGTTGGGCCTTGATTGTGATGGGCTCATGTAGACAATTGTAATTGTAATGAACATCCATAGAGACCAAAGGGGAGTAAATAAAACGCAATCAAACTAGTTGCCTATAGATAAAAATTTAAATTGGACTTCAGAGCAATAGAGAAAAAGAGAAGGCAACCTGTGGGCCCTGTAATCCTTATAAGAGGCAAATCAGAATTTCCATTGTCGTGCGGTGGAGGTGCAATCGGAAGCCCTACAAAAATAGAGAGAAAGTGTAAGGCAATTTTAAGTTGTGAAAGAAAATTTACTTTTAAGCAAAAACTTGTGTGAGGTAAAAGAGATTTAACAATAAAGATGCAACAAAGATCAGCACGGGCTATGATGCTAGATGAATTCAATGAGTACCATGATTTAGTCAAGCAGCTATTAGACGAAACTTAATTTAGATCAAGATGTAACGGAGATTTACAGTCACCAAATGCAGATAACGAAGGGCCTCTTAAGATTTTGGTTATTTGCAACTCCGGTTGTATATACCATTACAGTCACCAGTGTTAGGAAAATTGTATGGCCTGACTGCCATTGGGCCCACACAAGATCGAGCCCGGCGGTGTGCCGCGGATGAACTCACAACAAGTCTTGATCTGGTTGAGTCAGATAAGGATCAAACTCTTGGTGGTAGAGTTTGGATCAAGTTCAGACTCTTATTTGGCAGAATTCCCACGCTGGTCAGGAGATGTGGGATTCCAGGAGAGGTAGAGTCCGCAGTAGTCATGACTCCTAGGAATTGCTCTATATAAGGGAAATGAGAACCTTTGCTTGATCATCCAGTAGATCTGAGAGCATTCGCAGCGAGTTCGTTGGTCTACCTCACACCGGAACGCACAAGGTTCTCGGCGAGTTCGGTTCCGACACCCATCTGGGACCAGCAAGTTCTTTTAATTTATATCAAAGCTAGGTTTGTGCGTTTGATGGCTTGGATTTTACGATAAGGCTGTGAATCTCCGGGATCTGGGACCTCTTCATCGTGGGTTTTTCTATCGGGTTTCCTCTTGGTTCTATTCTGTGCTCTGTAATAGAAGATGGAAAGATGGAGGAAGAAAAAGAGTTTTAGGCGCTCAAAAATCGAGGAAGAGAAACTGTCCGGTTTCTAGCCTCGGGTTGGTTTTTCACCTCGAAATCGTGCAAGAAAGAAGGTTCCTTGCCTTCTGATTCCATCCCAAGAGACAAATCACTTCTGTCTCAAGATTAACGCCAAGAAAGAGAGAGTGACAGCACCAAAGCATCGAGCAGTGCTACTTGGACAAACTTTTTGGACAGAATTTTGGATAAACCCTATGGTATGACTTGAATATCATAGGGGATATTCAAGGCATACCATAGGGTTTGTCCAAGATTCTGTCCAAAAAGTTTGTCCAAGTAGACTTTTTGCGAAAGCATCTTGTATAAGGCTGTTGTTGACTTCGGGACGCGTGCAGAAGGTAACATCCTAGTTTTCCGTTGCAAGTCAAGGGAGCCAGCAGGCCAGGGGGCAGACTCTAACGGAGTGAAACCAAGCCCGATTTGAGCCCAGCGCAGGGTCAAGCCAGGATTTGGGTCAGGTCCTTTAGACCCAACCCGTGTAAGACCCAGACGGTTCAAAGCTTACAACAACAACAACAACAACAAAAAAAAAAAAAAAAAAAAAAAAAAAAAAAAAAAAAAAAAAAAAATAACGCTTTTGCAGCACTGGTACGGTGACATCATATGTGATGTTAGCGCAAGGCAGAGAATGAAGCAGTGGTGCTGACGCAAGGCGGCTCAGTCCACGGTCAATGGAAACTTTGACCGGCCATATCTTGCTCATCTGGACTCCGATCGACGAGCGGTTTGGTTCTGTGGAATCATTGTGACGAGAACTACCCAATAGAGTTGACAAATTTGGGATCCAATGATCAGAAACTTTTTGGACCGGATGCAGTCATCATTGACGCTTGAACTTTGTTGAGTGATATTTGGGTAATCTGAGGTCCGATGGACGTCCGTTTGCGCTTGTGGATTCCTGGCAATGAGATCTATACAAAGGCAGTGAAAGATTGATGATCCAATGGTTAGAAAAGTTCTTGGTCAGCAATCACGGTCAATGGTATCTTGACTTTTCTTTATTTATGTGTTGGATATGTCTTATATAATCTGCATTGTATGACCTCACCAAGAGCGATATCTTTGGCGAGATGTGCCCACTCGTGTTGAGATATCGGATGAGTGCCTTATCTTGAAATTGTGCGTTTATTTGTTGAGATAAGATCCAAAGTGTATTTTCTTTTGATGAAACCTTGACGACCACTGCAGTATTATTTATTGGTAATTTGAGCATTACCTTGTGCAGTGGGGGTATAATAATTGATCCGCTAAATATTTGATATGTAGATCAAGGGGTTGAGGATTTAATCAAAAGTGTACCTGCACAATCCAACGGCACAAAAAGACATGATCTCTAGTTAGTGGTTTAAAAATAGATAAAAATCACTAGATCTTGGATTAAAAAAAATCTATGATGCATGCATGTACTATTGATTGCCTGATGGTTACAAGATTGACAACTAGGTTGATCAGATCACCACTAAAAGTGTTGACCACGGTGAGAAAACTAGTTGATCAATGTGTTCCAATTTTATGTCTATTGTCATGATCTTCCACTTTAGTGGGGGTGTGTCTCTTAAGTCTCAAGCCTCTCAAATATTTAAATTTCAATGAAATTTGAGACAAGAAATAATAATAATTTATTTAAGTCAAGGATCAAGAGAATATGACGGAATAGACAATCTAGTGGATCGGATACAAATGTTATATTTATATAATGGTGGATCTGGTGAAGGTCTAAGAATGGAACTGGTAGATCGATTTGCGGTTTTCCATGTGATCTTTAGAATGAAATTGAATTTCTGAATTCATGAAAACAAAATCCGGAGATTGTAGGCATCTATAAATATAGAACAAATTTTGTGATGTGTTTCAAAAATGATGTGAGTCTAAATTACATTTGACTCTGAAAATACAATTGTTATATTTTGGGGATGCTTTACTAATTACTACTCTGTGATGAGTAAAATTCGTGGCTCAACTGGTGATGGACTAGATTAAGGAAATCTGTTCTGAGGCAATATAGTTATGATTTGCATGCATGAAAGATTGTTGCATTTTTTTCTGAGATGAAATTTACTTGCTTGATATAGCTTGTAATGTATAAATCTTCTAGTTTTAATTATTCTGTATGTGTTGGATGTGTGGTTTGGCACACTTATGGCATTGAAGATATGACACATCAACAGAGTCAGAATAAATGGACTGGTTGGGATGATACCTTTACCTGACCTTGGTATGTTGGAACCAGTCTGGGTGAAAAATGACTATACGTACTTTTTTCCGGAATAACTAAAAGTATGGTTGAGTGATATCATACATTGTATAATATGTTGACCGTTATATTTGTCCAATTTAAATGGGTGGGAGTGATTTGCTACTCTGATTGGTGACTTTAGCAAATACATTTAAATTTATCTGATTTGATATAAGCTTAGGGCACTATAAAATCGCTTTGAGTGGTATGCTGCTGAGTTATGACCAATAGGGCGGAAAGTTAACGGATGAGATCCGTTAAGTGGGGGAGTGTACTTTTGAGCGATTCAAAGAATATCGTGCATGGAGATGATCATACATTTATATTTGATTATGTACACCCCACAACTAAAAATGATGTGGTTGAAAATTTTAAATTATTCTATATTTGGATATATTAAATCCATATTAACCACACGTATCTTCCGCTGTGTGCTATAAGGGGGAGATATTATTGAGTGCACAATATATGTTGAGTCGAACACCTCCTAAAATTTAGCCCAAAAGACTCATTTATGAATTATGGACTGGTGCCAAACCTAAAAATTGACCTCTAACGTTGTGGGAATGTGTTGTGCACAAACTATTGTGGGCCACAATTATAATACCAACTGCAAATGGAAACGAAGAAAATTATTATTTTATTGGAAAATTGAATCATCCAAAGGAATATCATGTGATCAATTACGAATATCGGATTATAACCACAGGTCGGAATGTATGCTTCCTTGTGGATCCCGTACAAATCCTAGAGATGCACCACGACATCTTTACGGATGGAGGGTGTTGCGGAAAGTGGGAGTTTCAACGTTGGCAGCATTGAAAGTATAAGTCTTGGCCAGGGCCCACTTGATAATGAACAATCCGGGTTATTGGGAGTCCTGTAGGACTGATAACTTTCGACATGGTTGGATGATTGGTACAGTTATTGGTAGAAATCGTGTAGATCTTAATCTGTCATTCGTTGTCAATCTATGCAATATAGTGATTGACTGTGCACTATAGAAGTGAATATAAAATAAGAACCAGGCATGGCAATTAGTCAATCCACCTTAAGATTGAAGGGCTATGGGTTCTTGGCAATAAAATGATAATGACAGATTCGTAGATAAGCACGATGGGTGGCACAAGGATTTAGAAATGGAAAGTTTTGGTTACGTGGAAATTATCTCTCTGGGCGTAAATTCCTATCCATGTGAATCCTAAGGGCAATGGTTGGTTGTAAGAATCTGTAATTGCACCTGGTGAATGTAAATGATGTGTTCCTAGACGGCGAAAAGTAGGAAAAGCTTTACATGTAATCTGCGGATTTGGTGGTGCAAAGATCATGAGGATAAATGTGTACAAATTATCTTAATATGGAATTTCACGAGGCCATACGTGAAATTAGTTTATCCCCAGCAAATAAGATATGTAATTAGGTCAAAGCAGTGGGAGTAATTATATATATTTGTCATTGGATGACATATTGATTGTTGGTGGCGAATTGTAAGCAATCTACAAGCAACAGTGTTGAAGTCTTGATTCGAGATGGAAAACATGGGTTGAAGCGTGATGTACTGGGCATATGCAGCAACCATGTAAGCCGAATCTGGTACGGACTTTGTCACATGGGTTCGAGTAGGACGTTGTGTTTAAACAGTTGGATATGGAGATGTGCAAGCCAATCGAAACTCCCATCTGCATGTGTATGAAATTGTCTAACAATCGGATCCCATTAATGAGAAGGATATGCTCATGACTGGAGACATGCCTTACTCAAGGATAGTGGGAGGTGCATAACGCATGACATCCTTATCATGGATAAAATGCTATAATTCCAGATTTATGAGACCGGAAATGGATCGCCGTTGGTCTCATAATCAGATTCCTATGTTATCCGGGTGTGCCTATTATGGCAAGTGAATAAGAGGAATCTGGGTACATCAAAAACATTTGCTATACCATTTTTTGTGGCACGGTTGTCTTGGAATTGCATGGTTGTATGGTTGCCTCTTAGGATGATGACTTGGACTAGAGGGAGTCCATGTTTGGTTATATTTTAACCCATTGGCAAAGGTCTTGATTTTATGGTATGAAGAAAACCGACATTGCAGCTCTGTTGAGAACAGAAGCTAGCATACAACATGCGATGCAGTAAACCAAGTGGCCATCAGGTTGGATCTCTTCATGGATATTTAAAGTTGGTAAGAACGGATGAGCTAGTGCAAATGTTATGAGTCCGCTGTTACATCAGTGAATGAAAGCACAATTCCACAATCCCCCATGATATTAAGTTGTAATATTTGTATACCTAAAATGTGGGAGAGAAACTTAAGATTTCAATGTCGAGAATCCCACTTGTGGAATTGACGTGTATTCCATTAAGGCTTTACTAGGCTGGAGATGTATGTATGGACTCGAGTATATGTTGATGTACGTTGGCACATTTGATTTACATGGCATTCGTGCCAAGTGGGAGATTGTTAGGAAAATTGTGTGGCCCGACTGCCATTGGGCCCACTCCAGATTGAGCCCGGTGGTGTGCCGCGGATAAACTCCCAACAAGTCTTGATCTGGTTGAGTTAGATAAAGATCAAACTCTTGGTGGTAGAGTTTGGATCAAGTTCGGACTCTTAGTTGGCAGAATTCTCACGCTGATCAGGAGATGTGGGATTTCAGGAGGGGTAGAGTCCGTAGTAGTCATGACTCCTAGGGATTGCTCTATATAAGGGAGATGGGAACCCTTGCTAGATCATCCAGTAGATCTGAGAGTATTCGCAACGAGTTCGTTGGTCTACCTCACATCGGAACGCACAAGGTTCTCGGCGAGTTCGGTTCTGACACCCATCTGGGACTAGCAAGTTCTTTTAACCAGAAGCTTACAAGGGGTATTTAACAACTACCACAGTATCACACCAACAAAACTTGTAAAATGTAAACTGTAACTCAAAACCAATATTTTCTTTTAAAAAATATTCAAGTGAGAACTAGTTCTCATTGGGTATTACGTATGCAAGAAATTATTTATAAAAATATAGCCTCCTTCCCGCTTTAAAAAATAACTCAAGTTTCCCTGCATTCTTGGGTATATTTGGGGAAGCAAGTGATGCATATAGAAAGGAAGAAGCAACAGTGGCAACTGAGCCGAGTGTCATAAAAATCCACAGCAATATAAGAACCGACAAAATCAAACACAAGAACATTAATCCCAACCCCTTTTCATGGCTTGAAAAGTCTCTTATCTAATTAGAATAATAGAGACTTTTGCCTGGGAGACACCTTTCTGAAAATCTCATCTCATCAAATAACCCAAATTGTAAAGAAAATTACAAATTCGTTCAGAAAAACCAAACGCAGATTAGATCAAGATGTAACAGAGTTTTACAGTCACCAAATGCAAATTACGAAGGGCTTCTTAAGATTTTGGTTATTTGCAACTCCGGTTGTATATACCATTACAGTCACCAGAAGCTTACAAGGGGCATTTAACAACTACGACAGCAACACACCAACAAAACTTGTAAAATGTAAACTGTAACTCAAAACCAATATTTTTTAAAAAAAATATTCAAGTGAGAACTAGTTCTCATGGGGTATTATGTATGCAAGAAATTATTTATAAAAATATAGTTTCCTCCCCTCTTTCAAAAGTAACTCAAGTTCCCCTGCATTCTTGGGTATATTTGGGGAAGCAAGTGATGCATATAGAAAGGAAGAAGCAACAGTGACAACTGAGCTGAGCGTCATAAAAATCCACAGAGCAATACAAGAACCAACAAAATGAAACACAAGAACATTGATCCCAACCCCTTTTCATAGCTTGAAAAGTCTCTTATCTGGTTAGAATAATAGAGACTTTTGCCTGGGAGACACATTTCTGAAGATCTCATCCCATCTCATCAAATAACCCAAATTGTAAAGAAAATTACAGATTCGTTCAGAAAAACCAAATGCAAATTACCTCCGCATACAGAATCAAGATCTACGTAGTTCTTGAAATGACATTGGGACAAAAGAGTCCTCATGCGTGTGATGTCTACTGGAAATCCCAGCAAAATCGGGTTGTTGATTAGCAGATAGAGGCATACTTCCGTGCTATTGGCCGATGGTTGAAACGATGCAGAGGATAGTAAGGGGCGGCAGCAAGCAGAAGGAGGAGAACCGGAGTGGTTTTGGGGAGAAAATGCCACGTAAGGTATACAAGGAGCTATTTGAACTATGAGATGTGAGCACTTGCATATTCCATCGATGGACATCACCGATACCATATGAATCGATAAAACTAACAACAGCCCGGTATAGATTACAGAAGCACCGATTTTCTTCATTGCCCCTATTTCTCCACGTTCTTCTTTCCAGCTAGAAACGAAGCTCGTAAGATGCTCAAGCCGGAGAATAAGCTTTCTCCAACGTCAATCTGTCCGGCCGGTGGTTTTATCCAATGTCAATCTCTCCGGCTGGTGGTTTTATCCAACGTCAATCTCTCCGGCTGGTGGCTTTCTCCAACGACACTCTCTCCAGCCGGAAAAGAAGGTTCTGGAGATTGAGCTGAGCTACAACAAAAGCCTGGTGTGGTGTGGTATAGTATAGGAAGTACAGGAGAGAAGGTATGTCACCTGCAGACGAATGAAATGTCTATGCATGGGAGTGGGGCTTGCCTTCTTCAAAAAAATTGGATAATGATATTTATTAACATGGGTGGAAGTAGAGCTAAAGGGGGCTGCCAGAGGCTATGCCCCTATATATATATATATATATATATTTTTTTTTTTTTTTTTAAATCCGGCCCCTATATATAGATCATGTGGCACTTCCATCCATCAATTGGGGAATCAAAGTGTATAAATCGTTGATTCCAAAAGTAGTGTTACGGGATCTTAATTGATTTGTAAGAAAAAAATTATAAAGTGAAGGAAAATAAATGGAAGGAAATGGAGGAGAAATAACCAACTAATGTTATTGCATGATTTATTACATAAATATGAACATATTGTCCTAGGCCATTTACTGAATACTTGGCGGATCCAGGATTTTCGTTTGGGTGGGGCTAAAATTTTGGTGGACTTAACATTTGAAAAAAAAATTGCTAGAATTTTTTACACTACCAAATAGCATCTACACATTTTTTTTAGAAAATGTCCAACTCATTCAACTCAACTAGATGCATGACATTTACGGAAATTTGGGCAACCAAGAGGTTAGGAATTATGATGTTAATAAGAAGTACCAAAAAGCATTAGATGGATAAAAATGATTATAACCTTGATTTTAGATACTCAAACTCACATTATCATGTTTCACTAAGTTATATGTCAAAATCAATGTCCAATGGAGATAAATCGAGAGGTCGTTTCTCCTTAGTATCTTCAAGGTATCATTACTTCATTGTACTTCTATTTAGTGATGGGGGTATTATGACTCGTTTAACGACGATCACACTTTATGTAACTTCACAATTTACATACTGGTGTAGATATATAGTCAAAAGTGCATCATCATTAACAATCTAAAAACAACTAAAATAACAAATAAAAAATAAAAAATGATAATGCAATGAAACTATCATCACCATTAAAGCCTTATCCCAAAGAAAAAGAATATATTATGTATCAGCGAATTATTAAGTACCCAATGTTCTTGTTGGACAACCAAGAAAGTGTGGGACCCATAAAAAATATTAAATTTCCTTAGCTAACCATTACGACCAAAATCTCGAGGTATTAGTGGAGGTAACATTAATACTTTGCACCCTTTAGGTGGAGCCCACTTCTCAATACTCCCCCTAAGGTAGAACCCCGTCAATGCACTATTGGTGACGTGTATTTTTTTAGTGCATTCGGCGATGGATCCCTGAATATTTCACTTTATTACCTTAGATCCACAATCTTTTTTCATAGAGTAATAGGTCCTTTTTTCAGATTTGAAGACCTAAAATGTCCAATTTACCATTTCATCAAAATCATATCCCACAATTAGTGGGATATGCCATTAATATTGGTCAACTACCATTTAATTAGCCAAATAGATTTCAAAAGATCCAAATAAATCTTAAAAGAAAAAAAATAAATTTCAAAAGACGTAAATAAAATTCAAAAATGCAAAAAAAATCTAAAAAAAATACAAACCAATGTAAAAAAAATACAAATAAATTCGAAAGAACGCAAATAAATTTAAAAAAATGCAATAAATTTCAAAAGAACGTAAGAAATTTAAAAAGACACAAATAAATTTCAAAAGATCCAAATAAATTTCAAAAAATATAAATAATTTCAAAAGATGAAAATCAATTTAAAAAGACACCAATAAATCTCAAAAGATACAAATAAATTTCAAAAAATATAAATACATTTTAAAAGATCCAAATAAAAACCAAAATATGTAAATATATTTCAAAAGCCGATATAAAAATACATAAATAAATTTCAAAAGATGCAAATAAATTTCGAAAGATCCGAATAAAATTCAAAAAATGTAAATAGATTTCAAAAGATGCAAATAAATTTCAAAAGACGTAAATAAAATTCTTATTTACAAATAAATTAAAAAAATACAAATACATTTGCCAAAACTAAGATAAACCAATTTTTTAAATTTCAATTTTTTTTTCAAAAATTCAAGTATTTTTGCCAAAACTCAAGTAAATTTTCCAAAACTGAGAAACATTTAAAGGGTAGTTGACCATTATTAATGGTATATGATTTAAAGAAAGGGTAAATTAGACATTTCAGGTATGAGAATGTATGAGAGGGACCTTTGGGTGCATGAGTTTAGATTGTGGACCGTTTGCCATAATGTCATGTGTTGAGGGACCTCCGACCAAACGCCACTTTCTTTTTCTCTTTTGTCTTTCCCGGTGAGCTGTGATATTTTTACATGGGCCAAGACACGGTGGATCCCATCATATTAGTGGGGCCCACTAAAAAATTCTCATCATCTGGCCATTCTGATTAGATAGCCCCTTCAACTCGGCCATGTTTGCTTATGTTCAAGGTCAGAGCCCAGCTTATCATTGATTATATAATATGTGGAATATTTTTAAGACCTAACTTTGTTGATGATCTTGATCCCAGATCATCAACTATGGGCCATATAAAACTTGGATGTGCAGCCCACTTCACCACCCAACTATTATTTCGAGTGGTCATAGATACAGTAATGTCCACCAGTGTCATGGCTTGATGTGATGTATTTGTGCCAATTTTGAGATTAAACAACCAGTAGCCCATATACAATTTAGATTTGACATTTTTGCGGGATTGATCAATGTGCAAAGGATTAGGCCAAGAAGTGAAGTTTGGGCTGATTTATGAGAAGGGTATATGATTTTTTTTTTTTCAAGTCCAAGTCAACGGACACACACAACATTTGAGTAATTTCTCAATTTATTTATCTAAAAATAATATTATATTTCACAATTTATTTGGACCTATCTATCCATGTTTGCATAGGCAGATTCATACAAGTGTCGCATCCATAGCCCAAAGCTTGAAAGCAGGTCATGAGCATGGTTGAAAAAATCGGCCGATATTGGTTCACATCGGCCAATATGAACCGGTATCAGTCCATACCAATCCGATATAGCCTCGAGATATCGGTATCGGTATCTCGAGGCTAAATATTGCCAATATCTCGGCCCATATCGGCCGAGATGTCCTTCATCTTGGTTTTTCCAAGATCTCGGCCGATATTTTCTATCTTTAAAAATGTCAAAACTCTATTTTTCTATATTTAGAAAATGTCAAAATATCGGCTAAGATCTCATAAAAAGTGTCAAAACCCTATTTTTTCTATCTTTTCCCCATCTTCATCTTCTTCATCTCTCCTCTCATCTCCTTAGTCCTTAGAGCAACAGTCATACTCCATCATACATCCTTCTTGCATATTTTCAAATCCCACATCTACTTCTTGATCATTAGCATCAATAATGGTTGCATTATATGAAATATTGGAAAAGATAGCGAACTGCAACACAGACATGACTCATAACTTAAGGTGATAGAGATTTTGATTTATTGTTGTTACTAATGAAAAAATATATATATTATTTTCCAGCATTTTCTAATATTTTGGATTTTTTTGGATTTTTTTGTGATTTTTTTGGATTAAAAAAAAATTCACAACGCGACGACCGCGATGGACCGATATCCGCGACCGAAATGATATCATATCGATTTTTCGGCCCAGCAAATACCGCAGTCGAGACCGAAATTTTAAACCATAGGCATGAGACTAAGAAACTTAGAGTATGATTGAGCAACTCACTTTGTATAGTCAGATTCATACAACTGTTGGCATCCGGTGTAGATAGGCCCAAAGCTTGAAAGTGGGTTAGGAGTATGTATGGGGTCGTGTCGTAAATTGGCAACGTGGAGGATACCCATTGGTGGCGATCGGTCCAAGGTGCAGCGACCCTGCTCGGAAGTTCCATGTTTCTAAAAAGCTTTCCATACAAAATGTCATGAAGGAGTGCTGCGTGGAGGTTTGAGATTGAGACATCATTTTATTGAAGAATGACTGTCAGTTTAAAATGTTGAAAACATTCAAGGAAACACCAGACCTACGGCCGACCCCCTTATTACAAACTAAATATACGTTACCATGATCATGGGCGGAAAGCGTAGATTGGGACCCTAAAAAAATCTATTATCAATGCTGCAAGATTGATTACAGTTTGATTGATCTTTTCTTCTTAGCTAAAAAAAAAAATAAAATTTTATCAAATATTAGAAAAAAAAACAAGTATTTCGAAAATCACAAATCTACTTTTTCCAATGCAAATAAAACATTGTACATTATATATAAGGGTAATTTTCTCCTACATAAGTTACTGTTGGGCTCCACTTGAAGGGGAGTATTGAAAAGTGTTTCTATTACCTCTAATAAAACCTCCAGGTTTTGGTATGAATAGTTCGATAAGGGAATTTAATAAAGTATCACACCCAACTGGTTGTCACTTTGAAGGAGCGACTTGACACAGAAAAAAAAAAATAGAGTAAATTAGCGAAAGGTCCCTCATGGAGGTCTTGCAAGGCCTCCAGTCCATCAACTTTTCCTCTAAAGCCTGTAGTCCATGCAGCTTGACATATTTCGGCGAGAGGTCCCTATATACAATTGGCATGACTGATTTACCATTTCAACTGTTTCAGGCATAAAATTTTGAAATTTCAAATTTCAAATTTTGTATTATCCCTCTTCTTTTTCAACCCATATTTCATCTCATCATCTCCCAAGCGCAGAATCTCCCTCTTCTCCATCTCCCAGGTGACCTCACCCCCCTCTCCCTCTCATCATCTCCATCTCACGATCCCTCTCCATCCTGTGCAGAACCTCTCACCACTTCCTCTATCGATTACCCTATATTGCTCCCTTTCCCACAATCTCATCACCCTGATCCCATCTCAAAAACCACTCCCAGCAGCCCCCCATCTTCTTCCTCCCTGCACAGACCTCTCCATCACCATTTCTCTCTCACACCTCACCCTCTCTCACACCTGTCTTTCCATTACCGACCCATCTCAGAGCCTCCCCTGCACATCAAACATCACCATCGCCCATCTCGGTCTCTCCTCTATCCCCATCACCTAAGGCCCATCCCTGCAACCCATTCTCCTTTGCCATCCGCCATTCATTAGAAGACCACCCCATTCCTGCAAGTCCGACGTGGACTGTTTGGTTTGCTCACCGTTGCCGGAGAAGTGGGCGTTCGTCGAAGAAGGAACTAACCACCGCCGCTGCAATCCCGTGGCCGAGGAAGAAAAAGACTGCCCCTAGTCTTTGTGTCCGGGTGCAAAAATAGAACGAAGGAGAACCCATCTTCTTTTTTCTCTTGGGTTCAATATCGAGTCGGGTCCAGTCTAGGTCAGACCTGACCCAATGTGCAGAAGCCTAGAAGCAAATAAGGGAAAGGCATCGGTTTAGCTACTGACGTCAGCAGAAAGCAAGCAGGTGATCAACGGTTGAAATTTGTTTTTGCGATATTTTGATAGTCCGGAGTCCGATCTGAGATCCGAATGTAGTCGACGGTGGTCCGCTATCGCTAGAGAAGGAAGGCAGCATGGTTGTTATATCGTTTTTGAAAAATCTATGAGTTTTTATGAAATTTATCTAAGTTTTTTGTGAAATTTATCTAAGTTTTTGTCAACTTTATATGAGTTTTAACAAATTTATGAGGTTCTGTCAAATTTATTTGAGTTTTTCAATTTCTGTCAAATTTATTTGAGTCTTGTGCAAGTTTATCTAAGTTCTGAAACAAATTTCTTTGAGTTCTGGAAAAAAAATCTATCCGAATTCTGGACAAATCTATCTGAGTTTTTGGGAAATTTATTTGAGTTTTAGAAAAATATAGCTGAATTTCTGACAAATTTATCTTTATTTTGCAAATTTTAATTGAGTTTCTGAACTAAACTCATGTTGTTCTTTTGAAATTTATTTGCAGTTTTTGAAATAAATTTAACTGAGTTTTGACAAATTTTTCTAAAATTTAAAAAATTGGTTTATCTTAGTTTTGGCAAATGTATTTGGGTTTTTTAAATTTTATTTGTATTTTTTAATTTTATTTACATCTTTTGAAATTTATTTACATTTTTTGAAATTTATTTGGATCTTTTGAAATTGATTTTCATCTTTTAAATTTATTTATATTTTTTAAAATTTATTTGTGTCCTTTTAAATTGATTTTCATCTTTTTGAAATATATATATATATATATTTTAAAATTTATTTGGATATTTTTAAATTTATTTGCGTCTTTTTAAATTTCTTTGCATTTTTTTTTAAATTTATTACGTTTTTTGAAATTATTACATTTTTTGAAATTTATTTGCGTTCATTCGAATTTATTTATATTTTTCAAATTTATTTGTGTTTTTTAATTTTATTTACGTATTTTGAAATTTATTTCCATCTTTTGAAATTCAGACAGCACAAGATTTTGAAATTACAATATGCAATTAGGGGCTCAGAATTCAAAATTTAACAAGTTGTGAGAATGGTAATGATTCTTTGCCCAGTGACCACAAGGAAATGGTTTCCCAGGTGATTAGAAGAGAAGCAGCTAATGTTAATATAGGGTGCAAAATTATCTAAACTAATCCAGATTAATCTGACAATGCTTGGAAGGTAGTAGTTAAGGCTTCTTCACTTAGGGCCTCTCTATTTGCAAGGTATGCGTCAGAATTCATTATGGATGGGTATACAAAATCCTTTATAGCTGTCCCAACCTGAGTTAGCAAATTCCCAAGCATTCTGTAAGCTGAATTTGAAGAAATCTAGAAGCCAAAAGGGGTAATCCAGCCAAATGCTAAGAGAACAGCAACTGAACACTGCAAAAAGTTCCCTGACATATGAAATTCCTCCAACCAATCAGAAATTCATGAAGTCATGTGGAATTCCATATGCTCAGAATTTCTTACAGCAGTGCGTGTTGCATTACAACATCTGAAATTTCATATTCTGTTAGTGAAATTCCGAATATTTTGATTTGTGAATTATCACTTTTGGCCTTTAACCAAAATTCAGTTCTCACTTTTGGCCTTTAACCAAAATTCAGTTTTCAATGGACTAAGTTTTACTTGAGCATTTAGGAATTGTGCTAGGGACACGTATTAAGTGATTTTATTTATACCCTCCCCACAGCATAAATTCTCAAACAACCAGGTCCTTGCTTCGATTGAGTCAATAGATAGATATTGCACAACAATATAACAGTAAGGAAATGAATAAAAAAGCAGGGAAATGTTACTTCAGTGAAATCCATTTATGTCAATTGAAATGTGGCTAACCCCAAGTAGGTTCTCCCAGAAAACAGGGTCTTGGTTTCACCACACCTCCAAACATGGATAACTTATTATTATAAGGGTTCAGCACTTCTGCTACAACACTAATTCCAAGGGTTTAATCAGTTGACTTATTTAGTTGAAAATAATAATCAGAGAACAAACTGGTAAAGCCATACAAGTGCTTTAGAAGACCGTATGCATCATATGAATGTTCAACTCCAGCCAGCTTCACCCTGCAATAACAGGAACTCAATACAAAAACACGAAATACAAATAAAAAAATTCAATGTGACAAATGTAGCAAATCCTGGTTCAGGGAAAATAATGTTATGTACAAAATGTATAGTCGGCAGCACTTTAAATTACAAAGCAAATTCATAAAAGGCTAAATTAAAGCACCTTCCCAGCCATTTTCTCAAAGTATTATAAACAAATGAATCCTTGGAAACAAAAATAGTAGATCAATTTCATTAGAATGAAAAATAGGTAAATACAAAACAAAGAAATGGGAATAATGCCTCAGTTAGATCCATTAATGTCATGTGAAATGTGGCTACACCAAGTAGGTTCTCCCTGAAAACAGGGTCTTGGTTTCACCACACCTCCAAATATGGATTAATCATCAGGGGCATATAAAAAAAAACTCAAGTACAAGAGGTAATAAAATAGGAAAAATCACAAAACAATGAAATGGTAAAAGATATTTATTTAAAAGATCCATTGGAGTTATATGAATGTTAACTCCAACTAAATTCAACTTAATAAAAGGGACTCAGACTTGAAGCATGTATACATAAGAACATCAGAAATGAAGCCAACTCAACAATACCAAGATTTGACAGTCAGAAGCTGGTGTTAGTTTGGAGAGGCCCAGCTGCAGAATGCCTGACCAGCTGCAACTCCCAATTCTAAAGCAAACCTGATGGCTAAAAACTCAAAAAATAATATGAACTGAATAAATGCACAGAAACTAAAATAATTGATAGTAATTTCATTTATTTGAAATGACAATGGACAAATACAAAACGACTGAGAATTAATGCCTCAGACAGATCCATTAATGTCAAGTGAAATGTGGCTACGCCAAGTAGGTTCTCCCTGAAAACAGGGTCTTGGGTTCACCACACCTCCAAAACTAGGATAACTCATCAGTGGCAAATAAAACCAAATGAAAACCTGAAAGACTTAGTTGAAAAACATAATAATCAAACAAGTGATATTGCAAAGAAACTAATTGTCAATAATTTGAAAACTCCACATGATCATAAGGAATTAGCAACTCTCAAGTACCTTTTCCTGCAAAAGCAAGAAATTGAAGAACAAATGTCCCATTAATAGGAAAAATGGCACTCCTTCCAATACCAAGAAATGCTTATTAGAAAAGATCAAAATAAATTTTAATCCTTCGAAGAAGAAACTAACTTATATAAAGTTATAGGAACTATAAATGGAAGAACTATTCACAACAATGATATTGGAAGAACTATTCACAACAATGATATTGCTCAGAGATATATAAGCTTCTCTCTATCAAGAATTTTCTGAAGCAGAACTGGCATTTGAAGCTTTAGTAAATCATCACTGCCAAAAAACCATTTCTTTCCATGGGAGGATTTACCCACAAATTAAAAAAAGAAAAGGGTTTTCAAATGGGCCTTTTCTAAACACATTAGCTCAAAAAGCCAATCCATATCAGAAACAATGGTTTTCATATGAAAATATCTATTCATATGTAACCAAATAAAAAATCAAATAAAAAAGAGAATGAGAATTTTGAGGAAGATAAGAAATCAAGATAGAGAACCACTACATTGGCTCATATTAAGTAATTCAACCATTTAGTTATTTTATGGTTCACAGATTACTCTCAAAAGCGCAGATAACTCGGCAGACGATTTTAGAGGTTGAAAGAAAGCAAAAGCATCCACGTGAACCCTGCCTTACTTCAGTATCTGCCTCCATAACTGAGCTCTTTCGGTGCCTTATTCTTCTGAAAGAACTAAAGGTGGGGAGAGGAAAACCCTCAAACATAAGAGCAACAAACAGAAACAAACCGAAAAATGAGAAAAAAAGAGTCAAGTGAATCAATTGATTGTAGCCATTGCTTTGACACAGATCAGCCATCAGAAAAAAATCGTATGCTAAACTGCAACACTGAACGGCAGATTCGATTTGGCACGTGCAATGGGGCCTGGATCTTCATCGAAATTTCAGACAAGCCCGGGGTGCGACGTGCGAGAACGAGATACAATACAAAGTAATCTCACCTCAAAAACCCTAACCCTAGATAGATGCCTCTACACTCTCATCTCAGAAACCCTAACTCCAGATGGAGATTTCAGAGATCGATATCTCAAAAACCCTAAACAGAGGTAGAGATCGAAGACATAGCAATCTCAAACGAAAAACCCTAGAGGGATGATGGAGGTCTCTTGTGATTACGAAAAGCTAAGGGGAGGTGGGAAAGCTAAGAAGATGGAGGAAGGGGCGAGGAGTGTTTTGTATGTATAGAGAGAGCTGGAGCTGGAGCTAAAACCCTAACCCTAGTTGATAAACAAGTGAGGGTTTTCTTGTGAACATATAGGCGGGGTGCGGATCTACGGGTGCAACCCGCGCTGGACGGGTATGGACCTCATTTCAAAAACCAGCTCAACTGCAATTTGGGCTGAGTGGAGTCAGGTCAGGTACCCAAATGTGATGTTTGTGGACCGATCTAGATTGGGTATTTACCTCCAAATCCTGACGATGTTGTTATGGGTTTCATCTGGACTTTTTTTTTTTTTTTTTTTTACTTTCTTTGGAATAATAAGTGTGTATATATTTAAGGGTCTAGATCCCCAGTTTTATAGAAACAAAAAGATAATGTTTTAATCGATCCATCCACATTCACCATTTATATAAAATCTCATACCGGCTAAAGCACCCCTGTTTTGGCCTGTTCCAAAATGCTACTTGTAAAAAAAGTCACGTCATTTATAGCGCCATGGCTGCTTCCTTGGAATGAAACAAAGAAAACAAGGAGAGGGTCTCTTTTACAAATATAAGAATTGGGTGAAACCCTCCTCCATCTGTCTTCTCCATCTTTGAGAAATGATGTAAAAAATGTTTTGTCCGTCACAAAACACGGCAATGACGATCTTCTTTGGTGACGGCAAGGCAAAAGCGCCCTGCCCCGCTTCTTCTTGATCGGTTCTGCAATAGCCCTGATCCACTAGATATCTTCTGCTCTATAAACCCAAGAGATTTGGGGACTTGAAAATTAGGAATAGCATCATCACAACAGTGATCCAAATCACGAAACCATGGTTAACACACATAAGGAAAAAAGAAATGGAAGGAGCCGCAAGCTCGGCCTACAATTCCTCTTTCTATTCTAACATGGTAGGATTATTACCAAGTACTAAACTGAATGGAATGGCTTCACAGTAAATAATCTTCCAGATCACAGTCCTAATAATTAACCCTTTCTTTCTTTCATTTTCATTTCTTTTCTTCTTCTTTTTGTTTTGTTTTTGGTGAGGTTCATCCATTGAATTGTTGTAATGGAGAAAATATTGTTAGATTGTATGTCCTTAATCCAGTGAATGATGTGAATAAATTCATTTATTATCCTAATTGATTTACGATTTCATGTTTTATTCATATGATGAATGGTAGCCTATTCTTTGATTCCACATAACTAATACAAAATGACATGATGGTTAATGAGATGAACTGGAGCCTACAAGTATATTAATGTAATCCTTGTGTTGATGAGATTCGCATACAGGAAACATAAATTACAAATCTTATACTTGAAGATTTTTTTCATAGCCAGTGATGAGACTGGGTATCTCATTTGAAAGGATTGTAGTACCTTAGTCACTATAAGATAGTGTGGTTTGTCTTAACCATCAGATTATAAGACTCTGGATTGTTGTGTTAGTACATTAGATGTATTGAAGGACCATGAGTAACATCTTATGCAAATCTTTCTTTTGATTAAGTAGTGCTCTCATAATTCCCAAATAATAGGCTCTTAGTTTTGAGAGATTAATGGACTCAAGTTTCTACTATGCATTTATTTTGAGTTGCCAATGCGTGAGGCCGACTGTACGTTAACACCTTGGTATCTTGGATATGTGGTGGTGGGACTGTGAGAACGTATAATTCTTAAGATGGAATCTATCATCTAAGAGAGAAATATCCTCTTGTGCTAATTAATGGATTTTATCAATGGTTAGTGTGTGCCATCTCAATTAAGAGTTAACTGGATGGTACTGATGATTATTGTGAGTAATTAAGTAACAAGGATAATAGGATATGGATCAAATCTAGTTAGACAGACTTATTCAATAGATCCGTGGATATAATTGATGGATGAGCCTACTTCCAGTAATTACGAAGATTAGGATCTTCTTGTAAATATTCCTAAGATTGGAGTACAATTATATTAATTTAGTGGAGTTATTTGCAATTAACCGTGGGTCCTGATTTCATATGAGATGTGGGGTTCAGATGTTTCAGTTGAAGCTAGATTCTGAGGAGTCCCTAATGGTCCCCATGCTAGCCCTAAGAAGAGAAGGTTTCTATTCCAATTGGAACTCTTAAGGAAAGGAGAAGCAGGACACTTACAAGAATTAGAAGTTAGACTTCTATTTATGATCCAAAAGGATGTGAATTTTGATCCCCTAGGGGAGGGAAATCGTCATTCAACTATATGAGATATTAAAAAAGTTTATACTGAAAATGAGGATTCCGACTACCCTCAAAATCGACAGATCATGATCGCCGGCTACGAATACGGCTGTAACACCGTCCTTCGACGAAAGCCGAAAGAAAGCAGGAGAAAATGGGATGGGTTCTTCCTCTCGTCTAACGTACTGCCGGTAACACACGACGGTTGCCTTGTCATTTAATTTGGGTCTTTCAATTTGGGTCAAATTATGGGTCTCAAAATAGGGTCATAGTGAACTAGGCAGGGGAAATTAATATTTATGGGCATACGGGCTAATTGAGATTAAGTCCAAGTATTCTAAAATAAGTTAAATAAAATGGAAACAAATTAGGAAAATAAGGGGGGAAGGTGCCAAATATTTAGAAGAGGATCAACCTTGTTCCCGGGTACCCCCCTCAATGTCCTTTGATGACCTAAGGTTTAAAGGCGGATTCTTAGAATCGAAAGAACAATGCAAACGAAACTTCGAGTTGTGATTTCTGTGGGTTTGCATGCGATACTCAAGTGATAAGAGTGCATTGCCGATGATGGGCCAGAAGTAAGTTTAAAAAAAAGGCAAAAAGGCCAATGATGGGCCGGGATTGATAGAGGGTGGCCAATGATGGGCCGGAGGTAAATAAACTGATATTGGGGTGTGTGGAATCACTCGTCTCGTCTTGTCATTATCATTAATTCAGGTTCTTGGAATCAGCCTCTATTCCCTTTAATCATTGAGTTCAAATGAATATTTGGCACTAGTTTTATGGTTTTTTGGATTTTAATAATTGGGGTTAGGAGGGCCTAACTAGGGGATTTTCTACATGGATTTAATATAACTAATCCATTTCCCTAATGGATCTCTACCCTATCCTAAGGTCTTGACCGCCCTCATCCACTCTCCTGATCCCTTAGCGGAGCCCGGAGAGAAAGTGGGACCAAAGTTATTAGAATGAAAGAAACTAAAAGTAGTTTGACCTGGCTAGGGGGAGACTTAGATCTGGGTCTAGGGTTTGACCTAGTCAGCCTAAACCACTATTTAATTTCTAACATTATTATTTTTAGATTTTTAATATCTTTTATTTTGTTTTTGGTCTTTTTGGTTTTTATTATTTTTTGTTTGTTTTTAGTTTTAGAATTTGAAATTTCCTAAATTGACTTTCCTAATCCTAATGAAAGGGGAGGAGGAGAGAAGGGGATAAATTACTAATTTTTATTTATTAATCTATCTAAATAAATTTAGACTTTTCCAAATAAATTCCCTAATCCTAATGAGAGGGGAGGAGGAGAAGAAATTAATTATTAAACCTAACCTTATTGTCTTAATTAACCTAACATAAATTTTTTGTTCTTTTATTTTCTAACCATGGGCTTTTGTTTGAGTTTTAAAGCCGTTTCGGGTCCTGACGCTGCTCGACTTGATTTTGTCGCAAGGAAGATGTTGAGCTTTGATGTACGGTTAACCGATGTCCGATTGTCTTGAAATTTGATAGGGAGCCTATTAGAGTCATTTTGAGACGACCCATTAGCTCCGATTTGGATGTCATGGTCCCGGGGAGCTCCGCCGCCGATAGGCTTGATTTTGTTTCCAAGTGTCAAAACCTGGTCAAATGTTGTCAGAATGACCTGAAATTTGATGTGTAGCCTTTTGGAAGTATGTAGAAGCTACTGAAAGTCCGGGATCCTAACCTTAGAGGGGGGGGGGGTTGAATAGGGTGATCTACACTTAATGACTAATTATGACCAATTTTAACTTCTTAACAAACAACTAGTCACATGTGATGATTAACATACAATATGCGGAAGCTTAAATAAAATAATCACTACAAAGCAAACACCACTACACAATGATTTATAGTGGTTCTGCCTCAATGCCTACATCCACTACCGGCTTGTGTCTCAACACCCCACCGGATTTCCACTATTTATGCTTTTGAAAAAGGCTAAGCAATAACCTCTACAATATGCTTTCCAAGGAGAAGCAATAACCTAACAATGTTGTTTTTCTAGGCTTAACAACAACCTATACAAGATGCTTTTCTAGGCTAAGCAATAACCTTTACACAATGCTTTTCTTAGGCTAAGCAATAACCTTTACAATAAAGAGATTTTCTCTCAATGTAATGTCTTTACAAAACACACTAAGAGAATACAATTAAGCTCAATTACAATGCCTCTTAATTAGGCGGATATGAAATTGAAAAACTAACTCACACAAACACTATATGAATGCAAAGGTGTATGTTCATGATGTGTGTGTGTGATAACTTCAATCAAGTTAAAATTAAGCCCAATCAATATTTGCTTAATGCATTTAAAAGTTTAAGGCACACAAAAGATTTGATTGAAGTGAAATGCAAATCACATGTATAAAGACTAACTTGTTGATGATATAAAAATCAAAGGTTCACAAGTTGTATGAAACTATTTAAGACTAAACATGTGATGCGTGTGCAATGTTGTTTTCAAAACAAGAGTTTAACTAAAGTTTAAATGAATGAAAACAACAATGTGATTCAACCAAGTAAATGAAACATGTTATAAAAGAAATCAAAAGATTTGACAAAACATGTTTTATAAAGTTTTTAAACAAACTTGGTTTGAAATCAAGGGTGAAGAATCCAATCCAACTTAAATCAAAGATTAAGAGAAGTAATGGATTCAACACATCATAGTTAACATGCTAAAATTAATTTACCAATAATTTAAACAAAGCATGAAACATATGATAAATAAAAGTAAAGCTTACTTAGAGATTTAACTTCATTAATCCAAGCTTTAGCTTTATTAATGACCCTTTGATCTCTCTTAGTTCATCCTCTTTCTTTTGTCTCCAAACACCTCAAAGAAGACTCAAATGTTCCACTTTTTATCTCTCTTTTTACAAAGGGAATGAACCTCATTTTATAGTCAAAAACTGACTTTCACGTGTCCCCGGTCGACCTGGTACATGGGGCGGTCGACCCGGGCTCAACGGTCAAAAATCTGACCGTTTGAAAGAGAGCCCAACGGCTCTTTCCCGGTCGACCGCACAGTGTGGCCGGTCGACCGGGTCCCTTGGGCCGGTCGACCGGCCACAATGCATGGTCGACCCGGGCCTGGGAGCAATTTCCCCACAAATGCATATTTTAAGGTATTTTCTTGTGGGAAGTTTTGGGCCATTAAACCAAACTTGGAATCATGATTTTAATTCAATCTAAGTACTTTTAAAATCATGAAACATACAAAGCCAAAATGATTTGAAACTTCTTAAAACCATTGGCTAGCTTGATTTATAAAACTTCTTTTCCAAATTAAATGCATCCAAGATTAAAAACAAATTATGCATAAAACATATTATTTACAAGATTTAAAACAATGCATGAGTAAATCAAGATTTCAAATTTTTCTAAATTAATGCAAGTGTGAAAATTCAAATGATGCTGAAATGATTATGCATCCATCAAATTGCAATACACAAAATTCCTAACAATCTCCCCCTTTGCAATTTGATGGCAACTTACTCACCACTGAATAAACACACTAAGTCTTCAGCTCCCCCTAAGTTGGACAAGTCTTGAAATTTCTTGGATGCTTCTTCTCTTAGCTTGGGCTCTAGTTCTTTTTCTTCAATCTTAGTTCTTTTTCTTCAATCTTCTTGATGCTTGGAGCTTGATCAATTTTCAAGCTTCCTTTTGATCTCTCTCTTTGACCAAGCATCTTCTCTAGCTCCCAAGCTTTCTCTTCTATCAACTCTCCCCCTTTGACCATGCACTCTCTTCTTTTGGCAAGATATGCATTCTCTCCCCTTATAGAAGATCATACAATATCTCCCCTTAGGATGTATGGACATACTCTCCCTCTTGAGACAACTTGATTGCTCTCTCCCCCTTTGACATTAAATTGCAAAGGTACCTACACACATGAAATAAGGAAAATACCTTTTAGTAGCACCTGTTAACAAAAGAAAACGAAAATGAAACACATAACAGGCCATCATGTATGGTTAGAAGTCTCTTAAGGTTCATAGCCAATACAAAGGTCAATTTGATCAAAAACTAATACTTCCTATCAAGGTTTACTCTCCCCCTCAATCCATTCTCTTCTTTTGTCAAACTTTTGACAAATATTTAACTATTTGGAACAAGAAGAAGATGGTTTTACCAATTGAGGAAAAAAAAAACTTCAAGGAAAGAATTAGACACATATAACTATAGAGCTTAATATGATCAAATTGCCAATATAAAGAGCAAGGCCATGGAGAAAAGCGATCATGGATACCAATTGGAATATATATATATATATATAACAAATATACCAATTGAGATTGAAGGATATGACTATTAAAACAATCACTCTAAAATGGAGTTAAGAAGAATATAACTATTAGGAAAAATAAATCCAAATTAGAACTATCCATGATGTTATGGGGTTTACTAATCATAGCATCAATCAATGTAACTTATGAAAATCATATGCTATGAAAATTTTGAATTCATTTCATCCAATCATTAAATATGACTATCAAGTGCAAGATGAATGAAATGGAATTCAAACATGAAGCCTACCTCAACCATTAACCAACCAAGACTATGAACACATAAACATGGTGGTCATGAGATTTACTTATATGAGCAAGAGATGTGGCAACATGAAAATTATGATGCTAATGGAATGTGACATGAAATGTAAACATATTACTATCAAGTTCAATCCAATGTACACAATGTCTATCACATTCATAAGAAATCAAATCAATCGAAAATTATACCAATTGAAACCAATTGAATTTGATAACATGATAAGGAGCAAGAATGTGGTAAACACAAAATTCCATCAAGCATCCTAAATGCATATTCATCACTTTTAAAGATATAATTAATGAGCATAGTGATGAACAAGATAAATTGCAATGCAAAAGAATATTACTTGGTAATGCATGCAATTTTCAAAGTGACTACATCATATGAATTTAACATCTAAGATATCCATCAAACATATAGAAATACGAGGAATGGATTTCAAGGAGTTTTATATGATCTAGATCACTACTATGATATTGAAACATGTATAAGAATGAAATCACTTTGAGAAAATACATGAATCAACATCATAACCATCCAAAAAGAAATGACTAGAAGGCATAGAGGATGGATTTTAGTTCTAGTATGGTATCTTCAAATATAACTAAGATTACAACCATACAAGGAACTCATTGACATTTGCATAGAGAGGATCAATTACAATCAAGATCTAACTCATACCATATCATCAATAAAGAATATAACTATGTAAGCACTAGAAGGCATGAAGTTAAGGGAATCAATCTATCATGCAAAATCTCTACCCTTAGCAAATGTACTAAGTTTACAATGCAATGGAAAGGGATATGAATATTATATCAAATGAGTGTAGCATATAAAATTTCAAATGATAATGAAACAAAAGATTTTACTATAAAGAGCATAAACAACATCAATTTGCATTAATGAAAAGATATCCAAGTTTAAGAAAAATATGCAAATCAGTGAGACCATACCCAACCATGCAATGTAAAACATCAAAATCAATTTGCATAAAAAGAATGTAACTAAAAGAGCAAAGATGCAAATTGTTTGTAAAAAAATATTTCCTTTCAAATGATAAAATCATAATTAAGCACAAGGAAATAAATTCAAGGAAAATGTTTCTATAAATACAACCAATAAGGCTTAGAACATTTTCCAAAGTTTTTCAAATCACTTTAATATATGAAATTCCAATGAAGAATCATTTATAAAATTATGAGCAAGTGATTTTGAAAAACAAGAAGTGTACTATTGTAAAATTTCAATTTGTAAAACAATAGACACTTACAAATTTTCCATACCATGAGATATAACTTGAAAATCAATGGAAAACTTAAATTGTTTCAAATAATTTGATTTACAAAATGGATCTAACTATGACATACATCAAATGATTTTTCAACATCAATTGATCATGAAAAATCTTAGCTATGAAAACTTATGTAATCACAATCAATTGACCATCAATAGAAATGCAATGCAAGAGATATAACTAAATGAGAGCAAAAAGCAAATCTATCATGATGAAAATATAATCAAATGATTTTGAAAACCATGATATGTAACTAGAGAAGTACATGAAAACAAAATCAATTGATCATAAATAAATATTGCATTCTAAGAAATGTAACTAAGGAAGAACAAAAATGCAAATGATCATGACCAACAATATGATTTAACTAAAAAGGATAGGTTGGTCAATGAGGTTCAAGGCCTTAAGGTTTGACTGAGTATATAACTTTAGGAATCCACCTAAGGTCTTGAGAGGGTTGATCTTTGAGGTCTATTTTAAAAGTCTCACCAACTATAGGAGATTTGACTTGATAAATTTTCAATTTTGACTTATCACCATTATATTTAGATTTAACTAAATTTAGCTTAGGTTGATGAATAGTCTTTTGAGGTTGGTAATTCTTCTTCTTAGGGGTTTGATTTCTTTTCTTCTTATTTCCTCCCTTTAATTGACTTTTGAATTTTAGATTTAACTTAGCAACTTTATTCAAAAGTTCTTTCATATTTTGATTTAAGGGAGATAGGTTGAGAAGCTTTTTGTTGATAGATTCTTTTATACTTGGTTTAACTTGTTTAACCTTTTTAGAATCTATCTTAGGAGACTCCTTTTTAATTGATTTAACTTGTTTGATTTTCTTGGAGTCTTCTTTGATATTTAGTGTCTTACCCTTCATAGAGTTTGATTTTACTTTCTTGAGTTCAAAGATGGGTTTAGACACATGGCTTTTTCTTAGTTTGCACTCAAATTTGAAATGCCCTTCATTACCACAATAATGACATTTTGTTTTGGGCAAGGAAGTATAAGTGCTAGAGAATGAGGACTCACCTTTCACAAAAGTGTTGGTGAATTTAGGGTCATGTGAAATATTCCTATTGTAACCAAGACCCGTCCTATCTCCTTGAGATTTACCCAATTTAAATAACTTTTCAAATTTTTCTTCACTTTGGGTAAATTTGCACTCATGCTTTTGTTTGTAGCATTCAAGTTGAGTGACTTGGTTTTTAAGGGTTGAATTTTCATTTTTAACTTTTGTTAGATCATTTTCAATTCCCTTAAATTTATTTAGTTCTTCATGGGCAAGTTTTAACTCAAATTTAAGTTCATTAATAAAATTAGATCCAAGTTCTAAAGTTTTTATCTTATTTTGAGCATTAGATAAATTTTCCTTAGAAGTAGTCAACTTGGATTCTAGGTTGTTAATGTTTTTGTCTTGCCTTTGTAATTGATCTCTTAGTTTTGAATTTTCCTTATTAAGATCATCACATCCTATCTTTAATTCATTTAGTTCATCTTGAACATTACATAGGTTATGTAAAGAGATCATGAACTTAGATTCTACACAATTTATTAATTCTTCTTTGTCTCTAAGTTCATCTTTTGAAGAAACTAATTCTTTGTTTAGTCTTTTAGATTCTTCTCTTAATATTTTATTTTTCTTATCAAGCTCTATGGAAAATGTATATAATTCCTCATAGGCTTGTTGAAGGTCATCTTCATTTTCATCATTTTCTTCCTCTTTTAATTCAAATTGAGATTCATTAATTTGAAGGTTTGAATCTCCAATAGATGGAAGAAGAAGGGGTCTAGAAGAATCTACACAAGAATCTAAACAATCTAACATAGTGGAATCCATTCTAATGATTTTCATGAAACCACAAAACTAGGGTTATGACTCTTGGTTTTTACACCTAATCAAGAGTTTCAAAACACTTGATCCTAAATAGAGCACAAGGCTCTGATACCAATTGAAAGTCCGGGATCCTAACCCTAGAGGGGAGGGGGTGAATATGGTGATCTACACTTAATGACTAATTATGACCAATTTTAACTTCTTAACAAACAACTAGTCACATGTGATGATTAACATACAATATGCGGAAGCTTAAATAAAATAATCACCATAAAGCAAACACCACTACACAATGATTTATAGTGGTTCTGCCTCCATGCCTACATCCACTACCGGCTTGTGTCTCAACACCCCACCGGATTTCCACTATTTAAGCTTTTGAAAAAGGCTAAGCAATAACCTCTACAATATGCTTTCCAAGGATAAGCAATAACCTAACAATGTTGTTTTTCTAGGCTTAACAACAACCTATACAAGATGCTTTTATAGGCTAAGCAATAACCTTTACACAATGCTTTTCTTAGGCTAAGCAATAACCTTTACAATAAAGAGATTTTCTCTCAAGGTAGTGTCTTTACAAAACACACTAAGAGAATACAATTAAGCTCAATTACAATGCCTCTTAATTAGGCGGGTATGAAATTGAAAAACTAACTCACACAAACACTATATGAATGCAAAGGTGTATGTTCATGATGTGTGTGTGTGATAACTTCAATCAAGTTAAAATTAAGCCCAATCAATATTTGCTTAATGCATTTAAAAGTTTAAGGCACACAAAAGATTTGATTGAAGTGAAATGCAAATCACATGTATAAAGACTAACTTGTTGATGATATAAAAATCAAAGGTTCACAAGTTGTATGAAACTATTTAAGACTAAACATGTGATGCATGTGCAATGTTGTTTTCAAAACAAGAGTTTAACTAAAGTTTAAATGAATGAAAACAACAATGTGATTCAACCAAGTAAATGAAACATGTTATAAAAGAAATCAAAAGATTTGACAAAACATGTTTTATAAAGTTTTTAAACAAACTTGGTTTGAAATCAAGGGTGAAGAATCCAATCCAACTTAAATCAAAGATTAAGAGAAGTGATGGATTCAACACATCATAGTTAACATGCTAAAATTAATTTACCAATAATTTAAACAAAGCATGAAACATATGATAAATAAAAGTAAAGCTTACTTAGAGATTTAACTTCATTAATCCAAGCTTTAGCTTTATTAATGACCCTTTGATCTCTCTTAGTTCATCCTCTTTCTTTTGTCTCCAAACACCTCAAAGAAGACTCAAATGTTCCACTTTTTATCTCTCTTTTTACAAAGGGAATGAACCTCATTTTATAGTCAAAAACTGACTTTTCACGTGTCCCCGGTCGACCTGGTACATGGGGCGGTCGACCCGGGCTCAACGGTCAAAAATCTGACCGTTTGAAAGAAAGCCCAACGGCTCTTTCCCGGTCGACCGCACAGTGTGGCCGGTCGACCGGGTCCCTTGGGCTGGTCGACCGGCCACAATGCACGGTCGACCCGGGCCTGGGACCAATTTCCCCACAAATGCATATTTTAAGGTATTTTCTTGTGGGAAGTTTTGGGCCATTAAACCAAGCTTGGAATCATGATTTTAATTCAATCTAAGTACTTTTAAAATCATGAAACATACAAAGCCAAAATGATTTGAAACTTCTTAAAACCATTGGCTAGCTTGATTTATAAAACTTCTTTTCCAAATTAAATGCATCCAAGATTAAAAACAAATTATGCATAAAACATATGATTTACAAGATTTAAAACAATGTATGAGTAAATCAAGATTTCAAATTTTTCTAAATTAATGCAAGTGTGAAAATTCAAATGATGCTGAAATGATTATGCATCCATCAAATTGCAATACACAAAATTCCTAATAGCTACCCATGTGCTCTGTTTGATGAGTAATGACCTCGGTGGTTCTCGCCGCCGAGATGCTTGATTTTGCTGCTCGAGTGTTGACGGAGGGTCAAACATTGTCGGTTTAACTTGAAATTTGACACGAAGCCTTTTAGATTTATTTTGAGACTATCTATAGGCTTTGATCGAAGATTTGATGTCTTCGACACTGTCGCCGCCAAGAGCGCCTGTTCAACTGCCGGAGGAGTGAAGTTAGACTAAATGATGCTGGAATGGCCCAAGACTTCAGGTATATCCTCATTTTGGCTGTTTTGAAGGATCTTTCAATTTTTGTTTGATTTTGACAAGATCTGATGCTTGAAGCGGCATTCGTTTGTTTGTGATAGGATGCAGCTCCATGTTGCTTTGATGTTGAGAATGTGTGAAGAGACAAAGTGACATTTTTGGTGTCAACAAACTACAGTGAGTTTTTTCCTAAATTCTAAAATGTAAAGGGGGCATATGTTAAAACAAAATGGCATATATGTGTTGTCACTACCTAACCTATCTCATTCCCATGGTAACACACGTTACCATCTTTGTCTCTCCCATTACCACAAATGTCAGCATCATTCTCTCATTCTCTCTCATATGTCCTCACATAATCCCACACTTCTCCATGTACCCCCAGACCACTGAACCCCTGATCCCATTCTTCCATCAACGCAAGCTGTAGCAGTGAGTTTTCATAAGCGAGAGTTCCTCGCCTGACAATACATTCGTTAACATGATGGGCTCCAATGATCAAGGGCCCACGATTAGCCCCCATCAGTTTGGTCGCCCAACCCATCTCTTCAAGATGTAGGGACCCGATCAAAATTTAATGACCCACATAGGTCCCACAGTCCCAAAAACGGAAATAACCCAAACCATTTTCAATACCATCAGCCCTCCATTCAAAACGTGTCCAGCCCTTTTTATTTTATTTTATTTATATTCATGTCAATTCTAGGCCACAGGTCATCAGTCATCAAGTAATCACCACTTTCTCCTCTACACACACATGACACAAGTCTAACACAGAATGCAATTCTGTGATGGGTAGCTCCACGTCAAATGCAGTAGGGTACTCTCGAAAGTGGGCCCCACCGATCCAATCCGATTACAAACCGAAGATCACCCTCACAAACAGGGTCGCCCAACCAAGTACGGACAGATGCCCGGACCTGATCCACGATCCAATCACTTTTTGGTCCCACAGCTGATTAAATACAATTAAAATATTTTCAAGGTAACTCACGCCCCAAATTGAGAATCAAAAGATGGTGGCCATATATGTGCAAGTCTCGTCACAAAAGGAGAAAATCAAACCTTAAAGTCATAAAAAAAGGGGTCTCTACATGCATCCACACTGGAATCACTGAGAAACACATGCATTAAATTCACAAATTATATTTAGGTACTTGCCTTTCACCGAGATTGAAGAAAATGCACAGATCCTAACCAATACTCAAACCGAGATTCTCACCAATCTGACAAAGAATATAGGAAAGAAATGCTCCGATGAACAAATCTATGGTACTCCTATCCAAATCTACCATTGGAAAGAAAAAGGAGATAACTCAAGAATATAGATCTACTTCTAATGGTTTGAGGAGAGGGTTACCTGCGATAAGAAAGTTGAGCGAAGAATGATGGTGTCTTCTGATCCTGATTCTAATGGCTGGATCTTAAAGCTGCAATGGCTTGGGAAGTTGAAAGAGGAAGAAGACGAAAACTAACGGGAGGAGTTGCAAACGAAAGTGGGGAGAGATAAGAATGTGCGGTTCTTTAAAATAGGGATTAGGTTAAAAGATGATATCCTCTGGGCTTAAGTTATTGGGTCAAACTACGGGTCAGGTCATCAACCCATTAGCCTAACTCACCGATCCACACATCTAATCTAACGTGTGCCCCACTTAATCCTACCCACTTAAATAACTAAAATACATTTAATTAAAATAATAGTAATATTCTAATTAAAATATAATAAAATATTATACGCGGGACCGGGATCTTACATTGTCCCTCCCTTAGGAATTTGGTCCTCCAAATACAATCATACCTCTGGAAGAAGATGCGGGTAAAACTTCTTCACTTGGTCCCGGAGTTCCCAAGTGGCTTCTCGAGGACTATGGTGCTCCCACTAAACTTTCACCCAATGTATTGTCCGAGTCCTAAGAACTTGCTCCTTCGTGTCAATAATTTGAGTCGGTCGCTCAGCATAAGTAACATCTGGCTGCAATTCCAATGGTTCATATTGCAACACATGAGATGGGTCTGCGATATACTTCTTCAACATCGAGACATGAAAAACATTATGCACCACTAACAACACTGCTGGTAAGGCCAATCTGTAAGCAACTTCTCCAATCCTTTCTAAGATCTCAAATGGACCGATATATCTCCGGAATAATTTCCCTTTCAGCCCAAATCTCAATGTTCCTCGTGTTGGTGAAACCTTTAAAAACACATGTTCACCAATCTCGAATTGACGATCCCTCTTCTTCAAGTCTGCATAACTCTTTTGTCGGCTTCTAGCAATTTTCAACTGATCATGGATTTGCTTCACTTTCTCACTAGTATCACTAGCAAGAGATGGACCATGAAAACTCCTGACACCTATCTCTTCCCAATAGATTGGGGTCTTGCATCGACGTCCATACAACGCCTCAAATAGTCCCATGCCGATACTTCAATGATAACTATTATTGTATGCAAACTCGCACAATGGGAGACTTTTCTGCCAGTTCTTCCCAAAATCAAGGACGCAAGCTCGCAACATATCCTTCAATGTCTGATTAGTCCTTTCAGTTTGACCGTCAATCTGATGATGATACGCTGTACTAAAATTCAATGTTGTGCCAAGAGCTTCCTGAAATCAGTCCAAAATTTGCCCAAAAATCTCGATAAGGGAACACCATGAATTGTGACGACTTTCTCCATATACATTCGAGCTAACTCATCTCGAGGTGTCTTCATGCTCATTGGTAAGAAATGTGCCACTTTTGTCAACCTGTCTACTATCACCTAGATACTATCTTTGTTATGCATTGATAGCTACCCAGAGATAAAATCCATCGTTATGTATTCCCACTTCCAGTCGGGCATTTCCAATTGTTTTAAAAGTCCTAAGGGTTGCTTCCGTTCTCTCTTTACTTGTTGACACACCAAGCACCTTGCTGTAAATTCTGCTACATCTCTCTTCATATTACTTCACCAATAATGATTACGCAGGTTTTGGTATATCTTTGTACTACGCGGATGAATAGTATAACGGGAATGATGTTCCTCTGTCATGATCTCATTCTTCAGTTCTTCTATATTTGGCACACATAACCTGTCTTGAAAGTACAACACACCCTCCACTATTCTGAAGCTGGTCTGCTGTCAATCTGTTCAATCACTCGAGCTAGCTCTGAATCCTCTGCTTGTTTGCTTTTGATCCTGTTCAAGATTTTCGGTTCCCAAACAAACATGTGAGCCAGCATAACCTTGTCATCAATTGGTTGTAAAGTCACTCCCAAATCAAGGAAAATTTCTACCCAAGACCATTCTGCTTTCAAACATGCATTAGTTGCTGCCCAAGACCATTCTACTCAATGCATCAGCTACTACAATGGCTTTCCCGGGATGATATTTGATCGGAAAGTCAAAATCCTTTATATATTCCATCCACCGGGTCTGTCTCATGTTCAATTCAGGCTGAGTAAACAAATATTGAAGACTTCTTTGGTCTGAATGAATTTCAAACTTCTCACCGTAGAGATAATGATGCCACATCTTCAATGCCATGACAACTGTTGCAAGTTCCAAATCATGAGTGGCATACTTTTTCTCATGCTCTTTCAATTGTCTAGAGCCATAAGCCACTACTTTCCCCATCTTGCATAAGTACACATCCCAATCCAACTTTCAAGGCATCCGTATAAATAACAAATTTACCATTCTCTATAAGCAATGTGAGCTCTGGAGCTGTAGTCAACCTATTCTTTAACTCCTGAAAACTTGCTTCACATTCGTCAGTCCACACGAACGGTACATCTTTTCGTGTTAATTTGGTCAATGGAGCAGCAATGGATGAAAATCCTTTCACAAATCTCCTGTAGTAACACGCTAAACCCAAGAAACTATGAATCTCTGTTATTGACATGGGTCTCTGCCACTTGACCACTGCCTCAATCTTTCCTGGATCTACAACCAATCCTTCCTTGCTGATGATGTGACCTAAGAAAATTACTTGCTGAAGCCAAAATTCGCACTTACTTAACTTGGCATAGAGTTGATGCTCTCTCAAAGTTTGCAATGCTGACCTCAAATGCTGCTCATGATCTTCTTGAGACCGAGAATATACTAACACGTCGTCTATAAAAACAACGATGAACTGGTCGAGAAATGAAGTGAATATCTTATTCATCAAGGCCATAAATACTCCTAGAGCATTGGCTAACCCAATGGCATTACCAAAAATTCGTAGTGGCCATATCTCGTTCTGAATGCTGTCTTCTAGATGTCCTGATCTCAAACTCTGAGCTGGTGATATTTTGATTTCAAGTCTATCTTTGAGAAATATTCAGCTCCCTGAAGCTAATCAAACAATTCATCGATCATTGGGAGAGGGTATTTGTTCTTGATTGTGACCTGATTGAGTTGTCTATAATCTATGCACATCCCCATAGAACCATCCTTCTTTTTCACAAATAGGACCGACGCACCCCAAGGTGATACACTTGGTCTCACAAATCCCTTATCCAACAAATCCTGCAATTGAGTTTTCAACTCTCTGAGTTATGCTGGAGCCATTCTATATGGAGCTCTAGAAATCGTAGCTGCCTCTGGCACCAATTCAATTGAAAAGTCTATCTCCTTGACTGGAGGTAAGCCTGGAATTTCATCCGAAAAAACATCCGGGAACTCATTGACCACTGGAATATCCTCCACCCCTTTAGACTGTTTATCCTCCGTGATAAACGCTAAGTATCATTCGCATCCAGAACTTAACAATCTTTCTGCCTTCAATGCTGAGATCTGGCATGTCTGAATTGGCCACCTTCGTCCAACAAATTCAACAATATTTGAATGCAATGACAACTTGAAATAACAATGGGTTCGATCCTATGAAACAAGCTAACAAGCAATTCTATAGACTTTACAGTTAGCACTTTAAAGTCTGTCTAACGGAAATCGTAATCCTCACGACGTCCTATTGTTTCTGTCCATCTTTAATATCCAAAAATCGTGCTGGGCTCTGATACCAATTATCACGTCCCCCAAAATAAGAATTGGGAAAAACGTGAAAAATTAAAACTAAATTCAAATTCTTGTGTTTAATACAACACAAGCTTCCAAAAGTTGACCCACATAAAATTTCAACCCGTGGTGAGTCAAAATAAATTTCATTAAATGCAGCGGAAGCTTTATTCAATTGGTATCAAATGTTCATAAATGAGATCAACATAAAATCAGATAAAAAAATAATAGTTAAAGTTGCAGAATGAATTAAATAATTTCTAAAAGAAGTCTCAATACTAAAAGAAAGTTCATTTAAAATAATTCTAAGGTGACGTCCTCTCTTGTGCTGGCTCAGACGACTCCAAAGCCATCTCCGGCATTCCACTCGGGTTCATTAGTTGGCTCAAACGTTTGAAACGTTTAACCCTCCTCTGTCTCCTCGGTAAAGTAGGGCCCTGTACCTATGCACCAAATATTACAAAGGAAATAGCAATTACATAATCATAATTCAAAATTTAATACAACAATGAGAAGAATATAGACAAGTGTGATCATATAGAAGTAATGACAATGACAATGACACAAAATAACGTATAACATAATCCAAACAAAGCAAAAGGAGCAATATAATTCACACAAAGACAAGTGTCCCTGTTTTGGGTGGTCAGCCCTAAATAAATCGGGAAAGCCCATCCATAACGTCGGTGGTCATAAACCGATCAAATTAAAAATACAGGATAACCTGTTCACATTTATAGCAGATTATAAGTGATCCGGTCATATCGGTGATCAATCATCCATATATCGATCTGCAGTCGTCCATAAAATGACCAACATAAACATAAACATATAAGCATAATAGACCTGAATAATAAAGCTTCGACACAAGAGTCCTAAGTCAAAGTAAAGTTCTGGCCATTACACATTTCACATCATAATCAAATCGTCATACAAAATTTGCCAAACCACTTTATATTCCATAACACACAATAGGGTATGTATATAAAGGAATACACATCCTAAACCAACATACGTATGCATGCGAATGTTACGACATAGATACGAATCTATCCTAAGGTCAAATATAAGGTCTCGAACCCAACAACCACAAGAATCTCTAATAGATAAAAGATCAACGTATCCCTTCTCCATCAAAGGTGTATAGACCCAATTAAGGGTTTTTCAAAAGAGATGGGTTGAGCTCAAATCTATTAAGGTTTTCCCGAGGTCATATAAAGTACTAAACCCTATGTTAGTAATATACCGTGTGCCCGGACGGTATTTACTTAGTCTAAAGATCTAATAATAAAATACAAAAATATAATTTTAACACATTAAAACCATAGGTATCATTTAATATTAATTTACAAATAATAATAATCTTAGATTATAATTTTAGAAAATTCAAGGGCCCATCCAAAATATTTTCCACATTCTTAATAAGCCCAAAGGATCCAAATTGAGTTCATTAAAACTATGATGGACCCGTTTTCTTCCTTTCCCCTCTCATCCATCCTCGGGGCTGCCGAAAGGCCGAATGGAGGAAAAGAGAGAAAAGGCGGGTATCAACATTTTTGTACGGGTATGCCAGATTTTCTATTCTACTTGGAATTTAGATATGGTGATCTGGAGATCTACCTTCACAAGTAGAAATGAAATCAATCTTTTTTCTAACTTTCCATTGCACATATATTTAAGAAAAGAGACAAGGTTTCTTTGAATGCCGTAAGAGGCAATTTTGTTTTGCTTGCCATGAAAGGCGATTTTGCTGTGCAAGGCGATTTTGCCGCAAAAGGCGATTTACAAATCTCATTAATTATGAAAGACAAGAATTGTGATTTTTTGTCTCTTTAAAAGAAATACAAACTACAATAAAAAAGTAAAAAAATGAATTCTAACTTCTCAGGAGATTGTGGGGACACGTTCAGATCGACGGTTGCAAGTCATGTATGGGCTTCGCCATCGTCCATGCAGATGAGAACATATGATGTTTTGATTCTCTTGGCTTGGCTTGGACTTCAGTTTTTTAAAAGATAAAGACCAAGAGGAGGTCCTATATCTCATAGAAACCGAATAGACGGGCTGAAGAGCCGCGTCTAGGCCAAATCGAATAGGAGAAGATAGAGCTTTGCCTTGGGGGGGGGGGGGTGACCCCCAAAGGAACTTCGATCACCTTGTGGTGTTTGTGGCAGCAGGGCTTCTTTGCGCAGTGTCTGGACTTTGGAGATTTTTCTATCTCTATGTGTGTGTGTGGCTCTTTCTAATTCTGGATTCCGGATCCTCCAGATTTCTTGGATTTCTCTTTGGAATGACCCACTTTCAATAGGCTTTGGGTAGCCATGGGGTGGTTTATGAGCATTGATGGCATTGATGCTCCATGATGAGGATGAGTTATAAGTTTTTATTTCTTGATTTTGTAACTCCTTTTTCTTGGCTTGTGATTGGTCAATGGAGAATGATGGGCATTTAATCGCCTTTAATCTCCATGATGAGGGGAGTTTCATGATTTATTGCCATGATTACTCAGACTTGTAACTCCTTTTTATTTGAATCTGATTGGGCCGTTTAAAAGAATGAGTTAATGACTGCATTAAGTTGTTTTGAAACGGGTCATTTAACTTCATTAATTGGTTGCCAGGGCGCTTGAAGAGTCGTGGGCCGTGCCGCGTCTTTTGGGATTCTTCTTGCGATGATCACTGATGGATCCACATGTTGTTTGACGTCGGATGGCGATGCAGCTTTAGACATTGATTGATAACAGCAGGCTAGTGACATCTGTCCTGTCGATTTCTCGATTGATCGGGCAGAAAGTGTACTTCCTTGGACAGCTGGTTGGCAATATTGGAACGATAAACGATGATTTCATGCTTTTGACGGCAGATCCGAGATGTTGATGAAGATCAGTTGATTTCAAGCATCAAGAATCAGGTTTTCGGAAAATCACAGGGGCTAGAATTCCCGAAACGCGAAAAGAATCAGAAAATGTGCCTTCTGGCGGAAATCTGGTGACCCAGATTTCTAGGGTCGCCTGCGACCATGGGCTATGGTCGCCAGCGACCATGGGGGATTTTCCCCTTTTGGTTGCCTTTTCTTCGGCCGTTTTTCGATCTTTTATTATCCTTTTTTTTTCCTGTATTTTTTCTTGATAATTTCCCTCATTTATTGGCTTGATTCTCCTGAAGAAAACTTGATGAGAAGCCGTGCAAACCGGAGCACAAAGTTTCCTATTTTTTGGATAAGCCGAAGACTTTGTAGTTGATTTTCCGTCAAACGTCAGAACTAGGTCAAACGATGTCGGAATGACCTGAAATTTGAGGTGAAGCCTTCTGAGCAGTAGATAGGACCAACCATGGGCATTTGTTTGAGTTTTAAAGCCGTTTGGGGTCCTGTCGCTGCTCGACTTGATTTTCTCTCAAGGAAGATGTCGAGCTTTGATGTAGGGTTAGCCAATGTCCGATTATCCTGAAATTTGACAGGGAGCCTATTAGAGTCATTTTGAGATGACCCATTAGCTCCAATTTGGATGTCATGGTCCCGGGGAGCTCCGCCACTTATAGGCTTGATTTTGTTCCCGAGCGTCAAAATCTGGTCAAACGTTGTCGGAATGACTTGAAATTTGACGTGTAGCCTTTTGGAAGTATGTAGAAGCTACCCATGTGCTCTGTTTGATATGTAATGACCTCGGTAGTTCTCACCGCCGAAAGGCTTGATTTTGCTGTTAGAGTGTTGATAGAGGGTCAAACGTTGTCGGTTTGACTTGAAATTTGACACGAAGCCTTTTGGAGGTATTTTGAGACAATCTATAAGCTTTGATCGAAGATTTGATGTCGTCGACACTGTTGCCACCAGGAGCGCCTGTTCAGCTACCGGAGGAGTGAAGTTAGACTAAATGATGCTGGAATGACCCAAAACTTCAGGTATATCCTCCTTTTGGCTGTTTTGAAGGACCTTGCAATTTTTGATTGATTTTGACAAGATCTGATGCTTGAAATGACATTCGTCTATTTGTGATAGGATGCAGCTCCATGTTGCTTTGATGTTGAGAATGTGTGAAGAGGCAAAGTGACATTTTTGGTGTCAATAAATGCCCCCTCGAGGTACAACGACGAGTTGCATAACTTTTAGAGTCGATGTGCCTCGAAGAGAAGCTTGAAGTAGAACCTTTAACCAAGACTCTTGGAGCTTTTTTTTTTTTGATAATGTAGCCTTTTGAGTTTCCGAGGGGATTTTATGGTAGTGAGAGGGATCATGTACCATTTCAAGGCAAAGCTTTGAAAATGACATGAGGGATTTAGATTTGGATTTTGGATTTTGGGTTTTCCTTTTGACCTTGTGAACCTAATAGCTTTATTTAGCGCATTTCGCAACAATGTTTGAGTTCGGACCTTCTTTGAAAATCCTCCATTGATTATGAGATTGCAGTAATGTTGAGCTCATCTTTAAGCATCTTGTCTTTTTTTGGGTATTTCCCTTTTCTTTGGAATTGCCCCGGAACCATGCCAAAATTTCGCTAGAATATTTTAGTAAAATTCTGTCATTTTGATGATGATTGATCGTTTTTTTACATCCTTCGCAGGTAGTTCCTCCAGGATGAACAAGGGCAAAGAGCCTTTTATTGATGCACCTCGCAGGCCTGGGAGAAGGTCCAGTATGTTGAGAAGAACTCAGAAGAGTGTGATTCCCTTAACCGTGATGAGGTAAGACGAGAGGAGACTTTGATTCGCCAGATTGAAGAGGCTGACGACAATCTTTGGAGGAAGACTCAGGAATATGAGCAGGGGCAAATTCTCTGGGAAGAACTTCCTTATGCTGAAGCTGGGTCGTGGTGTTCTGCTACGTTTTATAGAAAAGTTTTGAAGAAGTGTGGCCTGGAAGCTTTGGAAGCTAAGGCCAAGAGTCTACTTGAGAAGTTGGATCTTTGGTTGAAGACCATGTTAGACTGAGCTTCTGAGTTGTAACAAAACTCCTTTCTTCTTCTCTTTTTTTTTAGTACCTCCATGTATAAACATTTTTTGGTACTATATATACTTTTTACTTAAATTCTTTTTGATGAAAATAAGCAAAAGTTGAATGAGAATGTTTGTTTGAGAACTTGATCAAAGGGTTGTCATTTTGTGAAAATCTTTTGTCTAAGGATTGCTTTGGGCATTAAAGCCAGATTTTGCGGCGAAAGCCTGGTTTTTGATGACTTGAAAACCGAATTTTGGGATGGCATGAAGCCAAATTTTGTTTGTGGTATGGAAGCTGAAGTTTTCGAGATGGCATGAAAGCCAGATTTTTGGGATGGCATGAAAGCCGGATTTTGTGTCGTAAGAGCCAAAATTTGTTTGTGGCATGGGAGCCAAAACTTTTTTGTGGCATGGAAGCCAAAATTTGTTTGTGGCATGGAAACCGGATTTTTTGAGATGGCATGAAAGACGAATTTTGAAGATGGCATGAAAGCCAAATTTTTAAATGGCATGAGAGCCGGAATTTTTTTTTTTTGTTTTTGGCATGAAAGCCAGATTTGTTTTTATTTTTTGGCTTGAAAGCCAGATTTTTTTTCAAAAACCAAAT
This sequence comes from Camphora micrantha, assembly GCA_003546025.1. NCBI lineage: Eukaryota > Viridiplantae > Streptophyta > Magnoliopsida > Laurales > Lauraceae > Camphora > Camphora micrantha. The sequence goes on along the minus strand of QPKB01000008.1, from coordinate 19,946,758 downwards.
TTTGTTTTGTTGGCGTGAAAGTCGAGTTTTTGGCATTTATAGCCGATTTTGTGGTGTTGATAGCCAATTTTGTGGCATTGATAGCCTAGTTTGTGGCATTGATAGCTGTTTTTTTTTTTTTTTTTTTTTTTTTTTTTTTTTTTTGAAGTTGAAGTTTTGATTTGTTGGCATGAAAGCCAAGTCTTTTGTTTTGTTTTAGCATTTGTAGTCGATTTTGGCGTGAGAGCCAGGTTTTTTTGGCATTTATAGCCGATTTGTGGCGTTGATAGCCGATTTTGGTTTTCAAAAATGCAAGTATCGACTAAAAGTTGCCTCCTTGCTGAATGGTATTGCAAGTATCGATGGAGTGTTGCTTCGTTGCTTATTCGGTTGCGAGTATCGATGGAAAGACGCCTCCTCGTGGATTTGGGTGCAAGTATCGACTAAGCGTTGCTTCCTTGCTTTTCAAAAAATTATTTTACGGGTACTGACTTGATATCGTTTCCCCATGATTTTTGAAATTTGCGGTTTTATTGAACCTTTGAAATTTGGGTTGTGGATATCGGCGATCATCGCAAGAAGAATTCCAAAAGACACGGCACAGCCTGCGACTCTTCGAGTGCCCTGGCAATCAATTAATGAAGTTAAATGACCCGTTTCATGTTACACCCCGACCCGAGTTAATCAAGATTAACTCTAATTAATTGAGATTAATGTTGATTAAGCATGATGAATTAACTTAAAGGTGATTAATGACTAAGATGGGTCAAATTAGTCTCAAACAAATGAATTAAGTATAATGGAATGAGTTTGAAATAGATTGGCTTAATAGAGTTGAATTTAGACCCAAATTAGTGAAATTGAGGACTTTTTCGTAAATACGGATTTTAGTGTATTTCATCAAATGTGATGAAAATTGATACCAATATGTGTATCTCGATGAGTACAATAATTTTCATAATATACTCGAGTTCATTTGAGTTGAATTGAATCAAATAGGCTTTCATTTGACTTAAATTGAAAATATAGAGGAATAAAGGCGTTAAAGTGCAAAAGGGTCCTTTATTTTGTGTAGAGAAGAACCCATAACCATTTTCAGTCGGTTCTTGAGTTCTGTAAGTGCTGGAAACAGGGAGTTCAGCTCTGTTCATCATCCTTCCTTTTGTTTTCTTCATTGATTTGGAAGCTTGAAGTGTGCAAAGGTTACGGTCAACTTTATCATCATCTTCCTTGAGTTTCTTTGGAGTTAGAGTTTGGATTGAAGAGATTTTGATCTAAAAAATCAAGGTTATCAAAGGGGTTTTTGTCTTTCTCTCAACTAAAGGCAAGTATAAATAGTTATTGAAGATTATATGTTAATTGATGTAGTTTCTAATTGATTTGTAGAAGGTGGATTGATGAATCATGTTGTATATTGAAATAGAGCTAAATTGAATGAATGGAATGATAATGTGATGTTTAATGATGATGAAATAGAAGTGTTCTATGGTTTATAGATGATGATTAAAGGAGGGAACAGGAGGTTCCATGTGTATATGCAGGTGGAGAATGGTTTGAATGAAGAGAACGAATTGTTCAGAATTTCGGTTTGGAATTCTGAAGCGTTCGCTCGAGCGAACAGGGAGTCCACTCGAGCGAACTGTCTTCTGTGAGTGTTCTCTCGAGCGAACATGGATATCGCTCTAATGAACAAGGTTTTGTTTGGACTGACAGAATTTCTAAAGAGTCCGCTCGAGCGAACATTAAGTGCGCTCGAGCGAACATAGTTCTGTATGGGTCTGCTCGAGCGAACAGTAATTCGCTCGAGCGATCTTGATACTGTCAGGCTATTAACTGTGCGCAAAAATTTGGGATGGATTTTGGGTTTTTGGATTTTACGTGAAATTGGAGTACGTCTCATGAGTATAAATGCTTCCCCAATTAGTTTAAGACTAATCATGGGTTAAATTGAATTGTTGAGAATTAGTAATGTTTTGAGAAGGGTTCTATAATTGATCGATAATAGTCTAAACTCCATGGGTGATAATTACGGAGACTAACAATGCACATATTGTATATCTAATGTGATGTCCATCGAGAATAACACGTGCATTAGGAAACCAATGGTTACACCCTAATGGTTGTTTAGAATTGAGATACGATTGATTAAGATCATAGATGATTAATAATTCTCTCATTATATAATTGAATTGTTCATTGAGTCTGGCACTACATAGTGATTTCTATAAGCTCTTTGGAGCTGTTACTGCCGCAGCAGATTATATGGGAGTGTTCTGGAACTCTGTGGTGATATCAGTTGTCCCTGGCCCGGTCACTGATAAATACCACATTATATGAATCCTTCCGTTTGGAAGATGGTAATCCTTCCCTTTTAGGAAGATGAAAATTGAATTGAATTGAAATGCTATTGTAGGTTTGCCAACTATGAAAGACTCATATTGATTTGAAGTAAATGGTAATTGTATTGGTCTAACTTTGGATTAGACAAATGAAATTATGTATTAGCATGTTAAATCATGTAATTGTTTATACATTGCTGGATTGTCAAATTCATAGTGTTATTGTTGGCATTACAGGCACAGCTGCCCATGCCGGTTCTTCTAAGGCCTCAGCGTCAGCGGAGGAGACCACTCCGGTTCCTCCAGGAGGATTAGTAGAGTGGAAATGAGATGAAAACAATTGTTATTACCTTTTGGAAGAAAGAAAATATGTAGAAAGTGGTTTTGAAACGTTTCACACTTTTGATCTTTGCATTGTATTTAAATATGCAAGTGATTAATGTTGTATATGATGTAAATGAACTTTTGTTTTTAACATAAGCAATGTATAGTTGTTTGTATTCCATATAATATGTAATTGATATCCCTTGTGAATTTTATGGTGATTGAAGTTCACGGGAGAAAGTATGTGCCACGACTCGGGATTATCTTGGATTTAATCTTAATCTCGGGCTCGGGTCGTGACATTTCATGACAACTTAATGCGGTCATTAACTCATTATTTTGGATGGCCCAATCAGATTCAAGGAAAAAGGAGTTACAACTCCAAGTAATCATAGCAATAAATCATGAAACATCATAGAGATTAAAGGCGATTAAATGCCCATCATTCTCCATCGGCCAATCACAAGCCAAGAAAAAGGATTTACAAAATCAAGAAATAAAAACTTGTAACTCCTCATCATCATGGAGCATCAATGCCATCAATGCCATCAATGCTCATAAACCATGCCATGGCTACCAAAGGCCTATAAAAGGGGGTCATTCCAAGAAGAAAGTAAATCGGAAAATCTAGAAATCCAAGAGCCACACACACACAGATAGCCAAAAAAATCTCCAAAGTCCAGACACTGCGTAAAGAAACTTTGTTGCAGCAAGCACCACAAGGTGATTGAAGTCCCTTGGGGGGCACCCCTTCCAAGGCAAAGCTCTCTCTTCTCTTATTCAACATGGCCTAGACATGGCTTTTTAACCTGTTTATTCGGTTTTTTATGAGATATAGGACCTCCCCTTGGTCTTTATCTTCTAAAAAACTGAAGTCCAAGCCAAGCCAAGAGAATCAAAGCATCATACGTTCTCATCTGCATGGACGATGGCGAACCCCATACATGACTTGCGACCATCGATCTGAACGTGTCCCCACAATCTCCTGAAAGTTAGATTCATTTTCTTACTTTTTTATTGTATTTTGTATTTCTTTTAAAGAGACAAAAAATCACAATTCTTGTCTTTCATTATTGATGAAATTTGTAAATTGCCTTTCACGGCAAACAAAACAAAATCGCCTCTTACGGCATTCAAAGGAAACTTGTCTCTTTTCTTAAATATATGTGCAATGAAAAGTTAGATAAAGAATATTTCCTTTTTACTTGTGAAGGTGGATCTCTGGATCACCATTTCTAAATTTCAAGTAGAATAAAAAATCTGGCATACCCGTACAAAAATGTTGGTACTCACCTTTTCTCTTTTTCCCTCCATTCGGCCTTTCGGCAGCCTCGGAGATGGATGGGAGGGGAAAGGAAGGAAACAAGTCCATCACTCCCACTCATCGGTATCATTGGCAGTATCACTGGACTCATACCCATCCATGGAGAATCCAACTACCGAGTTGCAAGAGTGTGATGCCCCCTGCATAGCTTGATTTCTTAGCTATGGTGGCATAAAATCACCAAGGGTGAATTTTCTTACCACCTTTGAAGTGTTGGAAACGGACTCCTCTGTTGCCCTCAGTGAAGCAGCACAAGAGGTCTCTACCTTTTCTGGGACTTCTTATTTTTGTTGAGCCTTCTCTTGCTGTTTAAGCTTGCGGAGTTGTTTTTTGGCTTGCCTTCGCTGTTGAGCAGTAGACTTTGTTTTGACGATCTCTCAATTTTCATCTTCAAGGAGATCAGGATGCACCCATATAGGTTGTCCGCCTGGTGTCAGATAAGGAACCAACTCTTCGGACGTTTGAGTCATTTTTATCACCTTGAATGAAGTAGTGATCTTCTCCTTTGGTGATTTCGAAGTTTGTCCATATGACACCATATTGACAGAGGCAGACCCGTAGTTTTTGTCAATGGTAGTGACTCCGTTTTTCCACATCTCCTTGATCTTTTTTCTCACAACAAAGCATTGATTGAGAGGATGTGAGATCATTTGGTGGTATGGACAATACCGAGGATCATTGGTTTTGCCAACGTCTCCTGGTCTTTTGGGCTCAGGCAAAGTTAGTTTGCCATTTGCTAAAAGAGGCGCAAAGATTTCTTCAACATCTTCATCGAATGGGTATTTTTTCTCTGCTCGTTCTCTGAAGGCATCAAAGAGTTTAGGTTTCTTACCTACTGTCTTGTTTTCAGTTTTCTTTGGTGGCTGAGGAGCTGACTTGGTTTGCACATTGAGGACCTCTTTTTTCTTTAGTTTTGAGGTCGTAATGGCAGTCGGCTCTTTCTTTGATGATTTCTGACTATTGAGGTCTTTGATCATTGTTTCAGCCTCCATAGCTGCTTCTAGGAGTTCTCCCAGGTTTTTTGATTTTTTGCCGATAATCATGGAGCGGATCCTTGCTCTCATGTTATTATGACAGATGTCGACCAGCGATGCTTGTGGCAGTACATCTGAACACTTGTACGCCATCGCCTTCCACTTGTGAATGAAATCATATGTTGACTCATTCTCTCCTTGTTTTAAGCTGCAAAGTTGTGCCATAGTAACATGATGATCCTCTCCTTTGAAGTGGGTTAGGAAGCGTGTCTCCAGCATGACCCAGTTTTGGATAGAGTCCTTCGGCAGAGTGGAGTACCAATCAAAGGCCGTACCTTTTAAGGTACTTGCAGAGAGACGGATCTTAAGGGCATCTTGATCCGCAATAGCTCCTGTCAGAATCTTGAAGTGTATGACATGCTGTCTGACTGAACCTTTTCCCGTATATGTCTGGAGAGTAGGTTATTTGAATTTTGCAGGGAACAGAACCGAGTCCATCCATAAAGGATCTGGTGGCTTGATCCCATGTTCCTTTAGTGTATCCTCTTCTTTTGCTTTGGCAAGGATATCGTCAACGTCCTTTTTGTTGGAAATAGGTGGGCCTTGTGGACAGGTTTTCAAAAATTTTGACCCACTTGACTCATGGATCAAGTGCCCATAAGCCCACAAAACATATCCAGGATGCAATCCCTCTGTCTCATCAATCATGTACAGCAATAAAAACAAGCAACACCATTCAACAAAAAAAAAAAAATCCACAACTAACAGAGAAGTAGATTATACCTTTGGAGTCCGGTAGTGCTCCAATGGAGAAGAAGACTTGCTAGTTGAAGAAACTCTTTCTTTATAAGCAACTTAGGATCTCCAAGACCTCTTAGTCTTCCACGCTATGACCCGTATCAGATCTCTTCTCTAAAGGAGATGAGTGGGATCTCCTAAAGAAAATGACTAGAAGCTCTTAAGGAAACTAGAAGAGAACTAGAATAGTAAGAGAGATGTGCAACTCTTGCACAAAAGGGGGCTTGGCGTGAATTCCAAGAGAGTGAACGTCCCAGCCCCTTGCTTTCCTTTTTATAGTTTTTATTTAACTCTTCTTCTTACTAATTAACTAGAAGTCCTACATCTATTATAATCAGCAACTTTCTCTTTTCTAATTGCTATAGAAGTCTCACTTCCACAACAATTAGTAAGTTAATTATTACCACTATTAGAAGTCCTACTTTAAATAGAAATAGTAACTTTCTAATTCATTCCTTTTAGAGTTTAAGTAGCATTAGTATCTTAATAACTTGGGCTAGCGTGGGGACCACTAGGGAGTCCATAGAAAGCTGGCTCCAATTGGGACACCGCGACCCCACATCTCATGTGCAATCTGGGCCCACAGTTAATTGCAAATAACACCACTATATTAATGCAATTGCACTCCGGTCTTAGGAGTAAATTATAATGAAGACCCTAAACTTCCCGATTACCACAAGTAGGCCCCTCTATCAATATCCATGGATCAATTGGACTAAAAATGTCCTACTATTTTAAATCCACATCTTATTATCCTTGGGACCCAATTAATCACAGTGATTATCGGTACCATCCAATTAACTTTTAATCGAAATGTGTGCGCACTTACTAATGACAAATTCATCAATTGGCACAAGGGGATAATATAGATAGATTCCATCTTGACCATTGAATGTTCCCACAGTCCTCCTACCACTTACCCAAGACACCGAGGTGTTGACCTACAGTTGGCCTCACTTATTAATGATTCAAAGCAAATGAATAAATAGAAACTTGAGTTTATCAATGTCTCAGGATTGAGAGCCTATTGCTAAGGAATTATGAAAGTAAAACTTAAACTCGAGACAGTATTCCATAAGGTGCTTCTCATGGTCCTTCAATACATCCAATCTACTAGCACCATGATCCAGAATCTTACATTCAGATGATCGAGACAAATTACACTATCTCATAGTGATCAAAGTGCTGCAACCTTATCAAATGAGATGGCCAGTCTCATCACCGGTTGTGAAGATATTTAAGTATAAGATTTATGACACATGTCTCCCGTGTGTGGATTTCATCCAGACACATATATCACATCTAATATACTAATGGGACCCAGTTCATCTTATGTCATATGTACTGGTCATGTGCATTTAAGTAATAAAACACCATTCATCTCATGAAAGGAATGCATGATATTATTGATAAATAAAGAAATTAATCAATTTATTACATCATCTGATGGATTGAGTCCATACAATCTAGCAATCTCCCACTTGGGCTTAATGCCAATCAGGGTTGCATCTCATGCCCATCTCGTCTACATGTTGCTCAAAGACTTTAGTTGTCAAAGGCTTAGTACAAGGATTTGCCAGATTGTCTGCAGAGCCTATCTTGGTAATAACAATATCACCTCTCTGCACAATCTCTTTGACTAAATGATACTTCTTTTGTACCTGCTTTTGGCTTTTATGGCTTTTGGGCTCTTTGGACTGAGCGACTGCCCCGCTGCTGTCACAATAAACTGTGAGTGGTTGTCGTGCTGAAGGTACCACCCCAAGTTCCCTAAGGAATCTCTTGAGTCATACTGCTTCCTTAGCTGATTTACAAGCCACTACATATTTAGCCTCCGAGGTGGAATCAACGGTACATTCCTAATTTATACTCCTCCAGCTGATTGCTCCGCCACCAAGCATAAATACATGACTAGAAGTGGATTTTCTGGATTCCTTGTCTGACATAAAGTCAGAATCTGTGTATCTGATGTTAGAATCACACGATCACTGAGAGGGGGGGGGGGTTGAATCAGTGATGTCTCAATACTTTTTACTTGAATATAAAGTAAGTCCAACTAAACAAAGCAGTAAAACAAAAATCAAGCAACCACAGGAACACAAGGTTTTAACGTGGTTCACCCAAAGGCTACGTCCACGGTGCAACGACTACTCGAACACCAATCCGAGGCTAGTCTTACTGATTTATTCTGAAGCTTCAACTTCAAGGAGCACCCACCCCTGATTTAGATAGCACCCACTATCTAGGAAGCAACAACTCCCTTTATAATTCGTCTGCACCAACAGACAGGATCACCAAACCCCAATACCAAGCACCCACTTGATATTTTACAATGACTAGAGAAAAACCCTTTACAGAAATTAATCTCTCACTCTCAATCCCATACAATTAGACTCTTAATAAATATGAATTGAGAGACACTTATCTGAAGAAACTACTGATGAAGAACCATCTTCATGATGCAGAGTTTCTTCTTTACTTGCTGTAAAGAAATCACAACAGTATCTCCTTGTAAGCTCACACACCCTCATGAATCTCTCTCTTTCTGTCTGTCTCCATGTGTTTATTCTGTGTATGTTCAACGATCCCTAGCATGCCTTTTTATAGGATTTTCCAACCCTAATTCGTGATTGCAAAAGGACTAGGAGATGTTTTGGAAACTCTGGCAAGGATTGAAAGTGCTCCCCTGTTTTTTCTCGAGCAAGTTTCTATTTTGAGCACTCGTACAAGAATTGAAAGAGATCCCCTGTTTTCCCTCGTGTCTTTCTGTTTTGAGCTCTGCGCTTGACAAACCTCAGTGCTTGAACGAGCTTTGCGCTTTACCGAACTGCTTAGTGCTTGAACGACTTTACCGAGCTGCTCAGTGTTAACCACACACTGCGCTTTACCAACCTCAATGCTTTGTTGAGCTGACCGAGCTTAACGCTTCGCCAGTTCTTGAACGATTTCTGCACTTGACCGAGCTCAGTGCTTGAATCGAGCTTCGTACTTTTACCGGGCTCAACACTTGATGCTTTAAACGGGCTTGACGCTTGACGCTTGAAACTTTGCCGAACTGAGCTGTGATGGCCGGGATCAGTGCTTTCCCGAGTTCAGTGCTTGATTCTTCTTTGAGCTCTGCGCTTCGTCGAACTGAGCTGTCATGTCCGAGCTCCGCTTTTACCGATCTCTTTGCTTTTACCGATCTCCTTGTTTTTACCGATCTCTTTGCTTTTACCGATCTCCTTGTTTTTACCGATCTCCTTTGTTTTTACCGATCTCCTTTGCTTTTACCGATCTCCTTGTTTTTACCGATCTCTTTGCTTTTACCGATCTCCTTGTTTTTACCGATCTTCTTTGTTTTGTTACTGTAACTGCACTAAGGCATTCTGTGCCGAGCTGAGGCATCCTGTGCTGTGCCGAGCTGAGACATTCTGTGGGGTGTCGAACTGAGACATTCGGTACTATACTTGTGTGACAATGTGCTGACAATAATTCCAACACACAATGCCAAGCTTCAAACATCAAACTCTCTTCAAAATCCAACAAGGGGAGGTCCTATATCCCATAAAAAACCGAATAGACGGGCTGAAAAACCACGTCTAGGCAGAAGAGAGAGCTTTGCCTTGTGGGGGTGTCCCCTAAGGGATTTCAATCACCTTGTGGTGCTTGCTGCAACAGATTTTCTTCAAAGTAGCAGAGCTTCTTTGGATTCGGGATTTTCCCTCGATTTGAACTCTCTATATGTCTGTGTCTCTTTCTGATTTCTGGATCTGTTCTTCTTGGAATGACCCCTTTTTATAGGCTTTTGGTAGCCAGGGGGTGGGTTTATGAACATTGATGGCATTGATGCTCAATGATGGGAGGAGTTACAAGTGTTTATTTCTTGATTTTGTAACTCCTTTTTCTTGGCTTGTGATTGGCCGATGGAGAATGATAGGCATTTAATTGCCTTTAATCTCCATGATGAGGGAGTTTCATGATTTATTGCTATGATTACTTGGACTTGTCACTCCTTTTTCCTTGAATCTGATTGGGCTGTCCAAAATGAGTTAATGACCACATTAACTTGCCATGAAACGGGTGTCATTTTGAAGAGTCGCGGGCCGTGCCACATCTTTTGGGATTCTTTCTGCGATGATCGCCAATGGAGATCGCCGATGGATCCATATGTTGTTTGATGTCGGATGGCGATGCAACTTCAGACATTGATTGATAACAACGGGCCGGTAACATCTGTCTTATCGATTTCTCAATCGGTCGGATAGAAAATGAATTTTCTTGGTCAGCCGATTGGCGATCTTGAAGTGATCAATGATGATTTCATGCTCTAGTCAGTGAATCCGAAATGTTGACGAAGATCAGTTGATTCAAGCATCAAGAATCAGATTTTCGGAAAATCACAGGGGTTAGAATTCCCGAAATGCGAAAAGGATCGGAAAACAGGCCATCCGGCGGAAATCTGGCAACCCGGATTTCCAGGGTCGCTGGCGACCATGGGGGATTTCCCCTTTTAGTCGCAGTTTTTCGGCCCTTTTTTGATCTTTTTTTGTTTCTTTTTTCTTCTGTATTTTTTTTGACAATTTTCCTCATTTATTAACTTGATTCTTTTGAAGAAAACTTGACGAGAAGCCGCGAATCGAAGCACAAAATTTCCTATTTTTTGGAAAGCCGAAGACTTTGTAGCCGATTTTCCGTCAAGAGTCAAAACTAGGTTGAACGATGTCAGAATGACCTGAAATTTGAGGTGAAGCCTACTGAGCAGTAGATAGGACCAACCATGGGCTTTTGGTTGAGTTTTGAAGCCGTTTGGGGTCACGTTGTTGCTAGACTTGATTTTTTCGCGAGGAAGGTGTCGCGCTTTGATGTGTGGTCAACCGATGTCCGATTGACCTAAAATTTGACAGGGAGCTTGTTGGAGTCATTTTGAGACAATCTATTAGCTTCAATTTGGATGTCATGGTCCCGGGGTGCTCCGCCGCTTGTAGGTTTGATTTTATTCCCGAGCATCAGAGTCTGGTCAAACGTCATTGGAATGACCTAAAATTTGACGTGCAGCCTTTTGAAAGTATGTAGAAGCTACACATGTGCTTTGTTTGGTATGTAATGGCCTCGGTGGTTCTCACCGCCGAGAGGCTTAATTTTGTTGCTCAAGTGTTGATGGAGGGTCAAACGTTGTCGGCTTGACTTGAAATTTGATATGAGGCATTTTGGAGGTATTTTGAGGCCATCCATAGGCTCTGATTGAATATTTGATGTCTTCGACACTGTCACCGCCAAGAGCGCCAGTTCAGATGCCGAAGGAGTGAAGTTAGACCAAATGATGTTGGAATGGCCCGAAACTTCAGTTGTATTCTCCTTTTGGCTATTTTGAGGAATCTTAAATTTTTTTTTTGATTTTGACAAGATTTGATGTTTGAAGTAGCACTGCCTATTTGTAGTAGGATGTAGTTCCATGTGGTTTTTTGATGTTGAGAATGTGTGAAGAGGCAAAGTGACATTTATGGCGTCAACATCGATGGTGAAGCTGGAGAACTTGTTTCACAGAAAAGAGCACATAATTGGCCTCAAAATGCCATAAGAAGGCTCTACTTCAAATTCCAGGCTATTCCAACACTGTTTGGCTCAAAATGCAAAATGTCGCATTCTCCATGCACCAAAGTAAGCCATCCCGGAGACAACGGTATCAGAGACATCAAATATTTAATCAGAGCTTATGGATGGGTTTAAAATACTTCTAAGAGGCTCTATGTCAAATTTCAAGTCAAACCAATAACGTTTGGCAAAACATTAACCCTCAAACAGCAAAACCAAACATCCCGGCGGCGGAAATCACTGAGGTCGTTACTCATCAAACAAAGCATATGGATGGTCTCAATATACTTCTAAGGGGGTACCTGTCAAGTTTTTGGTCATTCCGACATCATTTGACTAGCTTTGACCCCCTAAAAGCTAAATCAGGTCTCTTGACGATGGATCCCCTCAAGACCATGATTTCCAAATCAGAGTTAATGGATCATTTTAAAATGATTCCAAGAGGCTCCCTGTCAAAGTTTAGGTCAATCGGACATCGTTTGACCGTACAAAATCATGTCTACTGGAGATAGGACCCCACACTACTTCAAAACTCAAACAGAAGCCTATGGTTGGTCTTATTTCTTTCCCATGAAGCTCCACCTCAAATTTTAGGTCATTCTGACATCGTTTGACCCAATTTTGGCTTGTGACGGTAAATTAGCACCTCTACGCGATAAAGTCTTCAGCTTTCCCGAAAAATCATAAACTTTGCTCTCCATTTTGCGCGGCTTCTCATCAAATTTTCTGTAGGGAAATCATGCGAAAGATTATGCAAAAATATCAAGAGAAATATACCAAAGAAAAAAAAAAACCAGAAGAAAGGGCGAAAAACGAGACCAAAGGGGGCAAAATCCCCATGGTCACCGGTGACCATGGGTGCATGGTCGCCGGTGACCCTGGAAATCCGGGGTATCGGATTTTAGCCGAAAACCCATTTTTGGGTCCCTTTTAGCGTTTCGAGCTGTTTGGACTTTGGGATTTTTTGAAAACTTAATTTTTGGTACACGAAATTCGTCTGTCGATCTTTGTCAACATTACAGATTCGTCGTCGAAATCATGGGTTCATCTTCAGACACCTCGAAATTGCTAATCGGCCGACCAAGAAAGTATACCTTTTGCCCGACCGATTAAGGAATCGACAGGACAGATGGCACCAGCACACTGGTTGCAATCAATGTCTGAAATTGCATAAGCATTCAACAAAAATCCGACAACAATCGACCGGCACTACAAGGTGATTGAAGACCCTTAGGGGGCCACCCCTAGGCCCTATTTTTCTGTCTCTATGGCTTAGATGTGGCTTTTTAGCCCGTCTAATTAAATTATTATTGGATATAGGATCTCCGCTTGATCCTTATTCTCTAGAAATCTAAGGCTCAAACCGAGATAAGAGAATCAAAAGCATCCTCTGTTATCATCTGAAGGATGACGGTGAAGCCGAAGCATGACTTGCGACCATCAATCTGAACGAGCCCCTGCAATCTCATGTGAAGTCAGATTCCATTTTTTTTCTTCTCATCGTATTTGTATTTTTAAAAGAGACACAATAATAAAAGTCTTGTCTTTCCTTTTCATGAGATCTATAAATCACCTTTGTCAGACCCCGACCCAGGTGTAGTATGTGTAATTGTTTATTTAGCCATGATTAGAATCTAAGTGGGATTAGAGGATGATTAGTTTGATTTTAAAGATAGATTAAAATTTTGAATAGCTTTGGGGAATTTTGAGAGGCGTTGGACTTAGTTCGACGCGGGCCCGGGCTCCCGTGTGACGCGTATTGGTTTGGGAGAATTCATCATTGATTTCAAAAAATGCAAAATTTTTTCCCTTATAATTTGTTTTATTGATCCTAACAACTTTCATGTTTTATCCGTTTGAATTTGAAACTCAGAAATCACATTTTTCGAGAAAATGGGCAAAAATGGCTTTTCACACCAAATCTGTGCATGGATTTCGAAATTTGAAAATCATGAGGAAAATATACTTTTTGGAAACTAAATATTTCAACGATTAACTTTGTCTTTTGGTCGATCTCATTCGAGACCTACAAATGATTGATCCAGCCATGTGAAGATTTGAGGGCCTTTGGGGCCCATTTACTCAACTTAAAACAAAACCCACGTTAGGTTCATCCCCTTCACTTCGTTTCCTGTAACAACAACCCAGCTGAGAAGTGAGTCTTCTTCTCCTCCTTCCAGCAACTTCTCTCCTCTTACATGTATCATTCTTGAATGTCATTTAGAGAGAAAACTTCACCAATCTCTCCATCTTCCTCTTGGCTTCCCATTGATTCTGTTTTTGAGGGATTTAAGCTGGAACCCATCTCTTCTCCAAGCTCTTCTTCTTGTTTGGAGAAGTGAAAAGGTTAGCAATAGCTTCCACTTCGAATTTTTGGTTTTAATGGAACCTTTAGAGCCCTTCTTTCATGCATGCAAAGGGGTTCTTTAAGAGCTCCTTCTAATTTCAAAAATTGTGAATTTTTTAATGATTTTCTTGGGATTTTGGTGTAGATTTGGTGTAGCTGAGTTTGAAGAATTTCTAGAAGGGGATTGTGTTTCTTTTTGGATTAGAGGCAAGTAAATACCATGATAATTGAATGCATGCATATCTATAGGCTTACATTGTTCCCAAACTTGAATTTTATTTCATTTATAAGTTTGCTTCTTTCTATAAGTGGATAGTGGATTTCTCAGATTTGTTCTTTTGCATATGGTTTGTGTTTATGTCTTTTACATGTTATTCTTTCTAGCAGCAAGGATTTTCTTCTCAAGTTATGATTTTAGCATTGGAATTCTTCTCAAATTCTGTATTTTTGAATGATACATTCTAATTTCTCTTAAATTAATTTGATGCATGGAATGATTGTGATTCCTATGGTTTAATGGAAGTTGCGTTTTGCTAAAGAGTGATTCAGAATGCATGGGAAGAAGGAGTGAAGAGAACTTAAGAGGAAAAGAAGAGGTGCATAAATCTGCACCAAATCGGATAGGGTAGAGCCCAGTCCGCTCAAGTGGGCCTTGGGCCGCTCGAGCAGACCAGGCTCTGCCTGGCCGCAGAGAGAGCCAGAGAGCTGGCCGGTCGAGCGGACATGGGGCCGCTCGAGCGGCTCAGTTTCTGTATGGGCTCCGCTCGAGCGGGCCTAGGCCCTGTCAGGCTTGTTTCAACAGGCACCCAGGCCCATTTCAGTAGGTTCTTTCCCTTTCATTTGAAGTATTTTAACCCCTATGGACTATGAATGTTTGGGAATGAATAGATTAGAAAGAAACACATTGAATTATGCAAATCAAATGTGAAAAATGAAAGAAAGAATCGATGTTGGAATTTATCGGGAAAATTTTTATAAGTCTCAGTGTAGACTTTACAACCTTAAATGTTGGAGATTTTCATTGGTACCAAACCCATTATTATAAATCAACATTTAGGGGTTAAGTGTGTATTGAGACAACCCTTGGTAAGCCATTAAACTATGATACATTACTTCATTCCAAGTTAGAGAAATTTGTATATTTTCTACAAATTGTTTTGAAATAGATTTGAGTGGTTTGCCACGTTCGGAAAGATCGGTAAGGCTCCTCATCTGATTCGTTCTAATTTGTCAGTATGTATTTGTCTGGAGTAGTCCCTATTATCGATTTTGGAAATGTATTACTATGATTTGATTTGTATCGATTCAGGTTTTGGATTTGAATAGATCCACTAAGCTTAGGTTATCTTGTTGGGCTGATCACCCGGCTTGGGATTTTTAAATTATCTGCCAACTGCAGTTTGGACTCTGTCTGCTCCGGTCATGGCAATGGTTCTGTTTTTGGTCCCACGGGTAATGGCAACGATTTTGTATTCCGTCCCACTTTATGTGGCAATGGCTCTGTTCTTTCGGTCCCACGGGTAGAGGTAACGATTTCTGTTTGCTCTTATTACTTCAATAATAGGAGAATATAGCTAAATGTGGACTGGCGGTATTTTTACTCAGTTTATTATGTTTCCTTAAATTATTCATGATTTAGAAATGGTTTCTCGGTTTCTTCGATATTTACTGTTTAGACTTTCAAACCTCTTATAAATGTTTCATAACGTTTTATAATTATTGTCACTCATTTATCTGTTTATTTGCTTACCAAACCGTGGTGTCTGATGCTCTCTTGTTTGGTGCCAGATATCGACCCCGCTCCCTTTGAGGCGGAGCGAGCAGAGGATGTGAGTGAGCCGTTGGACATTAGTGGCAGCCCAATGATGTCATCTAGACGTCGGGTTGGGTCTTGAGTTTCGAATCACTTCTTGAGAATGGATGTTGTTATTTTGGGAACTTGTTTTATAGCCTTTATTGGCTTTTATCTTTATGTTGGGATTGTAAAACTTAAATTACTTTTGATAGTGCAACTTGAACTAAGTATGGGCTTGCTGATATATTTCTCATTTTGATGCACATGTTTGATTGTCCATTTTATTTAATTGATCGGACTAAGTGTTTGCTACATCGCTTCCGCACATTATGTATATAGTGAATATGATTTATTGTATCGTGATGGATCAGTTTTGGGATCTTCACCACGGAAACCTGTGGGAAACTAGAGCGATGCAGACGGAATTTTCTAACAGTTGCGCCACGGCCCCAGATTAGGGACTTAGTTGTTTGATCTCTGTTCGGGGGCGTGACAGGACTGGTATCTGAGCGAGAAATATTTCAGGCAATTAAAAGAAACTAGAACATAGGGTCGTGGAGAGGATCTGTTAGAATGTCCGTTAGTTAGTATCGATTGATTTTGGGGTACGCTTTTTTTTTTTTTTTTTTTGTGTTGTACTAACAAATGGTTTTGCAGCACTATGCCTCCCTGCAGAGACACATCGAATGCAAACCCTTCTGGTAGTAACAGTGGCAGTGGAGTAGATAATCCTATGTCTAATCAGTTCCAACAACTTATGCAAATGATGGTAGACCAACAACAGAAAGCTAATGAAAACCAAGCTAGATTCCAAGAACAGCAAGCCAGATTGCAAGAACAGATGCCTAAGAAAGATGAAAAACTAACACAAGTTCAGAGGCAATTGTTGGAAGTTTTGGGAAGAAGGCCAGACCCTGTGCAACCCCCAAATGTAGTAGCTCAAATCGTCATTCGGAATAGAGAACTTGACCCTAATGTTTTATTTGAGAGGTTTCGAAAAAGAGGCCCAAAGGAGTTTACAGGACTCGACAACCCTCCAGCAACTGATGATTGGCTCTCACATACAGAGAACATATTCGATCTCTTCAGATGCACAGGTAGGCAACAAGTTCATTTGGCAGCTTTTATGTTTAAGGGATTGGCAGACATTTGGTGAAAGACTATTAAGGATGGCTACCAACATATTGAGAATGAAGGTGATTGGGCCACATTCAAGCAGCAGTTCAGTGAGAAGTATGTACCTCCTCACATCAAGAGGTAGAAAGCAGTAGAGTTTCAGCTAGTCAAGCAAGAGGACATGACAGTCCTTGAATATCTTACAAAATTTGAGAGACTGTCCCGATACGCACCAGACTCGTGGACACCAAGCAAAAGAAGATCACCAAGTTCCTAGAGGGACTAAACCCCATCATTCTTAGGGATGCTTCCGGTGTTGTAACACCTGTTACCTTCCAAGAAGCCATCAAGAGAGTCTATAAGTTTGAAGATATCAATAACCAGATCATCAAGGAAGCACAAAGGAAGAGACATCAGCATGGCTAGAAATCTAATTAAGGCAAGAGGCTAAGACAACAACGGAACAATCAAGTGCAAGGTGGATGTGAACATTGTGGAAAGAATCACCCTTCCTAACAATGCTACAGAGTCACCGATCAATGCTATAGGTGTGGCGGCACAGATCACCAAATGAGAGATTGCCCAAATTACAGAATCCAAGGCAATAGGGCTCCACAACAACCAAGGCAAGCACCGCAACAAAATCAGCAAGTGGCTCAGAATCCACCAAGGCAGCCACAACACAATCAGCAGCAGCAACCTTGTCACTAACCACAGAATCAGAATGCCCATCCACTTCAGCAAAATAGAAATGCACCACAAGGAAGACTGAACTAGAATCGGAACAGACCTTAACAACAAGTTCGTTTAAATCATCTCAATCATGTGGATGCTAATGCAGTAGGAAACGTAGTTGAAGGTACACTCTTTATGTGTGGAATAGAAGCTAATATGTTATTTGATCCTGGATCCACCCATTCTTTCTTATCTCCTATGTTTTTTAAATTGATTGATGTGCATGTTAGCGAACTTGAATTTATTCTAACCGTCACAACACCAGTAGGGAAACAAGTTACTTGTAGCACTTATCACCCTAGTTGCACAGTTAAGATAGGAGATGTCACTTTTCCAACAAACCTTATCCTGTTGGATATGCATGACTTCGATGTTATATTAGGGATGGATTGGTTAACGGGTCACCATGCCACTATGGACTGTTTTAACAAAACTATATTTTTCACATTGGATGGAATACATCCGGAGTACAATTTCAAGGAGAGAGAAGGATAACACATGCTAACTTTATTTCAGCTTTGTCAGCAACAAAATTATTAAGAAGTGGATGTGAGGGATTCATAGCGTTTATCACGGAGGATAAACGATCCTAAGGGGTGGAGGAAATCCCCGTTGTATGTGAATTTCCAGATGTATTCCCGGAAGAAATTCCAGGTTTGCCACTTGTTAGGGAAGTTGAATTCACAATTGAGTTGATGCTAGGGACGACTCGAATCGCCATTGCTCCATACAAAATGGCTCCGGTAGAGTTAGGTGAATTGAAACTTCAGTTGCAAGAGTTGTTAGAAAAAGGTTTTATTAGACAAAGCATTTCACCTTGTGGAGCTCAGTATTGTTTGTTAAGAAGAAGGATGGAAGCTTGAGAATGTGCATATATTATAGAAGATTGAACCAAGTGACCATCAAAAATAAATATCCATCGCCAAGGATAGATGAGTTATTTGATCAGTTGTAAGGAGCATAGTACTTTTCGAAGATAGATTTGAGATCCGGATACCATCAGCTGAGAGTCGGAGAATCAGATATACCGAAGACAACTTTTCGGACTAGATATGGGCACTATGAAATTTTGGTTATGCCCTTTGGACTGACGAGTGCACTAGTAATATTTATGCCACTCATGAACACGATCTTTGCACCTCATTTAGATCAATTCACAGTTGTCTTCATTGATGACATATTGATGTATTCCAAGTCAAGAGAAGATCATGAGCAACATCTGAGGACGTCACTGCGGCTTCTAAGAGATAATCAATTGTATGCTAAGCCTAGAAAGTGTGAATTTTGGCTAGTGCAAGTTGTTTTCCTAGGCCATATTATCTCCAAAGAAGGTTTGGCAGTCGATCCGGCAAAAATTGAAGAAGTGATTCAGTGAGAAAGACCGAAGAATGTGACAGAAATCAAAAGTTTTTTGGATTTGGCAGGTTACTACAAAAGGTTTGTGCAGGGATTTTCATCTATTGCGGCATCTTTGACCAAGTTAACCTGGAAAAATGTGCCTTTTGTGCGGTCAAAACAGTGTGAAGGTAGTTTTGAAGAGTTGAAAAAGAGGTTAACCATATCACCTATTCCCACTTTACCTTCAGGTAGTGGTAGTTTCATCATTTATACCAATGTTTCGAATGTGGGACTAGGTTGTGTGTTGATGCAAGATGGCAAAGTCATAGTGTATGGCTCAAGACAGTTGAAGGAGCACGAGAAAATTTATGCAACACATGGCTTAGAATTGGCGGCAGTTGTCTTTGCACTAAAAATGTGGAGACACTATCTTTATGGAGGAAAATTTGAAGTCCATTCAGACCACCACAGTCTCAAATATTTATTTTCTCAGAAGGAGCTGAACATGAGACAGAGGAGATGGATGGAGTACATAAAAAATTATGAATTTTCAATCATTTATCATCCAGGGAAAGTGAATGTAGTGGCAGATGCATTGAGCATAAAATTAGTTAGTGTGGCAAGCTTGCAAGGATTTTGCAATTTTCAGCAATTTGAAGAGTTGGGAGTTGAATTTCAGCCGCTAAGAAAAGGAGTTATGTTGGCAAATATGTCAGTATTTGAACCTGTTTTCATTCAGAAGATCAAGGAGAGTCAGTTACAAGACTCATATTTGGCTAAAATTGTCGAATACATTTTGGAATGCCCAGATTTTCGAATCGTGGATGGATTATTTTACTTCGTCACCGATTTTGTATTCCAAAGATAGATAATTTGAGAAATGATATCATGGTGGGTGCTCATAACACAAGGTATTCTATGCACTCGGGGAGTACAAAAATGTATCACAATTTGAAGAATCGCTTTTGGTGGAACAATATGAAGAAAGAAATAGTAGCCTTTGTGTCCCGATGCATGACTTGTTAACTAGTGAAGGCAGAACATCAGAAACCACCTGGTTTATTGCAACCATTAGAAATACCGGAATGGAAATGAGAACATCTCACCATGGATTTCGTCTCGGGTTTACCCACTACCAGCAGAGGAAACAATGCCATTTGTGTGATAGTTGATCGTCTGACGAAATCTGCACATTTCATTCCATTGAAGACTGGGAAAAAGATGCACATGCTACCTCTTGCAGACGCATTTGTGAAGGAGATTGTCAATCGTCATGGTCAACCGGTCTCTATTACTTCAGACAGAGATAGCAAGTTTGTCTTAAGATTTTGGAAGACTTTGCATGAGTCCATGGTT
This sequence comes from Camphora micrantha, assembly GCA_003546025.1. Classification (NCBI taxonomy): domain Eukaryota; kingdom Viridiplantae; phylum Streptophyta; class Magnoliopsida; order Laurales; family Lauraceae; genus Camphora; species Camphora micrantha. Next base: position 19,926,759 of record QPKB01000008.1, on the reverse strand, counting down.
ACGAAGCTTCAATTTAGTACAGTGTTGCAACCCCGGATCAGGTCCCACGGGCCTAATCCGGGATCGGGACGATAATGATTATGGTAATGAAGAATGAATTAATTTAAATCAAAACGTATACGAGTCCATCAAGGATGCCACTCGTACACGCGATTTCCCACAGGTGTCCGCGGTGAGGATATCACATCAACATGAATATTTCTTTTAAGTGCGGAAGCGTTTAGCAAATCTAATTCATACATTCATGTCTAAGATATCAATATTAAAACATATATAAAACTAGTATCAAAATGAGCAATGATCATTAGCTATTCCCAAAAGAAGGTTAAAGTTTACAACAAGATCATTTAGTTACAATTCCTAATATAGAGGTTAACAAAGGCCAATATAAACAAAGTATCTATTCCCCAAAAGAATGGTTAAACCTAACCCAAAATGTTACACAACTCAGACAACCGAATGTCTAAACGACGTCATCGGCATGCCACTCAACTAGACGTTGCGGTTCTCCGACCGCCTCCTCGTGCTCCTCCTCAGGGAAACCGACAACAGGACCTGAGTACCAAAATAAGGGTCAAACAAGACGGTTTGGCAGGTAGGTGAAAAGATAAAACAACAATTGAAATTACCTTGGAAAACATTTAAACCTGTTAAAACAATAATCTCATAAAACAGGATGATCATTTATTCGAAACATAAATGCAATATAAAACATGTAAGGTATCCAAGGAAAACGGGAAACAAACAAGATGGCAACCACACGAAGCTAAGTCCTTTATCACCGAAGTGACATGAGCATATCGGGATGTTGACCTCAGTCACCGAAGTGAGGAGATGCAACATAAGTAACATATACATATATATATATATAATAAATACAGGACATGACCACGGTAGCGAACCGGGCATCGGGAACCACAGTAGCAATCTGCGGCATCGGGACAAGACCACTGTAATAACCAGGTAGCGGGATCCAAACTACAGCTGGGGGGACGAGAGGGGGATCTCCAAGTCGATGGATCAGACCGACAAGGTTATCCAAACTTAGTGGTGCCGACTCATAGGTCAAATATCGTAAATCAAGACATGTACACAAATTCACATGATGCACTTATATAAACGGGTAGGACGGGGTGCTCAAAGCACAAATATAGTTTCAAACGGAAAGTGCATATCGGGATTAGAAAAATGCTACAGTTGTAAATTCAATATTTTCGGGAATGATAAATCATAAAGTTCAATACAATTATCGGGATTCGAAATTCAATCAAAGTGAATAAAGGTCCCAGATGTCACATTCGATAAAATTGGCACTCCTTGAGTTTGTAGACATTCCGGGCTCTTTATACACCTTAGGAGTTTTAAAGCTTCAAATGAAAACTTGTGATTTGGTTTCTCTTTTCAAAGGGGTACCAAACAATGGTTAAAAATTTTCCCATCACAACAGGGTTCTCAACAATTCTATCCCAATCACTCAAACGTTCTCCTTTTGCTCACAGAACAGCCCCAGGTGAGCAGTAATCATCGCTTGAGCGGACAAGGAGTTCGTTCGAGCGACGAGCTCTCTGGAATGGTTATCTGGGGAGGTTCGATCGAGTGGTTAACGGGTTCGATCGAGCGACCATGTTGGCTCAAGCGAACAAATAGTTCGCTCGAACTAACAAGGTTCTGTGACGCTCTGATAAAATTTCTGAGACTGTTCGCTTGAACGAAGAAGGGTTCGCTAGAGCGAACATGTTGGCTCAAGCGAACAAATAGTTCGCTCAAACTAACAAGGTTCTGTGAGGAGCCTGATACAATTCTGGGAGGGTTCACTTGAGCGATGAAGGGTTCGCTCGAGCGAACTGTCTACTGGAATGGTTCGGAGCCTGTTACGGACACTTCGCTCGAGCGACCACCAGGTTTGCTCAAGCGAACTGCATAGAAATGGGTTTCGGAACAGTTCTGCTCCCTTTTATTTCCACTTCTTACAACTCCCTTAGCCACATTTTCACTCCACATGGGAGGCTTCAATACTCCTTTCTAACATCATTCAAACTCCACATCAACACTTCCATAATCATCAATCAAACATCCTCTTCTTAATCATATTCAACCACAAAGATGAGAGAAAATCCCAATCACAAGGAGTCATTTAAACTACAATCAAGCAATAAATGAAAACTACGAATCACATTTCCAAAACCATTAAATGAACTAATAAGAGTCATTAATGCACATTTATTTCAAACCAATGCAAATCAGTAATGGTAGGAAACATGTGTTGAAATCATCCATGCATTTCATCAAAATCATTCAAAGCTCAAATATCAAATCATTTACTTGCCTCAAGTCCAAGCTAAGCAAAAAGATCTTCTAATCACCTCTCAAGCTCAAAATCAACAATCTCTACAAAACCCCCAAAACAAACCCTAAAATGGGTCAAACAAAGAAATAGGAAGAGAGAGCTTCCAAGAATGGAAATGGAGCTTCTCAAGGACTAGAAGAATGCATATCTAAGAGATCAGGGAGAGAGCTTACTTGAAGGGTCTTCTAATGGCAAGATTTAGCTCAAAGCAAGTCTTGGAGATGGTGATTTTCTTCACAAATGGTGTCAATGAGGAGCCTTGAAGGAAAGGAAGAGGATGGTGACATCCATTCTTCAATTTGTGTAAGGTTGGTGGTGTCTTGATGATTGAAAATCAAGGAGAAGAAGAAGAACAAGGAAAACCCTAGGATGGTTCTTGTTGTGCTGGAAAAGGAGAAAGGAAGAAGAGGTGGGTTCTCTTATAGCAATTGCAAGTGGGCTCCACCACTAGGAAACATTGTGGGGTCAAAATCATGGCTTTTGGGACTTCGAATGAAATCGACGAACCAGGAAGAAATGATTATCGAAATTTCTAGTTTCCAAAAAATATTTGTTTCGCGGGTTTCGAGAATATCAAATATTGGGTCCAGATTTAGTGTAAAAAGACTGTTTTGCCCTCAATGCAATGGAAGTCGGGTTTCAGGATTCGGGACGGGAACGAGATCAACATGAAAGTTGTAGAGATTGACGAGATTAGTAAAACGGGATAAAAACACAAATCCGAAGAATTTCGAGTAATCCCCTAAGTACACACAAAGTCATAAAAGGAACCCCCAAAGGGCTCCACCAGTCACAAAGGCACTCAAAATTCCCCAAAACTATAACAAAGCTATTCTAAACCCAAACTAAACCAAAACATACTAAACACACTTAGAGCTAACACACGACTTAATCAACACTAATCAAGGTCACTCGGGTCGGGGTCTTACATACAACGTATCACCTTCAGACCGATGGACAGTCAGAAAGGACCATTCAGACCTTGGAGGACATGCTTAGGGCTTATGTACTTGATTTCAAGACTCAGTGGGATGAGAGTTTACCTCTCTGTGAGTTTTCTTATAATAATAGCTATCACTCGAGCATAGGAATGACTCCTTTTGAAGCATTGTATGGCAGCAAATGCAGAACTCCAGTGTGTTGGGAAGAGGTCGATGAACATAGTTTTTATGGACCGACATTGGTTAGGGAGACAAGTGATAAGGTTAAACTTATTCATAAACGTCTGAAGATCGCTAGAAATCGACAGAAAAGCTACGCAGATGTTCAAATAAGAGACCTACAGTTCCAAGTGGGAGATAAAGTATTTTTGAAGGTGTTACCTATCAGAGGAACTTTGAGGTTTGGACAGAAGGGTAAGTTTTCGAGCAGATTCATTGGACCTTATGAGATCTTGAGTCGTGTTGGTGAAGTGGCCTACAGACTAGCTTTGCCACTGGAACTTTCGGGTGTACAAAATGTGTTTCACGTCTCGATGCTAAAGAAATGTGTTTCTGACTAGTCTCATGTGCTACATCATGAACCATTGGAGATTCGAGAAGATGCCACCTATATCGAGAAGCCTGTAAGGATTATCGACACGAAAGAGCAAGAATTGAGGAACCGAACAATTAATTGGGTAAAAGTACTATGGGAAAATCAGTGACCAGAAGAAGCTACTTGGGAATTGCGTGATCAAGTTCAGAAGAAGTACCCTCAGCTATTACCAGAGGTTAGTGTTCATTTGGAGGACCAAATGCTCTAAGGGGTGGGGGATGTCAGACCCCGACTCAGGTTTAGTATGTGTAGTTGTTTATTTAGTCGTGATTAGAATCTAAGTGGGATTAGAGGAAGATTAGTTTGATTTTTAAGATAGATTAAACTTTTGAATAGCTTTGGGGAATTTTGAGAGGCGTTGGACTTAGTTTGACGCGGGCTCGAGCGCCCGTGTGATGCGTATTGGTTTGGGAGAATTCATTCTTGATTTCAAAAAATTCAATTTTTCCCCTTATAATTTATTTTATTGATCCTAACAACTTTCATGTTTTATCCGTTTGAATTTGAAACTCAGAAATCACGTTTTTCGAAAAAAAATGGCCAAAAATGGCTTTTTACACCAAATATGTGCATGAGTTTTGAAGTTTGCAAATCATGAGGAAAATATACTTTTTGGAAACTAGATATTTCAACGATTAACTTTGTCTTCTTGGTCGATCTCATTCGAGACCCACAAATGATTGATCCAGCCATGTGAAGATTTGAGGGCCTTTGGGGCCCACTTACTCAACTTAAAACAAAACCCACGTTAGGTTCATCCCCTTCACTTCATTTCCTATAACAGCAACCCAGCTGAGAAGTGAGTCTTCTTCTCCTCCTTCCAGCAACTTCTCTCCTCTTGCATGTATCATTCTTGAATGTCATTTAGAGAGAAAACTTCACCAATCTCTCCATCTTCCTCTTGGCTTCCCATTGATACTGTTTTTGAGGGATTTAAGCTGGAACCCATCTCTTCTCCAAGCTCTTCTTCTTGTTTGGAGCAATGAAAAGGTTAGCAATGGCTTCCACTTCGAATTTCTAGTTTTAATGGAACCTTTAGAGCCCTTCTTTCTTGCATGCAACGGGGTTCTTTAAGAACTCCTTCTAATTTCAAAAATTGTGAATTTTTTAATGGTTTTCTTGGGATTTTGGTGTAGATTTGGTGCAGCTGAGTTTGAGGAATTTCTAGAAGGGGATTGTGTTTCTTTTTGGATTAGAGGCAAGTAAATACCATGATAATTGAATGCATGTATATCTATAGGCTTACTTTGTTTCCAAACTTGAATTTTATTTCATTTATAAGTTTGCTACTTTCTATAAGTGGATAGTGGATTTCTCAGATTTGTTCTTTTGCATATGGTTTGTGTTTATGTCTTTTACATGTTATTCTTTCTAATAGCAAGGATTTTCTTGTCAAGTTATGATTTTAGCATTGGAATTCTTCTCAAATTCTGTATTTTTGAATGATACATTCTAATTTCCCTTAAATTAATTTGATGCATGGAATGATTGTGATTCCTATGGTTTAATGGAAGTTGCTTTTTGCTAAAGAGTGATTCAGAATGCATGGGATGAAGAAAGAGGGAAGAGAACTCAAAAGGAAAAGAAGAGGTGCATAAATTTGCACCAAATCGGATAGGGCAGAGCCCAGTCTACTCGAGCGGGCCTTGGGCCGTTGAAGCAGACTAGGTTTTGCCTGGCCACAAAGCGAGCCAGAGAGCTCTGGCTGGTCGAGCGGACATGGGGCCGCTCGAGTGGCTCAGTTTCTATATGGGCTCCGCTCGAGCAGACCCATAACCCCCTGAGCGGGCCTAGGCCCTATGAGGCTTGTTTCAACAGGCACCCAGGCCCATTTCAGCAGGTTCTTTCCCTTTCATTTGAAGTATTTTAACCCCTATGGACTATGAATGTTTGGGAATGAATAGATTAGAAAGAAACACATTGAATTATGCGAATCAAATGTGAAAAATGAAAGAAAGACTCGATGTTGGAATTTATCGGGAAAATTTTTAGAACTCTCAGTGTAGACTTTACAACCTTAAATGTTGGAGATTTTCATTGGTACCAAACCCATTATTATAAATCAACATTTAGGGGTTAAGTGTGTATTGAGACAACCCTTGGTAAGCTATTAAACCACGATACATTACTTCATTCCAAGTTAGAGAAATTTGTATATTTTCTACAAATTGTTTTGAAATAGATTTGAGTGGTTTGCCACGTTCGGAAAGATCGGTAAGGCTACTCATTGATTCGTTCTAATTTGTCAGTATGTATTTGTCTGGAGTAGTTCTTTTTATCGATTTTGGAAATGTATTGCTATGATTTGATTTGTATCAATTCAGGTTTTGGTTTTGAACGGCACCACTAATCTTAGGTTACCTTGTTGGGCTAATCACCCGGCTTGAGAACTTTAAATTATCTGTCAACTGCAGTTTGGACTCTGTCTGCTCCGGCCATGGCAACGGTTCTGTTTCCGGTCCCACGGGTAGTGGCAAAGGTTTTGTATTCCGTCCCACTTTATGTGGTAACGGCTCTGTTCTTCCGGTCCTACGGGTAGTGGCAATGGTTTCTGTTTGCTCTTATTACTTTGGTAATAGGAGAATATAGCTAAATGTAGACTGCCGGTATTTTTACTCAGTTTATTATGTTTCCTTAAATTATTCATGATTTAGAAATGGTTTCTTTATTTCTTTGATATTTACTGTTTAGACTTTCAAACCTCTTATAAATGTTTCATAACGTTTTATAATTATTGTCACTCCTTTATCTATTTATTTGCTTACCAAACCATCGTGTCTGATGCTCTCTTGTTTGGTGCCAGATATCGACCCTACTCCCTTTGAGGCGGGGCAGCGGAGGAAGCGAGTGAGCCGGTTGGACGTGAGTGGCAGTCCAACGATGTCATCTAGGCGTCGGGTTGGGTCTTAAGCTTCGAATCACTTTTTGAGAATGGATGTTGTTATTTTGGGAACTTGTTTTATAGCCTTTATTGGCTTTTATCTATATGTTGGGATTGTAAAACTTAAATTACTTTTGGTACTGCAACTTGAACTAACTATGGGCTTGCTATGATATATTTCTCATTTTGATGCATAGGTTTGATTGTCCATTTTATTTAATTGATCGGACTAAGTGTTTGCTACATCGCTTCTACACATTTTGTTTATAGTGAATACGATTTATTGTATCGTGATGGATCGGTTTTGGGATCTTCACCGCGGAAACCTGTGGGAAACTAGCGCGATGCGGATAGAATTTTGCAACCCATCGTGCCACGGCCCCGGATTAGGGACTTAGTTGTTTCATCTCGGTTCAGGGGCATGACAAGCTTTTAAGGCAAACACAAAAAATCCCCTTTTGCGGCAAACACAAAAAATCCCCTTTCACGGCAAACAAATGAAATTCGCCTTTCATGGCATTCAGGTCTAAATTATGTCTCTTTTCTTAACATGTGTGCAATGAAAGCTAGAAAAAAAGTTAATTTTCTTTTCTACTTGAAAAGGTGGATCTACGGACCACCGCTTGTCATTTTCAAGTAAAGTCTAAAACTTGGCGTACCCGTTAATAAAAAATTGATGTTGTTCGCTTGTCTCCGGTTATTTTCAAGTAAAGTCTTAAACTTGGCGTACCCGTTAATAAAAAAATTGATGTTGTTCGCTTATCTTCGGTCACAAAAGGGTTGGAGCCCATAGATTCTCACATACATTGACCCCTGTAGTCCCGCGAACAATTAGCGAGCCATCAATTGTGTGCTCTTTTTTGTGAAACAAGGTCTCCAGCTTTACCGCTGCCAGGAGCTCCTATTTAGATCCTTCAAGAGTGAAGTTAGACCAAATGATGTCGAAATTGCCCAAAATTTTTTTGCGTACTCTTCTTATGACTTTTTTGAAGGATCTTGAAGTTTCTGGATGGTTTCAAAAAGACCTGATGCTTGAAGCAGCTTTGTCCATTCTGGCATGATGCAACTTCATGTAGCTTCTTTGATGTTGAAAGTGTATAAGGAGGCAGAGTTACATTTTTGGTGTCAACAGACGGAAACTACCAGAATTGGCGAACGTGAAGATCCGTGGGTTTGTCCCTTTCGTAACACGAAGCAAACTGAATAGTCAAGATTTCTTTTGTTTTATGTACGGGTATACCAAATTTTCTTTTCAATCCAAAAAGGAAAAAAAAAATTATCCATAGATCAACTTCTTCTCATAAAAGGGAAAATAAAAGAATTTTTTACATTTCATTGCACATGTGTTGAAAAAGAGAATAATTTGATTTTATTTCTGTTTTTTGGTGTTGTGAAAGGCGAATTTCATTTGTTGGACATTTTCTTTTGCATATTTTTCCTAACATTTTCGAAAAAAATTTGCATGTGTTTTCTTGGAGTAAAGTCGATGGAAATACTTGTAAAATTAGGAGTAAAGTTTCCAAATTTGCGGGAAAATTTAATACTGTCACAAGAAGGGGCCATTTTGTAGGAATAATCCAAGGCTGGTTCAAATGATGTCTGAATAATCTAAAACTTGAGGTGAAGCTTCTTGGGCATAAAATAAGACCAACCACATGCTTTAATCCGAAAATCAAATCCGTTACGGTCTTGCCGCCAGAAGAATCTGTTATGTCGTAAGAAGGTTACTACGAGCTGAAGTGTGGTCAAATTATGTTCGATTGACCTGAAATTTGACGAGAAGTCTCTTGGAAGCATTCTTAAGATGATCCATCAACTTTGATTTGTAAATCATGGATCCGATAGTCTTTGTCACCAGAAGGCTCAGTTTTGTTATCAGAGGGCTAAAGTTTGGTCAAATGGTGTTGAAATTACCCAGGACTTTATATGCAGTCTCTTGGGAGTATTTTAAGTTGATCCTTGAAATCTAATCTAAGAATCATCGCTTTGATGGGCTCCGTCGTCGGAGGCCCTGGTTTCGCCGCCAGAAGACTAAGGTTGAGTCAAACAATTTCGGAATGACCCAAATTTGGCGTTGAGCCTCTTGGAAATACTTTAAGACCATCCACATGCTCAAATTGTAGGAACAATGTCTTCGTTGTTGTTTTGGCCAAAAGTGTTGATTTTGCCATGAGGAGAGCGTGACCTTTGCATTTTGGGCCCAACGGTGTTGGAATGACATGACATTTGACGTAGTGTCTCCTAGTGGTATTTTGAAACAAACTATGTGCTCTGTTTTGAAAGAAACAGTCTCCAACACTGTTGTCACTATAAGGTCTTGTTTGGCCGTTGAAAAGTGAAGTCAGGTGAAATGATGGTGGAATGGCTCAGAACTTGATGTGTAGTCCCTAGGGCCGTCTTAGAGGATCTTGAGCTATGCAGGTGATTTTTAGAAGATTTGATACTTGATGTAGTTGTTACCCATTTTGTCGCAAGAAGAATCGCTGCACATTAAATGACGTTGAAACTTCTCAAAAATGGCGTGAATGCTTTGAATTTCACACTTGTGTGGCTTAATGAATCTTCATGTGACTTTCTTAATATTGAAAATGTGTGGAGAACCATAAGTGTCATTTTTGGTCTCAACAGTTGGGGTACAAATGTAATTTTTTGCATCCCAACATGCACCAAATGGAAGGCTTAGATCAAATCTAAGAGAAGACTCAATCACGTTGTTTTTTTAATAACAGAATCCTTATGCCCACATCAATTTTGACTCTATAATATGAATAGCAACCCAAAAATATTAAGATTTTATATGAGATAAGATTCTGATGTTTAGTATAGTTTTTAATAAAAGAGTTTGAAAATATATTTTTTTTTCATAAATATAATAGGGCACAATATGACAATGATATCAATGATACCATTGAGTTTACTGGGGATGTAAATGGGTCCCTGATTCTAATTTTAGCAAGACGTTACGATCCATTAATGACCGGGCTTATTTAGGTTCAGATAAGTAAACAGGTCCAAGTTTGAGTCCTTAGTCTTTGGACCCGTGACCGAAACTTGGATCCTGGCCAATAGAACCAAGACCTGACCTATTACCTCGACTTTTGAGAATCCCTCCTGAAGGTTAGTTTTTTTTATAAAATCATTATTTACCCGAACCCATCCCATATATGGAACCTGCTCCTTTTTTATTCCATTTTCTCATTAACGATTTTGATTCCGGATCCACCATGGACTAGCACTGGAACCCACCTGGTTACATCCCTAAAGTTTACTCAAAATGATATACATCTATTTTGAATTCATGGTCGTCCAAGTGGCAATTTTATTTACTGAATTAGTAAGACGTTGTGGGGCCACACCATTTAAAATACTTTTTATGGGGATTAAAACATGATCCATATGGTTTGCGCGTGATTTCATTCACGTTATCTTCCTTTCCTAAAAGGGCTCCTTTTACTACCTATAGTTCTCCCTACCTCTCTCTTTGTTTGATAAGAATAATAATTTCCTAAAAGGTCTCCTTTCCCCATTTTTTTCCTACCTCTTTCTGTTGATTTTTCACATAAAAACGCCATTTTTAGGGCCGAATCTAAATCCCTGTGCTGAAAAGAAAAAAAAAAGGAGTAAATTAGTGAAAGGTCCCTCACAGATGTCATGTAAGGCCTTCAATCCATCAACTTTTTCTCTAAAACTTGTAGTCCAAACAGCTGGACATATTTCGACAAGAGGTCCCTGCATACATTCTTCATGACTGATTTGCCATTTCAATTGTTTAAGCATAAAATTTTAAATTTTAAAATTTCAAATCTTTCAATCTCCCTCTCTCGATCTACGCTACCCAAAAGAACCACTTCTCCTCCTTCTTCCCGCATTTTCCATTCCCGAGCAAATCGCTCCCCGGTGGATATCAATCTCGAAGTGTGCGACGGATTTACAAATTCACAGGAAAGTGGCTGTTGGTTAATCGACTGCTCGGATTTGATCTCAAGGGCTTGAGATCATATCTATTGGTTAATCCATGGTTCCGTTCTCTGAAGCAAACAGAGAGGACCTTGTCTAGTTTTCTGCAAGCATCAAAAGGATCTAGAGCAAAACTCGATAGGGTGAACGATGTGTGCAGAGCACAGATGTGCAAATAGTAGCTCCCGTGGACTAATCCTTTTCATCTTAATAAGGTCCTAAAAGGAACGAGAATTTACTATTTCTGCGATCATCTCTTTTTAAGGGAAAAATCCAAAAGTGCCATACAAATGTCACAAGAATTACAGCATGCATGTTCAATCATGTGTTTTACCAAGAACGACACCCTCCCTATGGCTATGATGATTGACAAAAGATGATGCACACTGATCCGGTTTCTTAGTTTCTGCAAGGTTTGCCTGTTACATGTTTGTGAAAATTCCTTTGAGAAGAGTCACTCTCTGTTTGCTTGGAGTTTAATGTCTTGGCCACAAGAACATGATTACATAGGCTTTTCGGAGGGGTGGGAAGCTTGTTGGGGGTTTTGAGAACAATGGAATCAGAAGCCAGGTCCGTCGTCGGGGACAAAAGATGGAGTCTCTTCGCCCAAGCCGTCGCTGGAAAAGAAGACTCAGGTTTCTATTGCAAATGACCATGGGCTCAGTCCTTCTGCAAAGTAAAGTTCTTGCCTTGCTTCTGGTTATAAGAGGATCTAGGCCAGGTTCTATAGAAACCGAAACCATCGCAAAATAGAGGATTCCGGGATTTCCTTGCACTTGCCGAGGGAGATCCTTAGTTGTTGCACAGATCGACCGCCGTCGTCGGAGAAGGAGCTTCTTTCTGTCTTGCATAAAAGTTGCATAGAAGTTGCTGCGCCATCACGAAAGAAGCAAGGTAGCAGGGCTGTTATATCGTTTTTGGCAAATCTATCTTAGTTTTTATAAAATTTATCTGAATTTTAGTGAAATTTATCTAAGTTTTTGTCAAATTTATCTGAGTTTTTGATAGATTTATATGAGTTTATATTAAATTTATCTAAGTTTTTTATTTTTTTGTCAAATTTATTTGAGTTTTGCGCAAATTTATCTGAGTTCTGAAACAAATTTATCTGAGTTTTGGACAAATCTATCTAAGTTCTTGAACAAATTTATTTGAGTTCTAGAACAAATTTATCTGATTTTTTGGAAAATGTATTTGAGTTTTTAAAAAAATATAACTGACTTTTTGACAAATTTATCTCCAATTTGAAATTTTAACTGAGTTTTTGAACGAATCTTTCTGTGTTTTTGGCAAATTTATTTGTATTTTTTTAGATCTATTTATGTTTTTGAATTTTATTTGTGTCTTTTGAAATTTATTTGTATTTTCTGAAATAAATTTGATCGAGTTTTGACAAAAATACTTGAGTTTTTGGCAAATTTTTCTGAAATTTGGAAAATTGGTTTATCTTAGCTTTGTCAAATGTTTTTGTGTTTCTTCTAAATTTATTTGTATTTTTTAATTTTATTTAAGTCTTTTGAAATTTATTTGTGTCTTTTGAAGTTTATTTACATTTTTTGAAATTTAGTTGGATCTTTTGATATTTATTTGTATCTTTTGAAATTGATTTTCATTTTTTAAAATTTATTTATATTTTTTAAAATTTATTTGGATCTTTTAAATTTTATTTGCATCTTTTTAAATTGATTTTCATCGTTTGAGATTTATTGATATTTTTTGAAATTTAGTTGGATCTTTTGAAATTTTATTTGTGTCTTTTTAAATTACTTTGCGTTCTTTTGAAATTTATTTGCGTTCTTTCAAATTTATTTATATTTTTTGAAATTTGTTTGTGTTTTTTTTAGAATTTATTTGAAAATCTCATTAATGGGATTTCATTAATCGTGGCCAATTAAATGGTAGTTGACTATTATTAAGGCATATCCCACTAATCGTGGGATATGATTTTGAAGAAAGGGTAAATTAAAGATTTTAGGTCTTGAAATTTGAAAAAAGACCTATTACACTATGAAAAAATACTCTGGATCCAAGGCAATAAAGTGAAATGTTCAAGGACCCGTCACCGAATGCCCAAAAATAAAAATAAAATAAAAAATAAACCCTTTTTTGCTTAGTGACATATCTGTGTGGGCCCCTTTGGGGAGACACGAGTTTGTCACTGCCATTAAGGGTATATCTATTGTGAAAAGTTTTAAGGAAGAGATCAAGTTTTTCGAATCACGAATAATTAGATTTTTTTTTTTTTTTTTGTTCTTTTAAATTTAGAAACACCAATAACTCCCTTGATTAAAAAAAAAAAAAACATATTATTTCTATCCATCCATTTTTCGACATTCACATGTGGTTATTGTACGTTGTCATCTGTATTGGGGGAACCACTTCTCATTAGGAGGTCTTTGGGTGATCGTCTACAATTCTTGATCTTAAAGTTGTTCTACAATTAGTGATCCTCTAAATATCCAACTGCTCAAGGACGGACAGTTTAAAAGGTTCTTTACTAGGAATCGAACGTACTTCTTTTAAACCTAACAACTATCAAATCATAAGCATTTCTATTTCTTTACAAACTCCATTCGTGATTCTTACTCCACCCAACTCTCTCCCACCTTATAAATAGAGTCTCATAAACAAAACTCTCTTGAACCAAAAAAGAAAAAAGAAAAAAATCCAAAAATACCATGGCCGCTCTCCCCTTACCGGACGACGATGAGGACCCTAAAGCACGCATGATAAATATTATTGGCATTGGGCTCGTCTCTGCTATTTTCATCGGCGGAGTCCTCGGCTTACTCATCGATTATTTCCAAACCAGAAATATCGGACCGGAGGAGGTAGCTTCCTTATCTGTCCAGATTATTTCAGACAGAAAAAGTCTAGCAGGGACGAAGGTGAAGTGTGCCATCTGTTCATCTGAATTTAAGTTCGGAGATGAGCTTACTGTGTTGCCAAGATGCAATCACGGCTTTCATCTGAAGTGCATGCAGGGGTTGAAGTCGCGTTCTTTGTGCCCTGTCTGTGGTACCAAATTCGTGCCTGAAAATCCACCGGACCTTGACGTCTAAATTTTTCGTACGTTCTTAATGTTTTTCTGTCTTACTACTTTACAACAATTGTTTTCCATTTTAGTGGTAGGATTTGACGAGTGATAGATATAGATATAGAAGATGCAGAAACAGAGAGTGAAAAGAAAATCAAGACTTTAAAGAATTCTCCCTAATTTAGTTTACTTTTACCACGGTAAGATTTTCATTGGGTATACAAGATATGTAACCAAGACTTTGATTAATTACACTTTTTTGTTTTAAAATCAATATACCATGCGAATTTTAATTTAGAAAGTAGTGACTTCTCCATGTGTTTGCTCGATCGAAAATTTGGCGTTCGTGGGCGGGCTCTTTGCAGCTGGCTGGGGCATGTATGATATTGAGCGTGTATGCATGAGTATGAGTAGTTTCCTAATTAAAGAAGTCGGGTGGCTAGCCATAGAGTGAAACGTAACCATCTTTCGTCCGGTCATTGGAGTAATAAGCAAATTAGACTTTCCAATTTGCTTATTTTGTTAGAACGCTATTTGTTGGTGATGTTGCATCATTGGAGTATTGGTGTATATCTTCAACAGAGCAGTGTCTTTTTTCTACTAAGGCCTATGGGTTTAATAAAATACATCAGGGGCGGAGGGAGGGTAGGTCAAGTGGGTCAATTCCCCTTCTTTGTTAGATTATGTGGCTCCAATCCAGTGGATGATGTAATAAATTGATTACTTTATCAATAAAATTATGCTTTATATTCATGAAATGAATAGTATTTTATTTTTTATTGCACATAAGCAATACTAATAATATGATGGTTCATGAGATGAACCGGAGCCTACGAGTGTATTACATGTGATACATGTGTGTGAATGAGATCCACATGTGGGAGACATATATATGTCACAAATTTTATACTTAAATTAATTCACAACCGGTGATGAGATTGGAAGTCTCGTTTGAAAAGGTTGCAGCACTTTGATCACTATGAGATGGTGTGATTTGTCTTGATTGTCAAAATGTAAGATTCTTGATCATTGTGCTGGTACATTGGATGTATTGAAGGGCCATGAAAAACACCTTATGAAATACTTTCTATAATTTAAGATCTGCTCTCATAATTCCCTAGCAAGACTCTTAATCCTGAGATATTAATGAACTCAAGTTTCTATCTATTCATTTGCTCTGCTCTCATAATTCCCTAGCAAGACTCTTAATCCTGAGATATTAATGAACTCAAGTTTCTATCTATTCATTTGCTTTGAGTCACCAATGAGTGAGGCCAACTGTAGGTCAACACCTCGGTATCTTGAGTGTATAATAGTAGGATTGTGAAAACATTCAATGGCCAAGAAGGAATCTATTTTTATTATTCCCTTCTGCCAATTAATGGATTTATCATTAGTAAGTACTTACCCATCTCAATTAAGAGTTAATTGGATGATACTGATGAACGCTGTGATTAATTGGGTTTAAAGGATAATAAAATGTGGATCTTAGATTGGAAGGGACAGATTTTATCCAATTGATCCGTGGATATTGATGGAGGGGCCTACTTGTGGTAATATAGGAAAGTTTAGGGTCTTCTTTGTAATTTATTCGTAAGACTGGAGTGCAATTGCATTTATATAGTGGAGTCATTTGCAATTAACTGTGGGCCCGAATTGCACATGAAATGTGGGGTCACGGTGTCCTAGTTGAAACCAGCTTTCTATGGAATCCATAGTGGTCCCCACGCTCGCCTAAAATTAGATCATTTCTAATTCTACTTGAACTCAAAAAGGAAAGGAAATAGAAAGTTACTATTACATTGGAAGTGAGACTTCTAATAGTGGTAATAGTAAGAAGAAACGGTTACTAATTAATATGGAAGTGGGACTTTTAATAATTATTAGTAAGAGGAGGAGGTTACTTGAGCTATATAAAGGGGAGCACCCCTTGGACGTCCTAGACACCACCCAAGCCCAAGTGCAAGAGTTACACACCTCTCTCCTCTCTCTTTCTTCTAGTTTCTCTTCCGGTTTGCCTTGAGGTTATAGTTGGTTTTCTCTTGAAGATTCCACCATTCTTCTTGAGGAAAGAGATCTGAAGCAGGTCATAGTGTGGAAGACAACAAGGTTTTAGAGATCCTAATTTGCTACAAGAAGAGTTCTTGTTCAAGCTAATTGTCTTCTTCTCCATTAGAGCACAATTGAACTCCAAAGGTACAATCTACTTCCCCAATTGTTATGGATTTAGGTTAGTTGCATGGTGATGCTACTTGCTAGCTTAGAGATAGTGTTTTACTGATCTTGATCATGAGTTTGAGGTTCTTGGACCTAGGTGTGGTTTATGGCCTTATGGGTACTTGATCCATGAGTCAAGTGGGTCAAAAGTATTGAAAACTTATCCACGAGGCCCACTTATTTCCTACAATTGGTATCAAAGACATTCCTCATATCTAATCATGTTAGATCAGTTGCCTAGATCTAATCTTTGCATGAGATGCGAAGAGGATAAACCTAGGGCTATGTAAGGATCAATTTTGATTAGACTTGTCTACTTTTTGTAGTAGATCCATGTTTGGAATGTCACAAAAGGATTAAATTATGACAGAAATATGGTAGGAAGCCATTGGAGGGTATTTGAGATCATTAGAAGCAGTTTGGGATCAGTTTGGGCTCGTTTTAGAAAATCCCAATTTATAGGCTTTGTCAGTTCGGTCGACCGAGTGGGATAGTTCAGTCGACCGAAACCTTCAAGTCAGTCGACTGAATATAGACAGTAAATGTTATGATTTCAGATCCGGATTTTTCCTTTGGCAACATGTTTTTTCACCATAGTTTGGCAACCTGGTTTTGTGAGTTGTATAGTTGTATGAGATACTAACTTTGCAGGTTATCTATGTCCTCTCCATGTGGCCCACAAGTCTTTTACTTTCTTTTCACGGTTGTTGGTTTATTTGAGGCTGAGTGTAAAGGGCATCATGGTTTCCTTGGTTTCCCATGAAAGGGCAAGACATGGTGAATTTACCTATAGCCATTTTATTTCCATTATTAGATTACCATGTAAGTCTCATTGTCAAGGCATAGGAATTTATATAATTTTTTGTTTTTATTTTTTAAATTCTGACAATGTCCGAGACGAATAAAGAAAGTGAAGTTGGAATCCTAATCAAGGAGTTTGAAGATTAACAAGAGTGTTTTGGAGATGCCGAAAGAGTTTTAGGAATCTCAAAGTTTTGGAAAGTCTAAGAAGTCCTAGAAGACTATTCCGCTTCAGCCATGCAGAGGAGAGGACTAGTTTCTATTCTTGCATTTCTATTTATGGATGGTTGCTTTTATAAAATGTTTCCAAATCAAATCAAATTAATATTTTTGAAAGAGTTCTAATTAGTGTTGGTGGACCCATGAGATGGACCCATTGGTAACACTAATCTTAGAAATTGGACTTTCCTTGAATTTAACTTGACTTGGAACCAATCATTGGTTATATCATGAGATGATTTGATGGTGGGCCCTTAGGCCTTTAAAAGAAATCCTCAATTTTAAAATATTAAGTGGGAGCTGGGCATTTAAATTGAGAAATCCCCATGGTTTTCCACCATAGGTCCATTGTAAGGAAAGTATTAGCCTCACTCCATCTTGAGAATGGCCGTTTCATACGAAGGGCTTTTATTTGTCTGGTTACTAGATATCGATCTCCTTATAGATAGTTTTGGTGAGACAAGGTGGGGGCCAATCCCCAAGAAGGAGCTGTCCATAACGGTTGCCACGCAATGCTAGTTGGTGGGTCACACTTAACTAAAATAATGATGTAGTATCCCCAATGATTTGTCTCATGTATTTTAGAAACCAACGCTAATCGAGAGTCATGCATTATTTGGTATGAGATACCTAGATAATAATGAATGATGAGGATCATAGATTGTTAGTCTTAATCCTAATTTTGACTAATTTTGATCGCACCAATCAAGGTGGTATTCGCACTCCCCAAGGAGGCATACCCCAAGGGATTGGGATTCCGATGTATTCTGAATTTAGTGGTTATGAGGATTCCTGCATAAATTTGGTAGAATACTAAACCCTAATGTCATTTATTTTCTTTAATTGAATGTATGGTTATGTGCTACTGTTTTTCAAGTATGAATTCATCTACTTTCAATCCACTTGCGACCATCATCAACCAAAATAAGTTGGTTGGATCCAACTACGTGGACTGGAAAAGGAACCTGGATATTGTCTTGACTGCTTCAGGATATATATATATATCCTTACCACACCCTGCCCTGAGCAGCCTGGGCCAGATGTACCACAAGACCATAAGGACCTTTACACCCAATGGATCAAAGACGATGAGATGACCAGATGCTATATGCAGGCATCCATGTCTAGTGTTTTGCAACACCAACATCAATCCTATAAGACTATATCCGATATTATAATGAACTAAAAGCAGATGTATGCGGAGCAGGGGAGGCCTGCTAGGCAGGCTGCCATGAGGGTACTCATGAGCACTAAGATGGCTGAGTGAACCCAGTACAGGATCACATGTTGAAAATGAATGACTCATTGAATGAGTTAGATGTACTGGATGCTGCGATTGATGCAGAATCGTAAATCGACATGATCCTCAAGTCGTTGCCAGATTCATTCAACCATTTCAAGATAAAATATAATATGAATAAAATGAATCTGACCCTAGTTGAGTTGTCTAGCCAGCTGGTAGCGACTGAGGTCCAACCCGAAAGGCAAAGGCCAAAAAGGCAAAAAGAAATCGGTCCCCAAGGGTCCTAAGGTGGAGAATGGTCCTACTAGTGGTGTGGCAAAGGCTAAAGGTACGAGAGCCAAAGGAAAGTGTTTCTCTATTGTGGAATGACAGGACATTGGAAGAGGAATTGTCCTAATTTTCTAGTCTAAGAAAAAGACCTCATGTATGATTGAGTCACTTGTTTCTGAAGTTAGTTTTGCAACAGTACTTCAGAATCCTGATGTGTTGACTCCGGTGCAACTAATCATTTCTGTAATTCGTTGCAGGGTCCTGAGAAACCAGGAGGCTTAGTGGCGGCGAAATTATTGTTATCCTAGGATTAGATGCCAAGGCAGAAGCGGTGTCAGTGCGAGTAGTCACTTTACTGTTTTCAAACATTAAATTGATTTTGTTAGATAAATTATATGTACCATCTTTACGGTGGAATTTAATTTCAGTTTCTAGTTTGGTAGATAAGAGTTATCTATTACTTTTGGTACTGAAGTTGTCATAAAGAGGAACAGTACTTTTATATGCTCTGGCAAGGTAATCAATGGACTTTACTTCATAACTTCCATAATGTATGAGATACATGATGCCGAAATAACTAATAGACCATCATTAAAGAAGAAGTCAATTTCATCTAATCCAACAAAACTTTGGCACCTGAGGTATTAACCTAAATAGGATTGACAAGCTAGTGAAATATGGTATCTTACCTTCATTGGTGGTAGAACTAATGCCTATCTGCGAGTCCTTTTTGGAAGGCAAAATGACCAAAATACTATTTTCATCTAAGGGCAATAGGGTCAAAGATTTATTGGAATTAGTGCATACTGATCTGTGTGGACCCATAAATGTTAGAGCCAGAGGAGGATTTGAGTACTTCATCACTATCATAAATGATTACTCAAGATATGGATACATATACCTTATGCACCGCAAGTTCGAAGCTTTTAAAAAGTATAAAGAGTTTCAAGCGGAAGCGGAAAAGCAATTAAGTATAAGTATCAAGACTATTTGATTAGATTAGGGAGGGAATATCTCTCCGCTAATTCTATGAGATACTTATCAGAGAATGAGATTCTATCCCAGTTGTCTGCTCCTGGTATGGCTCAACAGCACGGAGTAGTGGAAAGAAGGAACCAGACTCTTTTAGATATGATAAGGTCTATGCTGAGTTTCTCAAGATTACTTATATCCTTTTGGGTATATGCCTTAGATACTGCAATATACATACTAAACCTCGTACCATCTAAGTTTGTACCTACGACTCCCCGGGAGTTGTGGTGTAGGAGAAAGCCTAGTCTACAACATTTACATATTTTGAAGTTGTCCGGCACATGTGCTGAAGGTTAAGACAGATAAGTTGGTATCGAAGTCGGAAGTATGCACTTTTGTAGGATATCCTAAAGGAACTAAAGGTTGGTTGTTCTATAATCCTAGAGAGCAAAAAGTGCTTGTTAGCACCAATATGATTTTTCTAGAGGAAGATTATATGATTGACCAGAAATCTTTAGAAAAAGTTATCTTGGAAGAAATTCACGAGCGATTAATTCCAAATCCAAGTGTGACTGAACTTGAAGAGAATCCACCCATACCTGACCCAATAATTATACAAGTGCCTCATCGTAGTTGGAGAATTATTAAGCCACCTGATAGGTTCTCATTCTTGGGAGACTCTTACAAGGAACTGGAACAAGATCCTTGTAACCACTATAACAAAAAACACCATTGGTGACACCCTTTGGTGACAAGAAATCAATGTTGACATGGAACACACACGAAGGTGACAAAAAAAAATTTTGCTTGTCATAGAAAAGTTTTAACCAAGGTGCCAAATAAAGAGGAGATTCGGTGACAAAAAATTTTCACCAAAAATCAAAATTTTGGGTGACAAGTGCAAACTTGTCACTGAAAAATACGCAGGTAAAAGATATAAAATAAATTTACCGAACATTGTTTCCCTTCGTTTTTTTCAGTCTCCCACCTCCAATACGCGCCCTTTTTTATCACTCTCTCTCTCCCGCTCTATCTGCTCTCCTCTCACTCTCTCTGCTCTCTCTCTGCTATTTCTCTCTCTCTCTCTCTCTCACGATCTCTCTGCGGTCTTGATCTCTCCGCGGTCTCTCTCACTGGATCTCTCTGATCTATCTATTACTGGATCGCTCTGCTTTCTCTGTCTCTCTCGCTCAATCTCTCTGCTCTCTCTCGCTCGAGTTCTCTACTCTTTCTCTCTCTCTCGCTCTCTCATCCCTCTCGTCTCAAGCACAGATTCAACCTCTTGCGGCCGTTTGCAGCAATCCACCCTCCACCACCGTCTCTCCCTCTCGAGGCCGGACTCGCCCAAAAAGGTATGATGTTTCTTTTGTTTGTGTTTCTTCTCTCTAATAACGTGAATTTGGATGTGTGTGTGTGTGTTTCTTTCTTTTGATTCTTAGGGTTCATATTCCTTTTCTTTATGAAAGATTTGATCTTTTTCCCCTTTTCTTTTTACGTTTGAACAGATCTTGCGATTTTGTATCTGGTTTTTGTTGAAGATCAGTCTTGATTCAATTTCGTGATTTTGGTTTTTTTCCTTTGATGTTGTCTGGATCTTTTGGATTTGGGAGATGATCTTCATTAGGAGAGGATGGAAGCCTAAGGAGCAAGAACCAGCAAGGTGGGGGCTGAAACAGTTAGGTACAAGCCGATGTGGTTTTAAAATACTGAGTAAAACAGGTTCATTTGGCAGTGGCTTGGCTCAAGAAATCTCAATTCTAAATGAGCTTACTCAACATTGTAAGCCCAATGCAATGCAATGTTTATGCACCAAAAAAATCACAGCATAAGAAATGGAAAACCCACAGCTCTATGCAAGAAGAAACACATAACCCACTAGGAGAAAGTAACTAATCCTGAGTATGCTTACATTCATCTGTATTTTTGTAAAAGTACATAACAGATCCAGGGAGTAGAGTTTCTGCCTCACTAAGCTCGTGAGAATAAACAAAGTAGTCAAGGATGGTAAGGCTTTATAAAGTTGATGACTGAATCCTACTAATTCATCAAGTGTCTGGTCTAGATTATGCATATACAAGATTTAATGAATTCACAAATTAACTATGCCTACCTGTGTTTGAAGCCATGGGATTAGTTAGAATTGCATTCTGAGTAGATGCCACTTCACAAATTAACTATGCATACTAGTGTTAGAAGCCATGGGATTGGGCTTGGTTCTCTCCCTCTTTGCAATTTGTAATATGCTAAGAGTGATGGTTATTTTGCTGGAAAATCATATCTGGAAGAAGCCTGAATTGAAACTCTTATAAAAGCCTCACGTGGATTGTCAACCTATCAAAGCAGCCTTCCCCAAAGTCAATCCCATGCCGTGGTCTTTGAGTGAGATTAATTAGTCAAAATTCAGGTCTTTCGAATTTTCAAAATCAAACCAAAACTTATTCAGAGTGGAACATGTGCGTACGTTGACAAGTGCATCCAGTCAAGTGGGATCACATGCGCACGCACAATAACACAAATAATTTTCTTTTTGCAAGCGGATCACTGTGCCACACTTGTTATTCGGTCTCATCTTCACTGTTTTAAGTATGGTGATTTTCTTAACAAGATGCTCCTCATGTACAAAAAGAAAAAAGCTTCAACATGCTTGTATTTTTTAAACTTATGCTTGCTGACCTTCAACTGTTGACATTTGATGGACTGATTTCTCCCTTCTCTTCATCTGTACTTGCTTCTCTTCATTGGTCACTCAGATTCCTTTGTCTTGGAAATGAAGTTGATTCCAGCATCGGGGCTTCCCAAATTTCATCCACCCACAAATTTCTAATACCTGCATTGGTATACATGCATAGATATGCATGTACTTATAAATCCATGCAAAATGTATGTTACCTGGCCGGCATTGACATGGTTAATGAATGGTGCACAACTTTCTCCCATTTTTCTATTGATATGTAATAGTTGATCATCTCTAGGATTGATTTCATTGCTTTGAAAATAAAAGTTTGGTCTAAATATTTTTATCCAACGGAAGCTGTACTATTCTTGACTTTGTAGGTGAGCAAATATGGATAACAGTTGAATGACAATTAAGAATAGAATGAGCAAAGAGTACCGAGATGGGGTAAATTATTTTGTTGACTTTGCAGTCACAAGTTCCGGTTATGATGATAAGATTCGTTGCCCGTGTTTAAAATGCATGAATGTGGAACGACATGTTAGTGTTGTCGTTGTGTTTCACTTGATACAAAATGGGATAGCACCTTCTTACAAGACTTGGGTGCACCATGGGGAACCTATACCTGCAAATCATCAATTCGTTTCAAATGAAAGCTATCAGCCTAGTGGAGAAAGTGTTGGGGATGGAGTGGCAGCATATGAACATGAGAATCCAGATGATATTGAACGCTTAGTTAATGATTACTATACGGCAGCAATCATGAATGATGAGGAACTAGATGAGTTGCCTGACAATGTTGAGACGGAGAGTGTGCGGAACTTTGATAAATTGATGAAGGATGCTCATCAAGAGTTATACCCCGGATGCAAGTTTACTTTACTATCGTTTGTCACTAAGTTACTTCACATGAAGGTGTTGAATAAGTGGAGCAACAAGTCCTTTGATACGCTATTGGGGTTATTGAAGGAACTTCTACCTATAAGTGAGCAAGAGATTATAGGCAACATTTATGAAGCAAAGAAATTCTTACCCGACTTAGGCTTGGGCTATGTGCCCATTCATGCATGTAAGTATGATTGTATACTTTTTTGGAAGGAGAATGCAGATCTCGAGAAGTGTTCGGTTTGTGAGGAGCCTAGATACAAGCTAAATGATGGCAAGGGAAAAAAGATTCCTCATAAGATTTTACGATATTTTCCGTTGACCCCTAGGTTGCAGAGGTTGTTTATGTCGAGCATAACTTGCTTGTACAGATATGAGATGGCATAAAGAGAAACGAGTTGATGATGGGGTACTAAGGCATCAGGCTGATGGTGAGGCATGGAAGGACTTCGATCGACAATATTGTGAGTTTGCTCGAGATGCCCAAAATGTGAGGCTAGGACTAGCTACTGATGGATTCAATCCCTTTGGTAACATGAGCAACTCCTACAGCCTATGGCCTGTGATTCTTATGCCTTACAACCTTCCTCCATGGAAATGTATGAAACAACCTTACTCTATAATGTCGTTGCTTATTCCTGGACCAATAGCACCGGGGAGAGATATTGATGTTTACTTAAGGCCATTAATTGACGAATTGAAGGAGTTATGGGAACGTGGCACAACCACCTATGATGCCTCAGCAGGGCAAACTTTTCGAATGCATATAGCTGTTATGTGGACAATCAACGATTTCCCCGCTTATGGTAATTTGTCAGGGTGGACTACTAAGGGGTACTTGGCTTGCCCAGTTTGTAACGAGCATGCATCATCGCAAAGATTGAGAAGTAAGTTAGGTTATGTGGAAGCTCGCCGATGGTTACCTAAAGATCATCCTTGGCGAAGGAGTCGCCTCTTTGATGGTAAGGTGGACCATCGGTCGGCGCCTATGGACTTAACGGGCGGACAAATATTGCAACAACTATGTAAGGGGACATACAAGCCATTTGGCAAGCATCCAAGCAACAAAAGAAAAAGAGGAGATCCAGTATTAAATTGGACGAAGAAAAGCATTTTTTTTTAGCTTCCTTATTGGGAGAAACTCAAGCTTCGACACAACCTTGATGTGATGCATATAGAGAAAAATATATGTGAGGCTTTGCTTGGAATACTATTGAGCATAGATGGGAAGAATAAGGACACAGAAAAAGCACGTCAAGATTTGGAGGATCTGAAAATAAGGCTAGCATGGCATTTGAAGAGGCGTGCAGATGGGTCCTTCGAAAAGCCCCCAGCATCATACACTTTATCGTCGGAGGAGAGACATGGATTTTATGAGTTCTTAAAGTCAATCAAGTATCCTGATGGTTATGCTGCAAACATATCAAGATGCGTGAGTACAAAAGGATATAAATTAATGGGCTTGAAAAGTCACGACTGTCATGTACTTTTGCAACGACTTCTTCCCATTGGGATGCGTGGCTACCTCCCAAAAGACATGTATCACATTATCTGAGTTAGGAAATTTTTTCCAAGAGAAATGCTCAAAAACACTACGAGTTAAGGATTTGGAGAAACTACAAGATCGGATAGTGCTCATATTATGCAAGATGGAAAAGATTTTTCCTCCAGCATTCTTTGATGTCATGAGGCCATACTTGGAGGGCCAGTGCAATATCAATTCTTTGATGTCATAGTGCTCATATCTTGCTATTCACTTGCCTCATGAGGCCATACTTGGAGGGCCAGTGCAATATCAATGGATGTATCCAATTGAAAGGTAATGTTTACCCTAAATTTAAATAGTTGATATTACATGATGCAGGTTTAATCATTTAAATTTATTTATTAAACAGGCTACTTGGTACCTTAAAGGGATTTGTCACCAATCGAGCCTATTCGGAAGGTTCCATTTCTGAGGCTTACATTGTCAAAGAGTGTCTTACTTTTTGTTTAATGTATCTCGGTGGTATGGAAACAACTTTCAATCGGCCAGAACGAAATGCTGATGGCGGTGTCTGTGGAACGGGGTTAGCGGTGTTCACCCAAAATGTTCGTCCTTTTGGCTTAATGACGAGGGCAAGTAATGTTACGCAGGAGGAAATTGACAAGGCTCATTGGTTTGTCTTAAATAACAGTTTTGAGCTGGAACAATATCTAGAGTACGTTATTACTTAATTTGGATATTACCTTTACTTATATTTAGTATGCAACCTTTTTAACCATCACTATTGTATGTTTGTAAATAGAGAACACAGAAGACTATTAGCAAATGAAAGTTCATGTGACATTCTGAAGAGACAAGAAGAGAAATTTCCAAAGTGGTTCAAAGAACACGTAAGATACAAACTATCTTCTGATAAATTAAGTTGTGGGCATATAGAATATTAACATGCTTGCCATGCATTGTTCTGTAGATGAATCAACTACGAGACGAAGGCTCACAAGAAGCAACTGATGACTTGTGGTCTATAGCCAATGGTCCACTTGTGACTATCAAACTATATTCAGGTTGCATATCCAATGGTGTTCGATTTCACACTAAAGACCGGGATAGTCATCATAAAAGCCAAAATAGTGGTGTCGTCGTGGAAGGGAACAACCATGAAGGGAAAACAGTTACCTTTTATGGGAACTTGTGCAGAGTATGGGAGTTAAGTTATATGTTTGGACGCCGTGTAGTTCTTTTCCAATGCTAATGATTCAATACCAGTAGAAGTAGATTTATTAAAGCCGATGCACATTTCACAAGCATTGATGTAAGAAGACATTGGTGTAAGAATGATCCATTTGTCCTCCCAATTCAAGTGAAGCAAGTCTTCTATGTCAATGATACCAAATTTGGTGACTATTAGAAAGTTGTAGAATGGCTCCAACATCGAGGGATAAGATATACCTGAGAAGGAAGATGATTTAGAAGATGTGCCAACTGATGTATTCCAACAGGATGAAACCACTAATGCTGTCCCTAATATTGATATTGATGATTCAGTTGAGGTTCGGTTCACTAGAGGTGACGTTGATCCTGAGATTATTCCAAGTAATGTTGTTCTAGAGACACAGAACCGACAACTTAGCAGCAGTTTTCCTGAAGAAGATGAAGACGAAGATGAAGATGAATTACTAGGAGAGCCTAGTGATAATGAGTTTGCTAGTGAATCTGATTCGGATATTGATCCGGACATAGAACCTTGATTTAGTTTTCTGTATTATCGTCCTTTAACCTTTATTTCGATAGTACCTAGTGAACTGTATTTTGATACTTATCATCTATGGATGTGGCTTATGTACCTTTGTCCTGCATGTTTGAATATTTCTTGATGTTTTAGATCTTTCGCTGACTACCCCTGTTTGGGGCACTGGCTAACCAGCTTCCCGAAGGTTTTTCTGTCCGAAATTCGGGGGTTCCAAAGTATATATCATGAACTAAAAAATTGCTATTTTCCGGCACAATACAGTCACCTTTGCCTTCTTTTGAAACAGCGCACTTTTCCAACACAGTTGCTGGAAATCTGCTGAAACACCGCTGAGTACCCCTGTTTGGGGAACTGGCTAACCAACTTCCCGATGGATTTTCTGTCCGAAATTCGGGGGTTCCAAAGTACATATCCTGAACTAAAACACTGCTATTTTTCGGCACGATACAGTCACCTTTTCCTTCTTTTGAAACAACGCACTTTTCCAATACAGTTGCTGGAAATCTGCTGAAACACCGCGAGTACCCCTGTTTGGGGCACTGGCTAACCAGCTTCCCGATGGATTTTCTATCTGAAATTCGGGGGTTCCAAAGTACATATCATGAACTAAAAAACTGTTATTTTCCGGCACGATACAGTCAACTTTGCCTTCTTTTGAAACAACGCACTTTTTCAACACAGTTGCTGGAAATCTGCTGAAACTGTTGTTAATTTTGATAAGAAAAGAAAGAATTCAAGGTTTGAAAACTACTGCAGTGCTTTGATATGATAGCAACGTATGAAAGGAAGACAACAAAAACATATTTTACTTCAGGAAACATTACAACTTATACTTGAAGAAAATAACTAACCACTAACAACATGGTCCTACAAATAAGCCATGATCAACAACACTAAAAGAAACAGCCTAACTGCTTCCGAAAGACTAGGACAACAATTTTAAAAAAAATAAATAAAAATAAAACACATAAGCTGCACGTGGACAGGTTTCAATCCTGAAGCATTTTCCTAACACTCCTCCTTGCTTTAGGAGCTGCAAACACCAACTTTCTGCCTTAGAAACTCAAACCTACTCACTGGAAGTGGCTTTGTAAACAAATCTGCCAACTGATCTTCAGACTTGCAGTTAACCAAAGTCACAAATTCTTCTTTCTGCACTTCTCTTATGAAAAATAACTTGATGTTGAAATGCTTAGTTTTCCCATGAAACACAGGATTATGGGAAATAGCAATGGCAGCTTAGTTGTCAACAAAAATCTCAGTGCTTTCTTTCTGCTCCAGATTGAGATCCATTAAAATCTTCCTTAGCCACAAAGCTTGATTAACAATAGCTGTTGCAGCAACAAATTCTGCTTCAGCAGTGGATTGAGCCACAGTTTCTTGCTTCTTCGAGCTCCATGAGAAAACACCAGATCCAAGAGTAAAACAGTAGCCTAAGCTCAGCAAATGGTCATCTATCCTGCTGTACCAGGTTCTTGGAGCTTGTTTCAACCCATAAAGTGCCTTCTTGAGTAGAAACACCTTGTCCTCTGCTCCTTTCTTCACAAAACCTTCAGGTTGTTCAATGTAAATTTCTTCTTACACAACACCGTTTAAAAATGCTGATTTTACATCAAGATGATACACTCTCCAATTCATCTGAGAAGCTACAGAAAGCAAAAGCCTTATGGTGTCCAGACGAGCAACTGGTGCAAAGGTATCCGAGTAGTCCACGCCAAAAACTTGAGCATAGCCTTTCACCACGAGTCTTGCCTTGTGTTTGTTGATAGAACCATTAGCATTTAGCTTAGTTTTGTACACACACTTGACTCCAATCACCTTTCTGTCTTGTGGTCTTTCCACTAGAATCCATGTCTTGTTTTTCTCTATCATGGACAACTCCTCCTTCATTGCAGCTGTCCACCTTTGATCCTTTTTTGCTTCTTCATAATCTGCAGGTTCACACACAGCAATGTTGCACCTTTCATAAATGTCAGAGAGCAGCCTAGTTCCTCTCATGGGGACTTCATCCTCTGTTTCATTTTGCCAGTCTACTTCTTCAGCATTTGAACCAAGAAACTTGAGTTTCAACTCTATCATGGTCTGACCCTTCTTCTCTACATTATCCCAGTTCCACTCTTTATCCTCAACAAAGTGAACATCTCTGCTAACAACAATATTTCCAGTTTGGGGCTGAAAAATTTTATAGGCCTTGCTAACAGTGCTATAGCCTATAAAAATGCCCAGTGATGCTCTTCTATCTAGCTTGTCACGTTTGCTCTGTGGAACATGAGTGAAACACAAACAACCAAATACTTAAGAAACTTCAGTGATGGTTTGTAACCATACCAGGCCTCAAATGGTGTTTGATCTTTTACTGCCTTTGTTGGGAGCTTGTTTTGAAGAAACACAGCCGTATTTGCTGCCTCTGCCCACAACTTCTTTGGTAAATTTTTCTCATGCAGCATGCATCTTAACATTTCCATGATGTACCTATTTCTCCTTTCACTAACTCCAATTTGTTGTGGAGTGTAGGGGACTGTAAACTGATGTTCCATGCCTGCATTTTCACAAAACTGGTTGAATTCTCTCGAAGTATACTCCTTCCCATTGTCAGATCTCACAATCTGAATTTTGCAGCCACTTTCATTCTCGACTCTTGCCTTGAACTTCCAAAAAGACTTGAGCTACTTCTGATTTAAACTTCAAGAAGAAAATCCAGCACATTCTG
Organism: Camphora micrantha; assembly: GCA_003546025.1. Lineage (NCBI taxonomy): Eukaryota > Viridiplantae > Streptophyta > Magnoliopsida > Laurales > Lauraceae > Camphora > Camphora micrantha. The sequence goes on along the minus strand of QPKB01000008.1, from coordinate 19,897,774 downwards.
GTGAAATCATCAATGAATTGACCAACACTCAACAAGTTTTGTTGAATTTCAGGAACAAAAATAACATCATGAATTAGTTTCGTACCTGAACAACTTGTTATTGCAACTGTCCCCTTCCCTTTGACTGAGATGTAATCACCATTACCGATTCTGACTTTGGTGATGTTGGTTGGCTTCAAATCTTTGAAAAGTTCCTTGTCATTGGTCATGTGATTGGTGCAGCCACTGTCAATTAGCCATCTTTCACTTGATTCACTGCTTGTGAAACATGTAGCCACGAACAATTGATCTTCCTCCTCTTGATCAGCAATCTGTGCTTCTTCACTGCTTTCCAACACAGTTGCTGGAAATCCCTGAAACACCGCTGAGTACCCCTATTTGGGGCACTGGCTAACCAGCTTCCCGATGGATTTTCTGTCCGAAATTCGGGGGTTCCAAAGTACATATCATGAACTAAAAAACTGCTATTTTCCGGCATGATACAGTCACCTTTGCCTTCTTTTGAAACAGCGCACTTTTCTAACACAGTTGCTGGAAATCTGCTGAAACACAGCCGAGTACCCCTGTTTGGGGCACTGGTTAACCAGCTTCCTGATGGATTTTCTGTCCGAAATTTGGGGGTTCCAAAGTACATATCATGAACTAAAAAAATCCTATTTTCCGGCACGATACAGTCAACTTTGCCTTCTTTTGAAACAGCACACTTTTCCAACACAGTTGCTGGAAATCTGCTGAAACACCGCTGACTACCCCCGCTGAAACACTTCATAACATTCAATGTTATTATGTCTAATTTGGATGTACACAGATGTCTAAAGAGAATACAAGCAATGCTGAAGTGCCCGCAACGAGGCTAGTACCTCAAATGCATAACCAACAGTTCTTTTATGCGAGCAAGAGCATCACATATCTGCCGCTATTCAACGTGGTTTGATATACTCTCTTCCATACAACCAATAATCAATTGAACTTCCTTCCGATCTATGGCTAACGTTATTCAAACTTTCATTTTTCTCGCAGGAGTTAGGCACATACATATGCTTTCCCACTAACGCTGACTATGGACAGTGGGACCTCAACGAGCAACAGATGCAGTGGGTTGCCGATGCTAGGCTGTATCATCTGGCTCAGATGAGGTGGATGAAGATTAACCATGCATTGATCATGGAGCTGATCGAGCGGTGGAGGCCGGAGACAAACACATTTCATCTCCCATCCGGCGAGGCGACCATCACATTAGAGGACGTAGCATACATCTACGGCCTACCTATTGATGGTCCACCCATAACGGGCCGGACATACACCCACTACAAGATTGATAATCTCTGTCGGAAGCTTCTCGGTGTGGTGCCCCAAATGAAAGAAGACTGCAACGGGGTCTCCCTTAAGTTCACATGGCTGGAACACATCTTCCATCCCACTCCGAAGGAGTTGAGGGAGAAGGAGAAGCGAAAGCCAAAGGGAAAGAAGAAAAAGGCAAAGAAGATGCGAAGAAGAAGACAACAGAGGCCGGGGATATATATAAAACTCAGCCCTATATGTTTTTCTTTTTTTTGTGGCGGGACAGATTCTTTGCAATTCTTCAGGAGCACAAGGCCCCTTTTATATTTTAGAGCTGTTTAGAGAGTTTAGGCCGTACTCATGGGCCTCTACTAGTTTAACGAACCTGTACAGAATGCTAAACAATGGTGTATACTGAAAAGGGGTCCAGAGACGTGAGATGGCCAACCTTACCGATGAGGGAGATGCTGTAGAAGAAAAGTTTAAGTCTCTTTCTGGCCCCCTCCAACTTCTTCAGGTGAGCTTGATATATTTCCCCTTCATACTTTCAATATTTATATCTTAATGTTCTAATGAATCCCTCTCTTTTAACAGATCTGGGCTTACACCAGATTGAAGATTGATAGAGGTCTAAGTCCAAGCAACCGCTTAGACCATGACATACAGTTTTCCCTCATAGTTACATGGGCCAACCAACTTCTAGGAATGACCCATCTTACGACTTTGAGAGAAGTGCGAAAGCAACTCAATTACATCACGTCCAAAGAGGTAGAAATATTTTATTTCAATTTTTCCATTAATTTTCATACTTACTTTAATAGTTCTAACTTACTCAATGCTTCATGCACAGTTTGAGTGGCAGCCATATAAGAAATATGGAAAGGATTTTTTTAAGCATGTCTCGAAGGCTGACAGAGCACTCTTCACAATAGACTCTCCCCTTATATCATATTGGGTGTCGGAGCGTCACCATACTCCTAGGGTCATGTGGCAGTTTGGCCTGAGACAAACAGTGCCTCCACGCTTCGTTAGGCCCATCGTGGGGAAAGAAACTAAGGGGAGATCTGTTATAGATTGGAGTCTAGTGAATGAGGATGAGGTGAAGTCATGGGAAGCTCGGGTAAATAATGTGCTCAAGAGAAAAGGAAAAAAATCAAAAGGGGGGGGGGGGGGAGGATGAAGAAGAATACATGAGATGGTATGAAGCGAATATCATCATGCGTATTGGCCATGTCAGGCAACGCTACGAGCCACAAGGGATCCTCCCCCACAACCCGACACCCAAGTTCCTACCTTCCTACAGACCCGACGTTCACACCTTTTGCATCCCTTACTTTGTCTCACGTTGATTTAGTTAATATATTTTCTAACAGGATCCTTTCAATATGTCCACTACCGGTCTCTTTCTTCCTCGACCACGTAGTACGGTCATGCGATCGTTCGATTGCTGCAAATGTGGACCTACTCACCTTCATAACTTCGATTAAGAAAAAGGTCAACAGATTTAGGTCCACATTTGGGACTACATACCAAGACTATGTCAAGACATGTAGTTCATCCGATGAGGATGTTGATGATACTCTCATAAGGATATAATTAAATTCGAGCATTTCATTTTACGAATTGATGAATGTTTTTTGTGATTTTCTCACCATGTCTTGCTTCATTTTGCAGACCGTCAAATCTCCAAAGCATGCAAGGATTAAGGGGAAGTCCCCAAAAAGCCCCGCTAAGAAGCCTCGACCTAGTATCAAGGCTCCCTTGATGATAGAGGACTCCCTCATCAAGGCATCAGCCTCCCACACTTTGGATGAGGAGCAAAAAAATGAAGCTGATGCCAGCAATTTTGACGCAGCTTTTGGCGATGTGGATGACATCCCTATCGAGGATCTTATCTCCGTCTAGCCCGGTCCTCAAGGATACAGCACTCCACCGAAGGTCACTTGCCAGACAATCATTGTATCCCCTACATAAGCTACAATCAATTCATTGATATGGAGGTGCATGCATATACCGAGGCTGAGGAAGATCCTGGATAGGTTTCTGGATTATCAACATCCATTGCCTAAACGGGTTATGTTCTAATGGATGTGGAAAATGAACTATTGATGGATTTCTATAAATATTACACGCATAGGTAACTGCAATTGTTGAAAACAGTTCTGTAGTAATGCAATCTTTGTTGGGTTTTTTACTAATTCAACGTCCTAATACTTATTGCATTGACAAGAAAGAGGAGTTGAATATGATAATCTCGTGCGTCGATTCTGAGTCCCTCAGAAATTTATTGGACGAGGACACTTGGATGGACTCGAGTATCATATATTTTTGGTTTGAAGTGCTACGGGAAAGGTGCAAGGATGCATACTTGGCTGCCCTAGTATATGCGTAAGTTCGATAAAAAATGAAAGCCACTTTGACTTTGTACTCACTTGGTTAAATGCCCTCTCTTGCTTAATGTCTGAGATGCTTATCCTGTAGAGTTACTGGGAAAAGGGTCTAAAGACTGGGGATGACATGGCCTATGGGCTAAAGGGAGAACGTGTAATGGACGAGATGGAGTGCAAAACTCTAGTCTACATGGTTCACGCTCACAACCATTGGTCCTTACTCGTTGGATATGTCGATGAGAGCCGCTAGGAGTACTATAACAGTTCAAAGGAAGAGATCTAGAGCTAAAAGACCTGTGAAAGATTTATAAGTACATATTTGCTCCTCTCTTGGCAGCATAATGTTTGGATAGTAAATAAATTTCAAAATTGAGGTATCATGTAATTTCACTATGTTTGGATAAAGATTGTGGCTTCAACAAAGATTTATGAATCACGGGTGGGAGGTGCCTATGATGTGGATGATGACAACAAAGACGGACATCCCATTTCAAGACAATGGAAATGACTGCGGGCTGTTCGGCTTTGCGTTCGCAGAACATTGCGCATATCGTCGTCCCATCGAGTTCACCCCGTCAGACATCTCGTACTACCGGCAAAGAATTGTCATTGACATATTTGAACAAAACTGGGTTCGAAATGCTTCAAGGCTTAACCTCCCTCTACTCCCGATCTTGCCTCCTGACTTGTAGTGAACCTTTCCTTGTGCTACATGTATTCTTCCAAATGCGTTGTAATGTAACTTGTAATTGAAGTGGTTATGCTGTGAATATTGTGAATTTCTAGCTGTAAACTTATGAGATGTGCAGAATTTAACTGTAATTGTATATCAGATGTTGATTGAATGCTAATTGAATGCATGGTTTGTTTTTTCTTGTTACACATAGTTTTAATTGATGTAAATGTCATAGTGCCAGCATATAATTTTTTTTCCTTTCTTCATACAGCATCATCACCGACCCTGTAGCACTCAAAAATCAAAATACCTAAGGATGTATGAAAAAATTACAACTTTTGGTTGGAAATTTATGAAACCTGCGTTGGTGATTACCTTATTTACAATGATAAAGTCATCACCGACCCTATACCACTAAAATATACTTGAAAAGTTACAACTTCTTATTGAAAAATTAGGAAACCTACGTCAGTGATGACCTTAATTACAGTGCTAAGGTCATCACTGACCCAGTACCACTAAATCCTCCTAAAAAAGTTACAACTTTTGGATAAAAAAAGGAAAACCTGCCTTGGAGATGACCTTATTTTACAAAGTTAGGGTCATTGCCGACCCGTACTTAGAAATTTTGCCACAATCGTCCTGGAAAAGTTATAACTTTTGGTTAAAAAAAAAAAAGGAAAACCTGCGTCGGTGATGACCTTATTTTACAAAGGTAAGGTCATCACCGACCCATACCTAGAAGTTTCGACACAAACCTCCTGGAAAAGTTACAACTTTTGGTTAAAAAATAGGGAAACTAGCATCGGTGATGACCTTATTTTACAAAGGTAAGGTCATCGCCGACCCGTACTTAGAAATTTCGACACAAGCCTCCTGGAAAAGTTACAACTTTTGGTTAAAAAATAGGGAAACCTACGTCGGTGATGACCTTATTTTACAAAGGTAAGGTCATCGCCGACCCATGCTTAGAAATTTTGACACGAGTCTCTTGGAAAAGTTACAACTTTTGGTTAAAAAATAGGAAAACGTGCGTCGGTAATGACCTTATTTTACAAAGATAAGGTCATCGCCGACCCATACTTAGAAATTTCGACACAAACCTCCTGGAAAAGTTACAACTTTTGGTTAAAAAATAGGAAAACCTGTGTCGGTGATGACCTTATTTTACAAAGGTAAGGTCATCTCTGACCCGTACTTAGAAATTTCGATACCAACCTCCTGGAAAAGTTACAACTTCTGGTTAAAAAAAAAAAAAGGAAACATGCATCGGTGATGACCTTATTTTACAAAAATAAGGTCATCGCCGACCCTGTAATCAATTTTTTCACGTTAGTTTTCTGAAAAGTTACAACTTCTTGTCAGATAAATAGCTAGCCTGCGTCGGTGGTGACCTTATTTAAGACTACTAAAGTCATCACCGACCCTGTAATGAGACATTCCACGTGCATTAGATAAAAAAAATCCATGCAGAATCGTTACGTTGCATAAATGCATTACATCATCTTCCATAACAAAATATTGGGTTTCACACATCTTTTCAAAAGAAATGATAAATTATACAAAAACATCCAAAAATGCAAAACATCATTTCAAAAGAAATGATAATTTATACAAAAACTTCTAAAAATGCAACAAAAAACAACACTGCCATTTTAATAAACTTATCATAAACATACATACCAAAGAAACTATCCAAAAACATACCCCAAAACAAACAAAATTACATGAGTGGCCCCAAAACACAAAATCCATCAACGTCATCGGCTCTCATGGTTGTGACCCCTCTCTCTACAGCACGAACAAGTTATCACTCTTCGCTTGCGATGTCGATCTCTAATTCGAAACATGTTATTCTTTGGTTAACCTGGTTGCTCAAAAAGAATACATGAGTAGTCCCAAAGTACAAAATCCATCAACTTCATTGTTGAATTGGCGGATTTTTGCAGCTCCCACGGTTGTGACCCCTCTCTCTACAACACGAACAAGTTACCACTCTTCTCTTGCAATGTCGATCTTCAACTCAGATCATGTTCTTCTTTGGTCGACCCGGTTGCTCAAAAAGATTACATGAGTAGACCCAAAGTAGAAAATCCATCAACGTCGTTGTTGAATTGGCGGATTTTTGCAGCTCCCACGGTTGTGACCCCTCTCTTTACAACACGAACAAGTTACCACTCTTCGCTTACAATGTCGATCTTTAACTCGGATCCTGTCGACCCAGTTGCTTGCTAGCCAATGGTAGGAGGACTCTCCCAGTGGTTAAATATTGTTCCCATTGCTTTCTATCACGAGTGGCATGAAAGACATCATTGTACGTTTTCTGGTACGTGCTTGTGAGGTACTAGTGCTCGCAATACTCATATGGATTCATATTACACGCTTTCATGGCGGCAACATGGGATCCCAATCACGTCCATTTGTGGCACGAGCATGACCTGCAATCTAGATTACGTACATCAACATACTCTGAAAATTGCACTTAATATTCATTCAATGCCGCTATCCGTACCATCAGCCTTCGGCTAGGTACTTCTCTGCGTACGGAGTTAGTAGTGAGGTGATGCTTTGTATTTGAGTTAACCGTCTCTGAAAGAATTCTATGAGTTTTGCACATATCTTTTCCACTTAATTCGTAATCTGGAGCACTCGGGTGTCTTTTAAGAGACTATTTGTGCACTCTGTAGCATTGCTGGTAAGCATGTCATTCCTACGACCATGAGCAAATGCCGTTACCCAAAACTGACGGTCGATCGCATGGATGTAATTATATGCACTCTCATATACACTTTTTATTGTTAGGAATTTTGTGTATTGCAATTTGATGGATGCATTATCATTTTTAGCATCATTCGAATTTTCACACTTGCATTGATTTAGAAAATCTTAAAATCTTAATTTACTCATGCATTGTTTTAAATCTTGTAAATCATATGTTTCATGCATGTTTTGATTGGATGCATAAAGAAGTTTTACAAATCAAGTTAGCCAATGGTTTTAAAAAGTTTCAAATCATTTTTGGCCTTGTATGTTTCATGATTTTAAAAGAACTTAGATTGAATTAAAATTATGATTCCAAGCTTGATTTGATGGCCCAAAAGTCCCCACATGAACAGTAAACTATTCACTATTCACTGTTCACTAGCCGTTTGAACAGTAACACTATTCACTGTTCACTGTTCACTAGCCGTTTAAACAGTAACACTATTCACTGTTCACTGTTCACTAGCCGTTTGAACAGTAACACTGTTCACTGTTGACTAGCCGTTGGGCATTTTTTTGGTATAAAATGAAGCTCATTCCTTTACCAAAGAGAGCAACATCTAAGCCATCCTTGAGGTGTTTGGAGGCAAGAAAAAGGGGAATGAAGTAAGAGAGACCAAGGGGTCATTAGTAAAACTAAAGCTTGGATCAATGAAGTTAAATTTCTAAGTAAGCTTTACTTTTATTTATCATATGTTATATGCTTTGTTTAAATTATTGGTAAATGATTTTTAGCATGATAACTATGATGTGTTGAATCCATTCTTCTCTTAATCTTTGATTTAAGTTGGATTGGATTCTTCACCCTTGATTTCAAACCAAGTTTGTTTTAAAACTTTATAAAACATGTTTTGTCAAATCTTTTGATTTCTTTTATAACATGTTTCATTTACTTGGTTGAATCACATTGTTGTTTTCATTCATTTAAACTTTAGTTAAATTAGTTTGGTTTTGAAAACAACATTGCACATGCATCACATGTTTAGACATAATTAATTTCATACAACTTGTGAGCTTTTGATTTTCACATCATCAACAAATTAGTATTTTATACATGTGATTTGCATTTCACTTCAATCAAATCTTTATGTGCTTTCAATTTTAAAATGCATTAAGCATACTTTAATTGAGCCTTCATTTTAAACTTGATTGAAGTTTTCACACACACACACTTCATGAGCATTCATCTTAGCATTTCATAGAGTGTTGTGTGAGTTGAATTAAACTTTCATCTCCGCCTAATTAAGAGGCAATTGTAATTGAGCTTAATTGTATTCTCTTAGAGTGTTTTGTGAAGACACTACCTTGAGAGAAAATCTCTTTATTGTAAAGGTTATTGCTTAGCCTAAGAAAAGCATTATGTATAGGTTGTTGTTTAGCCTAGAAAAACAACATTGTTAGGTTATTGCTTATCCTTGGAAAGCATATTGTAGAGGTTATTGCTTAGCCTTTTTCAAAAGCATAAATAGTGGAAATCCGGTGGGGTGTTGTGACACAAGCCAGTAGTGGATGTAGGCATTGAGGCCAAACCACTATAAATCTTTGTGTAGTGGTGTTTGCTTTGTGGTGATTGATTTGTTTAAGCTTCCGCATATTGTTTGTTTATCATCACATGTGACTAGTTGTTTGTTAAGAAATTAAAATTGGTCATAATTAGTCATAAAGTGTAGATCACCCTATTCACCCCCCCTCTAGGGTTAGGATCCCGGACTTTCATTTATGTGGTCCATGCAAGCATTGTACTCACAAAGTCGGTATGCCCTCTCCGCGCACCAAAACTTTCTTATAATGCCGTGGTCGTTGAAAGCCGCCTTTATGTTTTCGGCTATATGATGGCAACAAAAACAATGCTTTGCGCTTGACATTATGGCTTGTTCTGCAGGAATCAGACCTTTCTGACGGTCGGATACAATTGTCATATTTTTTGGCTCACCCAACGATAAGGACAAGTGTGCAAGAAACAACTCTCAACTATCACGCCACTCCACTGCAGCAAAGGCAAATGCAATGAGAATAGTCGATGATTTGCATCATGTGTTACGGCCACCATTAGCACTCCTGGATATTTGCCACGAAGGTGTGATCCATCCACCACTATCAATGGCCTTAGAAAGGTTTGGAATGACATTAAGCATAGAACGAAGGACCAAAAGAAGCGTTTAAATCGGTCATCCTCCCTGATGTTCAATGCAGTGTACGAACTGAGGTTAGTTCTATGAAGCTCGTTGCAATAGAGCGGCAATATCATAAAGAACTCCTCGTACGATCCACGCACTTTGCACAGTGCAAGCTCCTTTGCCATATGTGCTCTCCTGTATGTAATGCGGGTCCCAAACTCAATCTGACATTCATTGATGATCTCCTTGGGCCTAAGATCGTTATTGCATCGCACCTTCTCTTCAATGAACTCTGCTACTAGCTTCGCGGTTGCTTGCCGATGTGCAGTTCCCATGAGTGGTTTAGGGCAACGATTTTGGAATTATACTTTCGAACTCTAAAGTGTGGACCAGAATCTATCATGGAGGCATGTATACGCAGCGACTATCTACTCCTTTACAACTCATTGTCACCATCTTCATGTTATTCCTCTCGTGTTTCAAGGTGAAGTTGTTGTATATTGCGTACTTTGCTATACCTCTTCTAAAAGCCTCACGATCAGGAAACTCCATAACTAGCCACATCTCCCTACCTGAACCGGTCCCTTCTTCGGGCATGACATTATCAAGGACCATCGTGTCCACGAGGGGAGCTTTTGAAAAGCTGTCTTCTTCATTTCTGCTTGTAGTATCTCTTCCGGCACCTGATTTAATTAGTTCAGCAGCTGTTGAACTTCCATTCCTAACCACATTAGTTGCGGGAGCACCTATGAAGCTGTGCACACTTTCGCTTCCATGCACATGAAGCATTTCTACATTGATTTCTTCGAGCATGGAGTCATCATCGTCTACAAAATAAGACAATGTCGTTGGAAATTTTATATCGTGATCCTCCGGTATATCGATCGTGGGAAATTCTTTAAAAGGTTGAGGTGACGTTGATAGCTCACCCTTTAATTTATTATCAGGCTTTCCAATGCTAGAAGCGTCTCGAATGATTTCGTTTCTTTCATCTTGTAAAGACCTGCAATATATAGTTATGAAAAAAAAATTACTTTCGATCCAGGTTGAAAATGTTGAAATATAGTTTTAACTTTAGAACATACCTATTGTCACGAGTGTATTGGAAACTGTCTTCATCGCATAGCCTTCTTGAAACGAATAATAATATCTCCTTTGCTTCGCTTCTTGACGATTTTAACAAACCATTGATATCATGATCATCGTCGATATCTATCAACGAAAAAAAATTTCCATTGTGTAGAAGATACTTCAGAGTTATCTCATCGGAAGTTGTTGATGAGTCCTGAAAAGCGCATATTTTCATACACATTTTGGACCATTTTAAGAGCTTATTGATATTAAAGAGATTTATTTAGTGTCAAATCATGTTTTTATGCATTTAGGGTCCGTTGTAGTGCATTCAAGCATAATTTGCTCAAAAATCACACTTTTTGCATAAATTCATGAAACCATCGGTTATTTTGGGTGCATCAAGTAGGGTCCCATGCATCGTCCATTTAAATTCCTTACATAGAATTATTCTTGAATATATTTGTTTTAATTTGTGTAGGAGAAATCAAGAATGGGACCCACATTGGTGAGATTTGAGAGAGATCAAGGGTATGACTGAAAGTCCGGGATCCTTACCCTAGAGGGGGGTGAATAGGGTGATCTACACTTAATGACTAATTATGGCCAATTTTAATTTCTTAACAATCAACTAGTCACATGATGATTAACATACAATATGCGGAAGCTTTAACAAAACAATCACCACAAAGCAAACACCACTACACAAAGATTTATAGTGGTTCGACCTCAATGCCTACATCCACTACCGGCTTGTGATCCAACACCCCACCGGATTTCCACTATTTATGCTTTTAAAAAAAAGGCTAAGCAATAACCTCTACAATATGCTTTCCAAGGCAAAGCAATAACCTAATAATATGCTTTTCTAGGCTAAGCAATAACCTTTACAAGATGCTTTTCAAATGCTAGGAATAACCTCTACAAGAGAAAGATTTCTCTCAAAGAAGTGTCTACATAAACACTCAAGGAGATACAATTTAAGCTCAATACATTTGCCTCTTAATTAGGCGGATATGAAAATGAAAATATAACTCACACAAACACCATATGAATGCAAAGGTGTATGTTCATGATGTGTGTGTGTGTGATAACTTCAATCAAGTTAAAATGAAGGCTCAATAAATGTATGTTTAAAGCATTTTAAAGTTTAAAGCACACAAAGATTTCATTGAAGTGAGATGCAAATCACATGTACAAAATACTAACTTGTTGATGATATGAAAATCAAAAGCTCACAAGTTGTATGAAATTAATTATGTCTAAACATGTGATGCATGTGCAATGTTGTTTTCAAAAATAAAAGTTTAACTAAGGTTCAAATGAATGGAAACAACAATATGAATCAACCAAGTACATGAAACATGTTATAAAAGAAATCAAAGGATTTGACAAAACATGTTTTATAAAGTTTTAAAACAAACTTGGTTTGAAATCAAGGGTGAAGAATCCAATCCAACTTAAATCAAAGATTAAGAGAAGTAATGGATTCAACACATCATAGTTAACATGCTAAAATTAATTTACCAATAATTTAAACAAGGCATGAAACATATGATAATGAAAAGTAAAACTTACTTAAAGATTTAACTTCATTAATCCAAGCTTTAGCTATCCATTAGACCCCTTGATCTCTCTTAGTTCATCCCCTTTCTTTTGTCTCCAAACACCTCAAGGAAGACTCAAAAGTTCCACTTTGATCAACTCCTTTTTCAACGAAATGAACCTTATTTTATACTCAAAAAATGAGTTCTGGCGTGTCCCCGGTCGACCCCCACTATAGCCCGGTCGACCTAGCCTTAACGGTCAAAAATCTGATCGTTTGAAAAAGTACCCCAACGGCTCTTTTCCCGATCGACCCGCAATGTGTGCGGTCGATCGGGTCCATGGGCTCGGTCGACCGAGCACACTGCAGGTCGACCTGGGCCCAGGGACCAAAAACCCCAAAAATGCATATTTCAAAGATTTTTCTTGTGGGGACTTTTGGGCCACTAAATCAAGCTTGGAATCATGATTTAAATCAATCTAAGAGTTCTTTTAAAATCATGAAACATAAAAAGCCTAAAATGATTTGAAGGATTTAAAACAGGCTAACTTGATTCATAAAACTTCTTTTTCAAATTAAATGCATCCAAGATTAAAAACAGAACATGCATAAATCAATAGTTCTACAAGTCTAAAAAACAATGCATGTATAAATCAAGATTTCAATATTTTCTAAATCAATGCATGTGTGAAAATTCAAATGATGCTTAAAATGATAATGCATCCATCAAATTGCAATATACAAAATCCCTAACAATCTCCCCCTTTGCAATTTGATGGCAAACCTTATTCAACACTGATTTTCACACAAAGTCTTCAGCTCCCCCTCGGCTGGACAAGACTTGAAATCTTCTTCGGATGTTTCTTTACTTAGCTTGGGCTCTAGGTCTTTTTCTTCATTCTCCTTGATGCTTGGAGCTTGATCATTTTTCAAGCTTTCTTTTCATCTCTCTTTCATTGGCCAAGCATCTTCTTTTAGCTCCCAAGCTTTCTCTTCTTTCACTCTCCCCCTTTGACCATGCACTCTCTCCCTTTTCGCAAGATATGCATTCTCTCCCCGTTTAGACAACTTGAACACTCTCTCCCCCTTTGACATTAAATTGCAAAGGAACCTACACACATGAAACAAAGAAAATACCTTTGAGTGGCACCTGTTAACAAAAGAATTCGAAAATGAAATACATAACAGGTTTTCATGTATGAGTAGCAAGTTATAAGGGTATAGAGCCAATACAAGGGTGAATTTGATCAAAACTAATACTTCCTATGAAGGTTTACACTCCCCCTCAATCCATTCTCTCCTTTTGTCAAACTTTTGACAAATATTTAACTATTTGGAGCAAGAAGAAGATGGTTTAACCAATTGAGGGTTAACTTTAAGAAAAGGATTAGATACATGTTTAACTATTAAGCTCAATATGATCAAATTACCATTATAAAGATACCAATTGACGGGTAAGCTCTAGGATAGTTAAAGAGCAAGGACAAGAGAATAATCTATCATCGATATCAATTGAAATATATATAAAACAAATATACCAATTGAGATTTAAGGATATGACTATTAAAATAATTACTCTAACATGGAGTTAAAAAGAATATAACTATTAGGAAAAATCCAAATTAGAGTTATCCATGATGTTATGGGGTTGCTAAACATAGCATCAATCAATATAACTTATGAAAATCATATGCTATGAAAGTTTTGAAATCATTTCATCCAATCATTAAATATGACTATTATGTGTAAGATGAATGAAATGAAATTCAAACATGAAGCCAACCTCAACTATTAACCAACCAATATTATGATCACATAAACATGGTGGCCATGATATTTACCTATATGAGCAAGAGAGGTGGCAAACATGAAAATTATGATGCTAATGGAATGTGACATGGAATGAAAACATATTACTATAAAGTTCAATCCAATGTACATGGTCTATCACATTCTCAACATATGACATCAATTGGATATTACAACAATCGAAAATTATACCAATTGAAACCAATTGAATTTGAAAGCATGATTAATAGCAAGGATGTGACAAACACAAAATTCTATCAAGCATCATAAATTGGATATTCATCACTTTTAATGATATAACTAATGAGCATTGTGATGAACAAGTTAAATTGCATAAAAGAATATGACTTGGTGATGCATGCAATTTAAAAAGTGTCAAATCATATGAATTCAACATCTAAGATATCCATCAAACAATAGATATAACTAGAAAATACAAGTAATGGATTTCAAAGAGGTTCATATGATCAAGCACACTATTATGAAGTTGAGACATGTATAAAGAATGATACCAATAAGAAAACTATACATGAATCAACAACATAACCATCCAAAAAAAATGACTAGAAAGCATAGAGGATGGATTTAAGAGTCCTAGAATGGTGTCTACAAATAAAACTAAAATTAAGCACAGCCAAACAAGGAATTATATGGACATTTGCATATAACAAGAGTGTAACTAAATGGGCAAACATGCAAATTGTCTATCACAACATTCATTTACAATTAAGTTGATATAACCAATTGCATAAGGAAATGAGAACGCGGAACATGCTTTCATGATTATAACTAATAATGATTTAGAGCATTTCCATTCATACAATTTTCAAATCATTTCAATAAACAAAATCCAATAATGAGCATAAAAAGAATGATTTTGAAGATAATCAATTTTCAACTTGCATTTAATAATATATAACTTATTTGAAACACATGCAAGTTGACTTTATAAAACAATAATTTTCCATTAGAAAGTATAACTTAGAAAAACATGGAAAATCCAAAATGTTTTAAATCATTTGTTTTTCAAAACAATTAAGACATTTAAACAAATGATTTTGCAATATCAATTGATTATGAAAGATCTAGTTATGAAAGCTTTTGAAATCATAATCAATTGATCATGTAGAAATGCAATACAAGATATAACTATATGAGAGTAAGAAGCAAATCTATTATGATGAAATTATAATCAAATGATTTTGAAAACCATGATATGTAACTAGAGAAGTACAAGAAAACAAAATCAATTGATTACAAATAAACATTATATTTAAAGAAATGTAACTAATAAAAGAACATAAATGCAAATGATCATAACCAACAATATGAATTAACTATAAAGGATAGGTTGGTCAATGAGGTTCAAGGCCTTAAGGTTTGACTAAGTATATAACTTTAGAAATTCACCTAAGATCTTGAGATGGTTGATCTTTGAGGTCTAGTTTAAAAGTCCCACCAACTTTAGGAGATTTGACTTGATAAATTTTCAATTTAGACTTATCACCATTATGTTTAGATTTAACTAAATTTAGCTTAGGTTGGTGATTAGTCTTTTGAGGTTGGTGATTCTTCTTCTTAGGGGTTTGATTTCTTTTCTTCTTATTTTCTCCCTTTATTTGACTTTTGAATTTTAAATTTAACTTTGCTATTTTCTTCAAAAGTTCTTTCATGGGTTGATTTAAGGGAGATAGGTTGAGAATCTTTTTGTTTATAGATTCTTTTATAAGGTTTAACTTGTTTAACCTTTTTAGAATCTATCTTAGAATACTCCTTTTTAATTGATTTAATTTGTTTAATCTTCTTGGAGTCTTCTTTGATTTTTAGTGTCTTACCCTTAATAGATTTTGATTCTACTTTCTTGGGTTCAAAGTTGGATTTAGACACATGGCTTCTTCTTAATTTGCACTCAAACCTAAAATGTCCTTCAATGCCACAATAATTACATTTAGATATGGGCAAGGAAGTATGAGTGCTTGAGAATGAGGACTCACCTTTCACAAAAGTGTTGGTGAATTTAGGGTCAAGTGAAATATTCCCATCATAATCAAGACCCGTCCTATCTCTTTGTGATTTACCCAATTTAAATAACTTTTCAAATTTTTCTTCACTTTGGGTAAATTTGCACTCATACTTTTATTTGTAGCTTTCAAGTTGAGTGACTTGATTTTTAAGGGTTGAATTTTCATTTTTAACTTTTGTTAGTTCATTTTCAATTCCCTTAAATTCATTTAGTTCTTCATGGGCAAGTTTTAACTCAAGTTTAAGTTCATTAATAACATTAGATCCAAGTTCTAGAGTTTTTATCTTATTTTGAGCATTAGATAAATTTTCCTTAGAAGTAGTCAACTTGGATTCTAGGTTGTTAATATTTTTGTCCTGCCTTTGTAATTGATCTCTTAGTTCTAAGTTTTCCTTTATTTAGTTCATCACATCCTATCTTTAATTCATTTAGTTCATCTTGAACAATAGATAGGTTATGTAAAGAGATCATGAACTTAGATTCTACACAATTTATTAATTCTTCTTTCTCTCTAAGTTCATCTTTTGAAGACACTAATTCTTTGTTTAATCTTTTAGATTCTTCTATAAGTCTTTTATTATTCTTATCAAGCTTTAAGGACAATGTATATAATTCATCATAAGCTTGATGAAGGTCATCTTCATTTTCATCATTTTCTTCTTCTTTTAAGTCAAATTGAGATTCATTAATTTGAAGGTTTGAATCTCCAATAGATGGCAGAAGGAGGGGTCTAGAAGAATCTACACATGAATCTATACAACCTAATAAAATAGTGGAATTCATTCTAATGGTCTTCATGAAAACACAACACTAGGGTTTTGACTCTAGGTTTTTACACCTAATCAAGAGTTCCAAAAACATTTGATCCTAAAATAGAGTACAAGGCTCTGATACCAATTGAAAGTCCGGGATCCTTACCCTAGAGGGGGGATGAATAGGGTGATCTACACTTAATGACTAATTATGGCCAATTTTAATTTCTTAACAATCAACTAGTCACATGATGATTAACATACAATATGCGGAAGCTTAAACAAAACAATCACAACAAAGCAAACACAACTACACATAGATTTATAGTGGTTCGGCCTCAATGCCTACATCCACTACCGGCTTGTGATCCAACACCCCACCGGATTTCCACTATTTATGCTTTTAAAAAAAAATGCTAAGCAATAACCTCTACAATATGCTTTCCAAAACTAAGCAATAACCTAACAATGTGCTTTTCTAGGCTAAGCAATAACCTTTACAAGATGCTTTTCAAAGGCTAAGCAATAACCTCTACAAGAGAAAGATTTCTCTCAAAGAAGTGTCTACATAAACACTCAAGGAGATACAATTTAAACTCAATACATTTGCCTCTTAATTAGGCGGATATGAAAATGAAAATCTAACTCACACAAACACCATATGAATGCAAAGGTGTATGTTCATGATGTGTGTGTGTGTGTAATAACTTCAATCAAGTTAAAATGAAGGCTCAATAAATGTATGCTTAAAGCATTTTAAAGTTTAAAGCACACAAAGATTTCATTGAAGTGAGATGCAAATCACATGTACAAAATACTAACTTGTTGATGATATGAAAATCAAAAGCTCACAAGTTGTATGAAATTAATTATGTCTAAACATGTGATGCATGTGCAATGTTATTTAAAAAAATAAAAGCTTAACTAAGGTTCAAATGAATGAAAACAACAATATGAATCAACCAAGTAAATGAAACATGTTATAAAAGAAATCAAAGGATTTGACAAAACATGTTTTATAAAGTTTTAAAACAAACTTGGTTTGAAATCAAGGGTGAAGAATCCAATCCAACCTAAATCAAAGATTAAGAGAAGTGATGGATTCAACACATCATAGTTAACATACTAAAATTAATTTACCAATAATTTAAACAAGGCATGAAACATATGATAATGAAAAGTAAAATTTACTTAAAGATTTAACTTCATTAATCCAAACTTTAGCTTTCCATTAGACCCCTTGATCTCTCTCAGTTCATCTCCTTTCTTTTGTCTCCAAACACCCCAAGGAAGACTCAAAAGTTCCACTTTGATCAACTCCTTTTTCAACGGAATGAACCTTATTTTATACTCAAAAAATGAGTTCTGGCGTGTCCCAGGTCGACCCCCACTATAGCCCGGTCGACCTGGCCTAAACGGTCAAAAATCTGACCGTTTGAAAAAGTAGCCAAACTGCTCTTTTCCCGGTCGACCCGCAGTGTGCGCGGTCGACCGGTTCCATGGGCTCGGTCGACCGAGCACACTGCAGGTCGACCTGGGCCCAGGGAACAAAAACCCCAAAAATGCATATTTCAAAGATTTTTCTTGTGGGGACTTTTGAGCCATTAAATCAAGTTTGGAATCATGATTTAAATCAATCTAAGAGTTCTTTTAAAATCATGAAACATAAAAAGCCTAAAATAATTTGAAAGATTTAAAATAGGCTAGCTTGATTCATAAAACTTCTTTTTCAAATTAAATGCATCCAAGATTAAAAACAGAACATGCATAAATCAATAGTTCTACAAGTCTAAAAAATAATGCATGTGTAAATCAAGATTTCAAAATTTTCTAAATCAATGTATGTGTGAAAATTCAAATGATGATTAAAATGATAATACATCCATCAAATTGCAATATACAAAATCCCTAACAATGACATTTTTCATGGTGGACCCACATATCTTGGTATTTTTCAAGAGTTTGAAGAGCCAATAATGAAAAGCTAGATTTGTAATTTTAAGATCAAGAAAGGAAAACTTCAGACTTGGTAAAATCTAATTCTTACTAAGTTTGAAAACTCAAAAATCAAGAAAAGAAAGTGTGTTAAAAGGGTTGACTAGTCAATCAAAGAAGTTTGGAAGCAAACCAATGGTGGAAGGGGAATCAAGAAACAAAGAAAGAAAGATCCCAAGATTCCTTTGGATGTCCACATGGGTCCCACACATCTCATTGCACAACTAACATTCCATATGTGCACAATTATTTTCGAATTTTTCAGGGGCAGCAAGATAAAAATGGTCATAATTCTTAATCCAACTGTTAAATTGGTGCAATCCATACACCGTTGGAAAGCTCTTTTCGAGTAGATATATTTAGAACCCAAGATTGTACCAATCAGAGCTAAAACGAGGAAGATATGACCTTTGGAAGTTTATGCTATAATTTCTACTCGGGATTGTAATTTTTTGCACATGGAAAGCACCAAAAATCTCTCACTCACCTTGCTATTTCTTTGAAGAATTGCTTGACAAGGAAGGGACTTGCCATACAAAGAAGATTGCATGCTACAAACTTGGAGCAAAGAAGGAAAGAAAGAGAGTAAAAATCTATAAATTGAAGTCATAAGCATCCATCTCCTCTCATGGGATGATGGACCAACTCTTTCTAGAATTACTACTACACTCCATCTTTTTCCTCTCTCTTTCTCTCCATTTGAGTCCTCAAGGAGATTTGGCCAGAAATCACACTACACCCTTGGGTTTTTCATCTAGAAGAGGCTTCTCATCCTAGTATGTAATTGTTATTGTTTATTTTTTATATCTTATGTAAGACTTTGCATATTAGTAAAATTATTTCCTACTCTTTTAATTTCTTATCCTTGGGTGATTGGTGCTTGTTTTATATTTCTTTTCTTGTTGGTGTTTGGATTGACGACCCAAAGACCCTAAGAGTATGATTCAAATTATGACCCTGCTTAGAAAAGAATTTTGAAAGAGGAGAATACACTTCCACACATTTAAATTTATGTTCTTCAAAACATTTAAGTTTTTTGTTAAAACCACACATTTACTTTTATTGTTTTCACCACACATTTAAATTCTTGAACATTCGTTTATTGTCTTTATTTTTATGATCAATTCAATTTTATGTTTATTTTATGCATAGTTTATGGTTGGAACTAATTAACATTACATGCATATTCATATTGGTGGAGTTTAGACGTGTTATAAGTTGCCGGAATTGGAGTTTTAAATTGAATAAGCAAGAAAAATCAGAGATTTGAGTCAATAATCTCGGCCAAATAATTTTTGGAAATTCGGATCCCAATATAAAGTGCACAATTCAGCACATTGTTGCAGGAATTTTAGGACAAATTTTGTGTAAAAATTTTGCGATTAAAAACCTAATCAAAACACATTATTTTTCGATGAAACTTGGGGAAATTAAAGTTTAATCAGTGTATTTTCAAACCCCAGAATTTTAAGAAAAAATAATTTTGGAAAGATGGTAAACCAGTGGCTCAAACATGGCAGGTTGGACCCACCTGTGTGCAGAATTTCTGCACAGTTTTTTTTTAAGTCATGTTCATACACTCATATTTCCTTTGTTTTAAATCGTTTTCCACTTCCCTTTTTTTTTTTATTTGATTCATGCATCATTGTAGTTCAAAACCCAGCCATTAAACTCAGTTTTAGGTTGCATTAGATTAGGAGAAATCATGCATAAAAACAGCCCTGCATACTAGTTTTTCAGACCTATAATTTTCAGCATCTCATGCCATGCATTGCATTACTAACTTGCTGACTTAGGTTTCTTTTGTTTCTAGTTTAGTTTCTTGTTTTGATTTTTGGTACTTTTTATTCTAGATGTTCTAACTTGTGTGTTCTTTTGTAGCAATTTTAGTTTTTTTTAGTTTAAGTTTTTTAGATTTAGGAAGTTTCTTTTCATTGGATTGTAATTAATTTAATTTTTGGAAAGTAGAAATGAAGGTTATAATTTTCTAGTTTGTTAGGCTAGATTTAGATTTTTAATTTAGAACAGGTACAAGTTGTAAAGGCACTTTAATTTACATTGCTCCCTGTGGATCGACCTGGTCTCACTAGTTTATTACTACATCGCGGCTCTACACTTGGAGCTCACGATCAGTTGTTGCCCAAATTGATGTTTCCAAAGCAATTTTGGATAGCTCTTTAAACGTAACATTACTCGAGAGATATCTCATCTTCTGCCTTTCACCCTTGTACTGAGGGCGATTGAGCTCAAATTCAAACTCATCGTCATAGTGAAAAATCATGAGGTGCTCAACGTCCGGCATGCTATTATAACATTAGAACATCATAAAAAACATAAATTATTTGGACCGTCCTTCTCACGCAACAATGCATGGGGTGTAGATTAAATTTGTAAACATTTTCCTCCGTATTAGATACTAATTATGTATAAAGTACTTTGAACGGTGCAAAACAGTAAATAGGGCTCCTGTGCAACGTATACCATATTCAATGAAACAGACAATAAACACCATACAATGAAAAAGAACATGTATCCATGTGTTGAATGATAGTATATGTATTATATGTTGTCAATAGAAAGAGGAGATTGATTTCTTGGGTTCCATCATGTGAAGAGAAAAATTTTCATTACCTCCTTTGTGTAGACCCTATCAATAGCAAGAGGAGATCGATTGAAAATTAATGTGACATCAACAGTGGAAAAACACAGTAGTCATCATGTTTCGCAGCTATACAATACTGAAGGAAGGCGGCCTCTGCGTTTTTGGTGAAGTGGGACGAATGAAGCTCAAAATCGGATTATATAGAGTTCGCGGACAGGGTCATCGCTGACCTTATTCAATGTAAATAAGGTCGGTGCCGACGATGTGACAAATTGGTAAAAAAAAATGAAAATTGGGCCCAATTGCTCTAATTGTTGCACCAATGGCTAAAGTGTTTTATTGTGTAACACATCCGCATTAAATGTTTTTTCCTGTTAAATCCTCTAAAAAAAATTGTTTTGTGAAGAATATTTATATTATTTTCAGAAACAGTATTTTTAAAGTTAAACACATTAAATAAGATTTGTATGAAGTTTTTGCTTGGAGTTATATAAAAGGTTTTTCACAAGATAGCCACGTACAATGCTTATTAATCTGACAAAAAAAAATCATGTATAGTCCAATTTCATTACTCCTAGCTACCATATGAGAAATGACTAATTGGGGCCCATGAGGTCAAGTGTTGAAATCCATTGGAACCTAATCCATATCTTCATTTCTGTTCTTGAAATTCCGATTTCTTCTGGTAATCTCAAACAAATAAAATCTGGTCATATAAAAAAACCCTTCCCTTTTTTAATTTAATTGGGTGCTTTTTAGAGTTTAATCAGTACTCCCAAGGCAGAAAATAAACATAAAGGATACAAAATGGCACAGAAAGGCATGATGGTCTAATACGCTAGAGCTATTTAACTGGAAAAACAAATTGTCCCAAGAGGGCAAGTAGAGCAAAGACTATCTCCCTGATGAAATATAGTGATAATATCATGATAAATATGAAATGGTATTTTTCAGTGACTAGTAGAACAAAGAAGAACACCAACAATTTCAGCCATTCCTAGCTCTTTACATTTAGCAGACCCATGAATTTCAGATTAGTAACTTAATTAATTAATAAAGAAAATCAAATCACACCAATCGATTTTGGTTCCCCTGAAGACAACACAAGCTCCAATGATGCAGTCAAAAGTTTAAACTTCTCTCACAACTGAAGAACACTTTAAACATCCTCATTTGTTATTCACTTAATTATTAAACATGATCGAATTTAGACAAAAGTCAATGTATATGTATGTACATACAGATATGTCGCTGCATAATGTCGCCAAAAGCCAGGTTGGTTGCATTCAAAGAAATTGCCTATATCTTCAGGCAACTTATTGTCAAATGAATTTGTGCACATTGTACTCCTCAAGGAAACTAGTGTACTCATGGCAACTACAGTGACCATTTCCATGCCTTTCATAACTCTATTGAGGAACAGCTGCTCATTTAATGGTTTGGGCACTTGATTTCTAGCATCTTAAGAACAATTACTGATGAAAACAAACAAGGTCAACAGTTTGAACATGCTTCCCCTTAATGTTGCCTAAAGCCAGCTTGATTGCATTTAAAGAGATGATCACACAAGAGAGGAATAAAAATGCCTTGTCCGCTTCATTTCAAGGATTATAGAAACGGTTACCTGATGAAAACAAATAAGGTGAACAGTTTAGCTAGTGAAAACGACCTTAACTAAGACAACTAGAAATACAGACCAAATAAGGCAAGAGTGAAATTCCATATGTCAAACAGACATATCCTAGACCTCAAGCAACCATGGCAGTTTGAAGAGAAATAAAAAACACCAGCGCCATCCTTGTTTATAGATGATTAATGCTAAGGACCTGTTTGTTTGCACTATATTACATAGAAACTCATGTTCAAATGAGCTCCATTTAAGGACAACTAAAGAGGCAAGGGGTGAAGGACATGAGGAGAGGAGGAAAGTAAATAAGATTTAGATGTACATGAGACTTTGACTCTCCTCGGTATTAAATGACTAGGGTGATGGCTGAGTATTTATTTCCCATCTTTCCTTGATTTGATTACCATTAAAGAAGAGTTTATTTGATGATCATTTTTAGGTATTCCCCTTTGGTCTCCATTTTTAACCACTTTAAGGCATGAACGTGTAAAGTATTGATTAAGGGAAGTTAAAGAACACAAATTAAAAACTTTGACATATATTATTACTCACGTCATTAAACTTTATATATATATATATATTTATATATACATGGGAGATGCTTCTATGAGAGATAGCTAACACATTATTATGAGAGACAGGGTGGGGGCCCTTACATTTAAGTTGGTGGCATTAGATGTTGATGTGAGGGTATCCACTTGGAATATGAGTTGGAAGAAGGAAATATTAGTTGACGTAATTAGATATTTTGTAAATGCAATACATTTTCTCTTTTGCCAAAGTTAATGTTAAGAAAGAACAACAAAATAGTGATTCGCTATTTGAAGTGATTATTGTAAGCCCCCGTCAAATGAAAATGCTGAGTCCGCAACTGATTTTTGGATGCTCTTAATGTGGTGATGTTCAACTATTAATTCAACAGTCTTGGATATCATTGAGACTTCTAGGTTGTCGGGATGGATTTTGGGTTCATTGACCGTTCTTAGTGTGGCTGCTCGCCATATAGTACCGTTTGGGTTTTCTCATGATATGAACTTTGAAGGATGAACATCTTTCCTGCCTGGAGCAGAATGATCAGTCCTTGGCTTTCTTCCTCGCCTCTTATCCTTCACCTCCTCTCCTCTTAATTAATTGTCCATAGGTCAAGCTCATTTGAACATGAATTCCTTTTTTTTTTTTCTTTGTTTTTTTTTTATAACATTTGAACATGAGTTCCTACGTAATCTAGTGCAAACATACGGGCCCTTTGCATTTCTCATCTATAAACAGGAATGACGCTGAGGTTTTTATCTCTACAAACTGCCATGGTCACTTGAGGTCCAGGACATGGCTTTTTGACATATGGAATTTCTATCATGCCATATCTGGTCTTTATTTCTCGTTCATTTAGTTGAATTCCGAGGTGGTGGTTGTTTAGTGTCGAGAGTTCTCATGCTCTTGTTTCAAGGATGTAGAACTTGGTTTTTTTGTACCTACACAAAAACCTACTACAACTACTTACATTGTTCGTTTTCACTAGCTAGTTGTTCACCTGACACAACTCGAATCCAAGATTATGATTAAACCGAGTTAACTCCGAGTCGCGTCGCATATTTAATCCCGTGAACTTCAATCACATAAAATTCACAAGGGATATCAATTACACATTATGCAAAATATAAACAAATATACATTGTTCATGCATAAACAAAAATTCATTTACAATATGAACAACATTCACTTGCATATTTAAATACAATGCAGGGAATGAAAAGTGTGAAACGTTTCAAAACCAATTTTTCATCTCAAAGTTCTCTTTTTAATTTTCCATTCTAATATCATACTCATATGATATTGCTTCATTTCCACTCAACTAGTCCTTTTGGAGGAACCTCTGAAGTACAATTTTCCATTCCAATATCATACTCATTTGATATTGCATATTTTGCTCACCCGTTGCTGTCCAAAATTGGTTATGGATTGAACAGATTTCAAAGTGAGGCAGAGAGGTGTGGGTGCAAACCATTTTTTGAAGAAAAACATGGAAGTATTTGGTTAGTATCGAAGGACAACATGACAACACAAAAATCAAGAAACGCCTACCCGAATCACAGCAATTCTATTAAAATTATAAGCCACCCACCCAATTAATCTTTGTAGGAATCTAGCAAGATTCAAATAATAATAAATGAAATCAAAACACACCCTAGATTTCCATGGTGTGCATTTGTGTGGATTTAGTTGGCCTTATGGGGTAGTCAGTCCTGTTGGGTCAAATACCTCAACATACCCACATCATAAGAATTTGATGGACAGTAGAGTTCCTGAGTTCTTAAACACTAGATCCTTTCATATGATTGAATCAAATCAGAAATAGATAATTAATTGATTTCTTTTTATTTTTCTCTGGATTGGCCCTTCAGGAAATCTGTTGAATAGCTCCATTGACAGACTTATAAGGGGATGGTGATGGACCCTGTCGACAAGATTACCCAAAGGCCTGTCCAAATCATTAACTTGCTTGCGGAAACTCTATTTGCGTGCAATTGGTTATCTTTAGACTCCTTAAAACATAACTCATCTTATATCTAAACACCCTCATTTACATGTAAATAGAGGAGTTGTTTTTTTTTCACAAGATGTACGAAAATTCAATTGATGCAATAAACTTAACCAAAAAATCAGGCATGCATCACCTATGGGATCCAAGTCAAACAGTTATTTTACATGCACAAGAGTTATCTTCTATGATAATGACTTGGATATTTAGGGCACGTTTGGTATTGTTTCAGTGTTGTTTCCAATTTTGTGCTTAAATCAAGTTGTGTTGAGTTGTGATAATGACTTGGATATTTAGGGCATGTTTGGTATTGTTTCGGTGTTGTTCCCAATTTTGTGCTTAAATCAAGTTGTGTTGAATTGTGTGGAGATTATACTAAAGCAGAACTAGTTTCGTACTGCATATATTCTCAATAGAGTATAATGTATACAAACAAGTTCTGAACTTCATATATTCTCGGCAAAGTATAAAGTTGCCAAACAAGTTCTCCATGGTATAATCTCCACACAACTCAACACAACTTGATTTAAGCAAAAAATTGAGAACACCACCGAAACAATAACAAACATGCCCTGAATATCCCAAGCTGGGCCTGGCTTGGCCATTTCCAAACTTGTCACTTGTCAAAACTATCAGGACTACACTAGACCTGGCTAGAGCACACATGCATGTCACCGGTAGGTGACACCTTCCCCGCTTGTGACCTCACCAATGCAATAGGCTGAATAACCTCCATGCTGCATCTGCACATGTTAAATGTTCTCCTCATTTCCCCATCCTCAATTCTTCCCGCCTGCACAATCAATATCATCAAATAGCAAAGTTGTCTTTTCAAGATGTAATATTTACATGTGATTCATTTTTCACTAATATTAGATTCAAGGTAAGAGCTTACCATTTGAAAACATGGGCTACAACCAACTAGGGCAAAACATTAACATCTTCAGTCAACATCTAGTTTAAACCATTGGTGTGGCATGATGCTAGTCAGCTGAAGGGCTGAGCGCATTTGTGGATTGGTAAGAATCATTAGTTAAATGGATTGGGCAGCATTTTCAATTTGATCAACAGTTGGTTATTACCTCTTGTATTAATTTGAACACAGCAGGGACCTCCCAAGCATCTTCAAAGATTGTAGCTCCAAGGCCATTTGTAAAGACTCGAGATATACTTTTCATGAAACCACCATCAGTAATGTGGGCTATCCCTTTTACGCCACCCTTTCTAATAATATCAAGAACCTTTTGAAAACACAAATGGGGTAATAAGTGTGTTAATAATTACTATGAACCAAATATTCATCATTATATTTCATTTAAAGATACATGTTTGCATCTAAGGGATGACCTCCTTGACATAAATGGCAGTTGGAGCCATTAGAGCCTCTACAAATGTGATTGGCTTGCCACTGCCACCAGGAAGTTGGTCCTTCAAAGAAAGCCCACTTTGAGCCAGAACCCTGCACAATAATTGCAGCAATCGCTCGATTAATAACTTGAGATCCTAGGCCTTGGAATACTATATTTTGCTGAGGCACCTAATTCAGTACTATTCTGGAATCCATGGATTGGTGATTAACAATAAAGATTCCAAGCCTCTGATTTGTAGCATAAAAATATAAAGTTAAAAGGAAAATATGCTTGTCAAGGAAAAAAGAAAAGAACAAAAGTCAAAGCATTAGCGTAAACCCAGGGTCCATTAAATGGGCAGTCTGGATCACTGAACCGTTCCCCCACATGCATGAGAATACGTGCCAATAGGCGGATATTTCTTGACTATCAGGTTATCAATAACCATGTGATTAACATCAAACAGAATATAATAAATAAAATGCATACAAACAACTGACTGAGAATGAATCTTTCAAAATGCAAACAAACAGCTGGCTAAGAATGAATCCTTCCAAATGATGGGTGGGAACCAACCTCTAACCACAGTCAAAAGCTTCACAGTAGCTCATGGAGCACGTCAACATGCATTTTTTTACTAGGAAAGTGAGCTAGTGAGTTTGCCTATTGTGCCTACTGGACACAAGCTTTTAATGACACAGCTGCCACTTTGGTGGCCATGAAGGATATAGCTTTCACACGTGCGCATGTTGGGCGGGTGATGGTTTGAATACTGATGTATTAAGTGAAGAAAAAATAAAGAAACAATGCTCTTGAAGTAAAGAATTACCTGCTAACGAGGGAGAATCCGTTACAATGGATCCCACTAGATGGAAGACCAATGAGAACATCTCCAACAACAATATTTGCTCCATCTATGACAGAATACTTTCCTACTTTTGGCAAAGCCATCAAGGCCATATTTTCCTTCAAAACAGGAATCTCCACCATCCATCTACAAAACACAATAGTTAAAAATTGTGAATTCCACATTATGACACTATTACATTAGTACAAAACATGCATTCATATTGCATTCACATACACCTACAAATCTTGTGTTTTGTATAGAGAGAAGGAATTTTAGCAACGCAAATGATCTATATAAAAAACATAAGTGCACTTGGTATGAACATAAGTGCAGAAAGGGTCTCATCTATGTACTACAGGACTACAAAAAACAGAAATTGCACAAAGATATATATTTCCTGCAGCAAACATTTAGAACCACCACACTCTAACAGACAAAGCGGCCCCCTAATCCATGGGACTCAGCTGCTATAAATTTGTAAGTTTGATGATTAGAGCTATCACCATTAATCCATCTAAATAAGGATAAGAAGATCCGGTAAATGTATTTAACTCCGATTTTAACCGATAATTCTTTTCAGTAGGGCTGCCTCAGGGTAAGTAGTGTAATTGTTGTATGCAGAAAAAAGGACTAAAATGCCCCTCTTTGTTATCCTTTTATGCATTAGTGTGATAGGTGATCTGGAATTCTTGAATAAATTGCTCTTCTATTGCAGTTAGTTTAAGGTACAGATATGTTATGATGTGACTTGTGTTTCTTATATAAATAACTGAGAATAAACCAATATGTTCTCAAGCTTCATGATTTTTCTTAACATATGCCCTGACTAAAAGAAGGGGAAAAAGGTTAAAAATTCTGCATGAAAGACCCTTTTCAGCATCGCTAATTGCACTCGCAATCATTAGGCATTTGCAATATACCCTTCCTAGTTCCTACAGACAATCAATGGACAACAATACAGTCAATAGATATCACTAAATAATGGTTGTCGTCTATAAACCAAACCAAGCCTTTTCCCACCAGGTGGAGTCGGCTATATGGATTTGACGACGCCAATCAAATCTGTTTAGGGTTATGTCCTCCGTTAGATCCATATAGGTAAGGTCATGTTTAATAGTTTCTTTCCAACTTCTCTTGGGTCCCCCTCTCCCTCTCCTACTCTTGGCAATCTCCATGCTTTCACACCTTTTAACAGGTGCCTCCGTTGGACGCCTTCTAACATGGCCGAACCATCTCAGTCGATTTTCTCTCATTTTATTTTCAATCGGTGCTATTCCTATTTTGCCTCTAATCTCCTCGTTCCTAATCCTATCTCTCCTTGTGATCCCGCACATCCATCTTAGCATTCTCATCTCCGCAACTTCCATCTTCTTAACATGATTATGCTTTGCTGCCCAACACTCTGATCCATATAACAACGCTGGGCATACCGCCACCTTATAATACTTTCCTTTAACCTTGAGGGGGACTTTCCGATCACACAAGACGCCCGAAGAACTCCTCCATTTGGTCCACCCGGCCTAAATCCTGTGACTTACATCAGTATCAATCCCTTCATCCTGTTACATCATAGATCCAAGGTATCTAAAGTTTTCTTTCTCTACAATCTTTTGTATACCCAAACTTACTTCTATGTTACCAGGTATCCTACTTTGACTAAACTTGCATTCCATATATTCCGTATTACATCGACTTAGCCTAAACCCTTTAGTCTCTAACGTTTTCCGCCACAATTCTAGCTTAGCATTCACTCCTCCCGTCTCATCCACTAAAACAATGTCATTTGCAAATAGCATACACCATGGCACCTCATCCTGGATATGTCTTGTAATCTCATCCATAACTAGGGCAAACAAGTACGGGCTTAACGCTGAGCCTTGGTGCAGACCAATCATGATAAGAAACTCTTTAGTCTCACCGCCAGTCGTTCTTATAGATGTCACGACTCTATCATACATATCCTTTATCGCCTCAATATAAACGACACACACTCTTTTCTTTTCTAGTACTCTCCATAGAATCTCTCTAGGAACCCGGTCACAGGCCTTCTCCAAGTCAATGAACACCATATGTAAATCTCTCTAACCTTCTCTATACTGTTCCATTAACCTTCTCAGGAGAAAGATAGCCTCCATGGTTGATCTCCCACGCATGAAACCAAATTGATTCTCTGAAGCGTTTGTTGTTCTTCTTAGTCGACTTCTCTCAATAACTCTCTCCCATAATTTCATTGTACAGCTCATCAATTTAATCCCGCAGTAGTTCGCACAGTTCTGAATATCTCCTTTGTTCTTGTATATCGGTATCAGAATACTTTTCTTCCATGCATCAGGCATCTTTTTGCTCTTTAGCACTACATTAAAAAGCTTTGTCAACCAACCTATGCCATCCTCCCCCAAGCACCTCCAAACTTTAATAGGGGTACCATTTGGCCCAACCGCTTTCTCATTCTTCATCATTTTCAATACTTCTTTAACTTCTTCCCTAATGATTCTCCTATTGAACATATGATTCGATTCTTCCCTAGAAATGGTAAGCTGCCCCAATTGTATGTCACTACTACTGCTTTCGTTAAATAACTTGTAGAAGTAGCTCCTCCAACGCTCCTTTATCTCCTCTTCCTTTACAAATACTTTTTCATCCTCATCCTTAATGCATTTAACTTGGTTTAAGTCCTTGGTCCGCCTATCTCTGGCTTTGGCAAGCTTGAATATCTCTCTTTCGCCTTCCTTAGTGTCAAGTCGCCTATATAGCTCCTCAAATGCCTTTGCCTTGCCCTCACTAACTGCCTTTTTGGTTTCTCTTTTTGCTTCTTTATATCTGTCCAAGTTCGCTCCATTTCGATCATTTTGCCAAGTTTTAAAGCACTCTCTTTTAACTCTTATCTTGTCTTGGACGGCCTCGCTCCACCACCATATCTTTTTCTGTGCCGGAGCACCCCCTTTGGATTCTCCTAAGACTTCTTTCCCTACCCTCCTAATATACTTTGCTACCTTATCCCACATAATATTTGCACTCTCATTTACCGCCCAAACGTCTTCCTCTAGTATTCGTCGTCTATAATTTGTTTAAACATATACTAAAAAACTCTTTTACTCTCACTAGCTGATTTACATTTTAAAACCTATTTATTCTTATGATTCCATCTTGCGAGATGGAACCTAATGATATTTAAACAATTGTTGCAGCCTTACCATTATATGCTATTTTAATATGATCCATTCAACCCCAAAGTGACAATGGAGACCTTTCAGTTATCACAATAACAATAATGGCCATCAAATGATGGAGATTATGTGAACCTAATGATGTAAAATGCAGTACAACTCATATAAATAATGGAATGTATGATGGGGCCAAAACAATTGCTCGACCAAATAACAAGAATTCACAAGGGGCCCAACAAGACTTAAATATTTTAAATTCTGAAAACCAAATTAAAAAAAGGAAACAAACTGTGCCTACTGAATTGAAGACAGACCTGCTCAGATAATAATAAAGCAGAATTAAGCATTAACACCTTAGGAAACAGTGTGAACTATGAAACCAGTATGCCAGATTTTATATCTTCAACGAAATCATTTATTGTAACACAAAAGCACTAAAGCAACATTAATTTATTAAAAATTTATAATACCTTTCCGTTAAAATCACAGTCATACTGTTTGCATCCGTCAAGTATACCTTTTAAAGCCTGAAAAACAAAATAAGAAAATCACCAAATTACATTTGCTTCATGTACTGAAGTCCTACATAGCAGCAATGTTCAAAATCCATTGAAAGTAATGGATTCAATGGAGTAAAGATTAAGGGTCCGTTTGGGAAAACGAAGGGGAGGGGAAGGAAAATTGGAGGGGGAAGGAAAATGTAGGGGAAGGGAGGGGAGGGAAAATTAATTTTACCTCCTCTTGTTTGGGAAGTCAAAAGGTAGGGGGAAGAAAAGTGAAAAAGTAGGGTTGTGTTTATTTGTGAGATAAAAAGAAAATTACCGTTTTGCCCTTACTTTTGTAAAAACTTTAAAATTCTTTTTTATATAAAAGGGCAATTTGGTAATTTAACTCATATTCCCCCCTCCTCTCCCCATTTTCCCCCCATTTTTGGGGGGGAAATTTTTTTACACAATCCCTCCCCCCCCCCCTCTTTCCCAAACACCCTCCAAAACCATTTTCCCCCCACTTTCCCCCCTTTTTTTCCCTCCCCCCATCTCTCCCCCCCTTCCCAAACAGAGGGTAAGTAAACTCCATGAATTTTTTACAACAGAAATAACACTGATAGCAATCATAGCAACCTTTTCGGCAAAACCACCACCAAGAAGACTTGTAGAAATTCTATGACGGAAATACAAGCTAAGGAGCTCATCTCATCTCCTATATCTCTCTTCCCTCTCCAAGTAAAGATAATTCTCATTCCCTCTTTTCAATTCCCTTGTAGTATAGTTATTTCTCTTAGAATTGATTTTCCTATGCATTTTTCTCTTTGGGAATGGGTGTAAAGATTGTAGATTTAGCTATTAGGGCGATCTTAGAGCTATTGGAGTGAAGCTAAGATATTTGAGGAGTTTTCTTCCTAATTAGGTAAGTAGACATGCTTAGATTCTTTAATTAAATTGATTAATATGCTTAGATTTTTAATTACTGTCTTTTATGGTTATTTGGTATGATTTCTATATTTGGATAGTTGATTGGATAATATTATGCATGGATTGTTGTTCTAAGCCCTTTTCTTATGTGTTATTGGCCATTGATGGATAGGAATCCCCCATTTAGAATATCAATAGCCCATTTGTGATGAGACCATGATGTGGGAGGTGTGTTTAATGTTTGGAGCTGATTGGTATAAATCTAGGATCCATTTGATGGAAAATGGAAGAGGGCAAAATATTGTAATTCAAGGTTTCGTGAGTACCTGATCGACCTGGTCACTCAGGATGTCGACCGAGCACACGGGACTTTCCTTCAATTGAAAGCAGAAAATAATCTTAGAGTACAGGACCCAGTGTACCCGGTCAACCGACCACACTGCTAATTCTCAATCTGCCAAGTATTTGATAGAATGTCTCCCAGTTCACCTGGTCGACCGGAGGACCCTATAGGTCGACTGGCGACACTGCAGACTGTGTTTTCTGACTCCCAGTTAGCTGTCCACTTTCGCAGTATACCAGGTTGACCCGTGGACCCATGATGTCGACCCGGTACATTGTAAAACAGTAATTTCCCAGATTTGGATCCTTTTATGATCTGATCATGTGTGGGCTCCATTGACCTTCCATTTGGACTATTTGGGATGTGCTAGACATGAGTCAAAGGCCGGGCATATTTAATAAGGGGCATAAATTTTTAACATATTTGTGGAGCACTATTGAAACCCAAATCGGTCAATAAAATTAGCCTCCAATTACATGAAGTGTCCGAGAAATTTACTTCAATCAGAAATTTCTCCACCATTGGATCAATTCTTTGATGAAAAATGTGATTAGGCCCATATATTAAAAACCTTAACAGCTAAAGAATTTTATCATTGAATTGGGGCCCACGAAATGGTTCGAGTCCAACCCTCACCTCAAGTTAAAAAGTATCACTTGCCACCCGTAATTAAACCTAGCCCATTAGCCAAGCATGAATGAAACAGAAAATGAAGGACTATTGATAGCTCTAATAAATGTGGGCATTCATTTCATTTGGGCATCCACACCCCTTCTCGTGGAATGAAACGAATGAAGCAAAAGAGGGGGAAAAAAAAAACAAGAGGGAAAGAGAGAAGAAGAAAAGGAAATAAGATGAAGAATAAGATTATGAAGTGGTGAAGGCAGCGTGTTGCGGCGTTGTAGATAACAGTAGTGGAAGATCCGGTACCTATTCCCCACCCCACCCCCCCACCTCCCCCCCCCCCCCCCCCCCCCCCCACTTTTTCTATCTCTAAATTTTTATTTCAGTTTTTTTTTTTTTTTTTTGTTATTTTCTCTGCAACAGTGGATTATATTGTTTATTTTCTTCTTCCTTTTCATCTGTATGGCATGCATCCGTGCTCTTTGGTTTCCTTTCCTCTTTTTGGGCCTGTTTTTTGAACATAACGGCCATTACGGCCGATATTTTAAAAATGTCAATCGCGACGGCCTATATTTTTGCGATACACACTGGCACGATACCGATATCCCAATGACTTATCGTCTCGATTAGGGCCGATACCGATTTGTATCGGCCGAGACATACCGGTATCGGCCGATATTTTAAACCATGCTCTTGAGCAAATGCGGCGCACAAGGACAAGCACCGATTGTCTGCCCTTGATGCAATGGGCATGGAAAGCTGGGACAGGTTGATAACTATTACATGGGAATGCAACAAGCATGGGGAACTCTATTGTAGGGCCTACATGCGGACCATTCAAAGTTAAATCTCATCTCTTCCGGTTATATATATGTATATCAGGCCAGCTCTCCTATATATGGAAATATTCATGTGCATTCATCACCCACCATGTTATAGTGAGGGACAACATAGTAGGGTTGACTTTGTAATACATCCGAACCATCTGCACACATGGAACCCCCATAAGTACACTAGACCCATTGAATTTTCACCAATCCAAATGGATTGGACCGTTGGATCGATGGTCAATTTTTTCCTTTAATATAAAGTCATTAAATTTGTGGGCCATGGATGAAGGGGCTAAGGACATGAGATTGACTCCAAATTTGATATATGGTCTCATCTAAGTTGTCTCTTCCCATCCCCCTCAAGTCCCATAATTAGTAGGTCCCTAGGTGTGCCCCATTAAGTTTGTCCATCACTATATGGTGAGGGAAGGATGCACAGGAATATCCCCCCCTATATATATATATGGCCACCTTTTTCAGATAATTGAATAATTTGTTAAAACCTATTCTCAATTGCTTGCCATAAGCACTAAAAGTGGATCATTTTCAGCCACATGACCTCATTTACCCATAGGAGATGGCCCATTTCATAAAGTCGGATTCATGTGATTTCAATTGCAATACATCTATTATTTATTCTTCTTTTTTTCATCAGAAATTTTCTTCTTTTTTTTTTTCTAACTACATCGGAAATTCAAACTTATGTACACCCAGGTCCCTAACCAGTTGAGCTACAGCTAATGGCAACTACAATACCATCTTTTTCACTTAAGTGCATTTATACAGCTTCTGTTAATGGTAACACTAGGCTTATCCCACGTCACAGGGAAAGGCTATAGCTGATATTTGGACAAACATTCAGGGCAGACCAGAAAATGGAACTTTGGGCATGGGTTGGGGGTGGTTTGCAAATGAAAATTATTAAAAGAAAATTTTAACAATTTAGGGGTCAAAATAAAAAATTACAAAGAATGTAGTGGTAAAAAATAAAATTTTGAAACTTAAGGGCCCCCACTAGGCCTACATGTAGGTCCGCCCCATTTCAGGCCTTACCACTGTGAAAGCAATGCAATTACATGAACTCGGATTTAAGAATGCTTTGTTGGGTGTTAAACTTCTCAACAGTGTTAGCATGAAAAAGCTGGTTTTGTCCATCATATCCTTGAGAAAAAACAAATGTAGGGCCGCAATGACTAGACTTCTAACGGCATCTTTGGATGTGTGCAACGAAAGGATTTTGCCATAGAGGGGAAATTGTTCTATTAGAATGAGAATCAATTCTGTGATTTACAGACTGACTCTTCCAGTTCTCACCAATTACTCTGGACATTACTAGGAAATCTCACCAAATAAATAATCAATGTAGAAAGTCAGGATATCAGATTAAAAAAATTAAGGAGTGCTAAAATATATAGGTTAAAGCATGGTTCTATAAAATATCTAGATCATACAATTCAATCTTCCAGTTACGAATATGCATGGAAAGTTCAAAATTTAAACTATTTTGCAAATTTGGAATTTCGTTCACGAAGAGAATAGATAGAAAGAGAGGAAGAAGACGTCCCTTTTGCTCCACTGCAGATTTGTTTTTTATACTTAGGCTGTTAGTTTTGCATATGTTTTGAACTTTTGCTTTCGTTGCTATCTCACTCATCTTTATGTTTTTATACTGCTGTTTTTGTTGAATCTTTAGGCGTGAAAGAAAAAATCCAAGCTATTGGTATTTTTATACAGCTGTTTTTGTTGAGTCTTTACGCGTGAAAGAAAAAATCCAAGCTATTGGAACCAATCCAAGCTACAGAAATGACATGACTACCGAAACATGAATTTAGTAGATCTTACCATTTAAAACAAAGAAAGCAAGTTTAAGAACAGAACTAGGTAAACTGAGTGCATGACACAGAAACATCTAAGAGAATGAACACAGTAGATTTTGTAACTCCATTGCCAGACCAAAGTATTAACAACGATTGCATCTCGTTTGGTTTCTTTTTTTTTTTTTTTTTTATGGTGACTGCATTAATGTCAAAAAACTGTACAGCATAGGAAAGGTACTAAACATAGAACAAACAATTGCATCTTGTGGCAATGGGTTTGACGACTCAACAGTCAAGCTGAAACTTCATTTGAACCCACACTAACAACCCGCTGCCAGGGTCACTAATCTCCTTGCATTCAACTAGCTTCCGAAGCTGCATTGCATGAAATTTACACAAATTATTTGTCAAGATGAAACCAAGTGTTTAAAAAGGGAAAACTAGAAAAAAGCATTGGATTTTAATTCATCCTTCCACTTTTTGTGAATCTAAAATACCATGTTCTGTTGCAAGTGAGAAGTAGCACTTACAGTGAAATCTACTTAGAGTGAAATCTACCTGTTGTTGGAAAATCTTGAGAAGAATTGCAATATTAGTGATTTTTGCTCCCTTCTCTTTCATAGAAACCGAGTCCCAGCTTGTGGAGCCATCCACATTATCCAAAAGGATAATCAGATCGCCCACAACGTTTACAATGGATTCTTGGTTACACCGCATGCCCTGTTGAAGCTCAACTATGTCGTCCCAAGCGTCATTTAGGTACATCGTGCTAAATTAAGTAAAGGTTAAAACAAAGCATGTGTGTAAATTTGCAATGTCAGTGTCACTTAGGTTAATAGAAACCAATGACAACGTTTGCAATGTCTATTTCTGCTGCATCAATAGTGAACAGTAACTACTATCTGATAAGAGTAAGCCCACCCAGTTGCACCACAAGACCAGAACCAACTGGGACCATGGGGTGAGCATGTAGGCATAGTTCTAAGTAGGGCTCATCAGTTTAAGATTTGAATAAGTGACAAGGACGAGGCTGATTTGTTAACATAATCATGACATTAGGTTGCAGATTGAATAAGACTAGTCAATATGATTTCTTTCTAAAAATAAGTGGTAATCCTTCATTGACTGGATGATCCATTTAATTTTATTTCTATCCATGTAAGCTGGAATAGCTATTTAGTAGAGGAAAATCAATAAGAAAATAAGAGAAATTATTCCAAATCTGTGCTTGCACAAGGAGGCCCAGTCCATCCTCGAACTTGGATAGCCTTTCTTCTTCTTCTTCCTTTGTGATCTTATCGATTGGTATCAGAGCTCCATTCCTGGCATGACAAGCATGACGAACAATGGCAGAACCGAAGTGCTATCTACGAAGGTTGACGAGCTCAATGAAGAAGTTAGACAGTGTGCTGGATCATTACAGGATATCAAGGTGACATTGGCAGCCATGGACGCCAAGTATGACCACATACTCTCGCTCCTTCCTAGCAAGGCAGAGCCAGAGGGATCTAGCAAGGGACAGCTTCAACCTCACATCGCAAGATTGGACTTTCCAAAGTTCTTAGGTCGGGAACCAACCTCGTGGATCTATAGGGGAAATAAATTCTTTCAATATCAAGAGAGACTACAGAAGATCAAAGAGTCCTATTAGCCTCTTTTCATTTAGATGGGGAAGTCGGGAAGAAAATCATTCATGAAGTTTCAATACGTTGGGAAAATTTACCAACAGTTGATGCTACTTGGGAAGACCCCCAACTTCTTCACCAGAGATTTTCATATTTTGACCTTGGGGACAAGGCCAATTTTGAAGGGG
Source organism: Camphora micrantha (assembly GCA_003546025.1). Classification (NCBI taxonomy): domain Eukaryota; kingdom Viridiplantae; phylum Streptophyta; class Magnoliopsida; order Laurales; family Lauraceae; genus Camphora; species Camphora micrantha. The sequence continues at coordinate 19,860,378 of QPKB01000008.1, read as the reverse complement.
GTAGGAATGATAAGAGTAAGCCCACCCAGTCGCACCACACGACTGGAACCAACTGGAACCATGGGGTGAGCATGTAGGCCCAGTGCTAAGTAAGGGCTCATCAGTTTAAGATTTGAATACGTGATAAGGATTGAGGTTGATTTATTAGCCTAATCATCACATTAGGTTGCAGATTGAATAAGAGTATTCAATATGATTTTTTTCTAAAAATAAGTGGTAATCCTTCTTTGATTGGATGATCCTTTTAATTATATTTCTACCCATGTAAACTGAATGGCTATTTACTAGAGGAAAATCAATAAGAAAATGAGTGAAACTATTCCAAATCTGTGCTTGCACAAGGAGGCACAGTCCATCCTCGAACTTGGACAACCTATCTTCTTCTTCTTCCTTTGTGATCTTATCACTATCCACCTTTGGTCACAGTTTAGAACCACAAAGAGCAATGTTTCTGTCACACAAACACCACAAAATAAGAGGAAATGATGTAAAGAAGAAAAACACAGAGATTCCAATGCAATAACCTCACAGTTATTGAATAAAAATGTCTCAACTGTGCACCCCCTCAACAGTCAGGCACCCACACTACATATAAAGCCATAAAAAAATCCTCACTTGCAGTTGTCTAAAAATCCTAGCACCTCATACATACTAAAATAACACTAACACCGCCTCATTTGCCAAAATAAACAAAGAAAAGGGAAATAAAGGTAAGCTGCACTGTTGACTGTGGCTGTCTATGCACAGTGACTGTGCACACATAAACTTCCTAAAATCCTAATGAATTGGCAATCAAATCCACATCTCTTGCCACCATTCACTACTTACAAACTAATGACACTCAAGGAAGGATTTCATTAACTGATAGGGAGGAAATCCATGAAATTTAAGCAATTTCCAAAATTCTGGTCATCTCAGGCTTCTAGCACAAGAAGTCTTGTGGGGCACACACGGCCAACCTTTTGATCAAGAGCACTCAATGATCAACCAGGGGACTCATGGGCAACCTTAGTGATGCGGGTTGCCCGCGGTTGATGTGTATTTGACCCTCCAAACAAGTAACCCAATTTGACTGCAAGTCAAGTCCTGTTTCAGCATCTGAGTTTTCTGAAAATTGCATAAACCCCCCTGCTTCTCTGCATTTCCTCAAAACAGTCCCTGAATGATGTAAATTATGTGATTTGAGGACTGTCTGAGTTACTAATTTCAAGAAACTCCTCACACATGGATTAGGACCCCTGGCCCTATGTGCTCGATCATAGGTCTCCATGAATGCAATCGTCAATTTAAATACTTGATCTTCATCATGATCCACATCAACATCAAATCCAAATAACAAAAATAGAACTTCAAAAAAAAAAAAAAAATGAGAGAGGATACAACTCATCAGGAGTAAACTCCTGCTGCTGAAGCCTGAAGCAACAGCATCAACGTCAAGCAAGCCTTGTACAGATTGTAAAAGCATGTTTCAGATTTCCCTGCACATTGCATACATAAGCAGTCATTACATACAAGTTAATAGTCATGTATATAGCAAATAAAAGTCTTCATCATAAACTCTCTTAAACATGATTCTTACCTCCTCCATATGCTTCTGGGATTTCTTTTAGTTTGCCCAGACGAATCAGGGCACTTCTACGACCGTAAACTGCTTCAAAGGCAGGCCTGAGATCAATTGTAATATAAAGCTTATTAGTTACAGTCATTAACGCTTTCTGGAAACTGATTCAAAGAACTTAAGCAATGTCAAATTTAAAAATTTTTAAAAAAAAAAAATCCAAGAAAACATCAGGAAAAAACAAAAAAATAAAATATGCCAAGGTGAAAAGACATAAAATAGGCCACAAACTTAGAGCTATTTTTCATTGCCTTAGTGAAGCTAATTTGGTGGGGTCCATCCTGGCCTCTGTGTTCCATCCTTACTGTTAGAGCTTTTCTGAGCTCTCTGGTGTCCCTGAGTGTTTTTGATTCTTCTAACCCATCCCATCCCATGGATGAAGGAAAAGAGAAATGGATGAGCCCACACAAACTGATTGGAGGAATTGATTAAATATTGCTTCGGGCAAATCTGAACACGCTGCTAGCCATTTTTTTGAAAATAAGAATTGTATTGCAAATTGTTTAATGGGTGAATCGAATCGTATAGTGAAGGGTCATTCGTTTGCACCCATCTTCGTTTATGCATAACAGTTACACATCAGTCGTGCCCGTCTGCGCCATTTACACATTTAGACGCATAAATTAGTGTAAGAAGCTCGGGAAATGCAAAAGAGAGTTTTGATCATTTTGAAAGGAACCGCCAAAGTGTGAAGGCCATAGTGGAGTAGAATTTAAGGACGAGTAGAAATCCAAAGGGCGAAGCCAATCAACAGTTAATTCCAAGTCTAACACAGAAGAGATACAAAGGTGTGCTGGAAGTTGGGATTCTATTAATATCTGCAATGGACAATAACATAGCCTGGAGCATCAATGATTCTGGATTGACTAAGCTCTTGGACAGCCTAACAACAACAAATGCCCATTGTATGAACCCTTTCCGTCAGCTAAATACTCGAGGAGTTTTGGATCAAAGGGAGCTAAGTCCTAAGAATCCCCAAGAAAATATTCAAAATACAGCTGTTTAGACACCAACAGAATCTAAACACTGAGGAAAACCGAACACGGAACTCAGGTCTAAGAAAAGATGAAAGCATCAAGAACTCAAATCTAAGCACGAGCCGCTCTTTGGATGGCTTAGGAAATGGTCTTTGGGCATGGAGGTGCATTTGAATGCCTGTAAATCATTTGCGGGCATGGAAATGCACTCCACGCCTGGATTCAGGTACTTCTTTTGACTTGAATCTTCTGAAGGCCATAACTTTTGATCCAGCCATCAGGTTTTCGGGCATAATATACAGTTGGAAAGCTCTTTTAGACTCAAAGGCCGATATTGAGGGGGATATGGGCTCTAAAACTTAAGGCATGGGGTGCCCCGGGCTAAATTTTAGCCAAGGGAACACTTCCCCACACCCAAACTTGGTTCGGGGAAGTTGCTTTTGGCAAACTTAGGCCTGGGATACCCCTTGGGTGCCAAGAATTTTGTTTCCAGGCATGTGGGTCTCAAAAAAAGTTTTTTTTCACTTCTAGGCATGGAGAGCCATGTCCTAGCATGGTTCAGGAAATTTTTTCCCCCCTCTTGGCCTCCTGAACCGCTTTTTCTTCTCTGTCTCGGTTCAAACCGTTCAACTTTTTGCACTCTAAACTTGTTTTCCTTCATTTCTTGACTAATTGAAAGCACTTTCCTTGATTTCTCGCTTTTCAGGGATTTCCTTAATTGTTTGCGGAATCCATTTTCCACCCTTAGAGAATTTTTGCTTCTTTCTTTTCATGAGAGAAATTGCTCGTCAACAAATGCCTCCCTCAAGTTGTTGAGAGGGTTTGTGTGAACAAAATCTCGAACAACTTCAGCTTTTGCTTCCTCTTTGGTTTCTTTCCTTTTTTTTTCGACCCTACAGTCCTTGTTTTTTTTCCATTTTTCCACATTTTTCTCCACTTTCTATAGATTTGGAAAGAGAGAGAGGAGTAGGGGTACACCCACGCCTAGAAGTGCTTAGGCGTGGGCTCCTCCACCCACTTTACTTTCTCTTCTATGCTTTTTCATTTCTTCTCCTCCTTCCTCTCTTATAGCTTGTGAAACCATCATTTACTTCAAGATTCTTTCAATCTTTTCTCAAAATCTTTGAAATCCATGGCATGTATAGATTTGGAAAGGAAGAGGGATGAGAGGGGGGCTACACCCACGCCTAAAAGTGCTTAGGCGTGGGCTCCTCCACCCACTTTTACTTTCTCTTCTATGCTTTTTCATTTCTTCTGCTTCTTCCTCTCTTATCTTCCATAGCTGAAACTTCTAGCTTGTGAAACCATCATTTACTTCAAGATTCTTTCAATCTTTTCTCAAAATCTTTTAAATTCATGGCAAGAGGCAAGCTCCCATCTTCATCTTCCCTTCTCTTTCCTTGTTTGGCAACTTTTCTGTGAGAGCCAGAGTTGTAGAGATGCTATGGGTTTTCACTATTTGGGACCAATTCCTTAAGATTGGTGCTCCAAAAATGAACTTTCAAACATTGTACGAGTGACTCTAACCTTATTAGTGTGATTCCCTTTCCTATTTTCCTTGAAAAATACTTTTCCTCCAAAATACATTTTCCACCATAGTGCCCAAAGGATGGGGAATTTTTCAAACTTAAGCACAGAAGCTCCCATGCATAGAAAGTGGACTCCCACGACAAGTCTTGAAAACTTGAGCATTTAGGCCTCCATTTTTCTCCACTTTTATTTCTTCTCCTTTTCCATGCACTTTCTCATGTATTTTTCTGACTTTTTTTTTTTTTTATGTTATGGGTATCCTTGAGGCCTTCGACCCAACACACAACGGACAAATCTAGGGCAATTTCGAACATATTATGGGAGCAAACCCACACATTATGCCAACTTGCTCACTTTCCACCATTAATTTTTGAAAGGGAGATTTTCTCAAAAGTCCTTAAGTTTTCCTCAGTTTTCAAATAAAGACATCAAAAACTTAAGTCTTCCAAATGTCTTTCAATTAGTGACACCCAGCCAAATCAAACTGTTGCCAATCAATTTCCTCCCAAGTTTTTAAGAAAATGACCAAAATACTCATCTCTAAAGAGCTCCTTCTCTTCCCTTCCTCATCCTCATGCACAAGCATCCCACAGCGAACAACGGCGACACGACAACGACCATAGGAATGCAAGTTGTATCCGTATCCATATACAGATGATGGTCCAGATCCAATAGGGGCTTCTAGAGCTAGTGCTTGTTCGCAAGTTTTCTAAGGTGGAATTCCGATGGTTGATGTTTTGAGTTTTCCTTGTTACAATAACATTCCTATCCAGGCAACAGTGTGGGTGGCTGTTGAGCCAGTTTCAAAGCCTAGAACCATTCTCGAAGGTCGTTACTTTTTAGGGCATCCTGGTTAGATAATCATCGATTTCACATTTGGATTTGCTTGGCCAAGCCTACATTCTATTACAGCTGGAAAACCCTCAAAATGAGATCCAAACCACATATGCCATGAACCCAACATCCCTACCCATCCTGTTCAAGGACCTGATTCTATTGATGATTGGATCACTCAATCAATGTGATTCTAAAGCCTTTCCAAGAGGTGGCCTACTGATTGGACCTTGTATGTGGCATGTACTTTTGAGCTTTATATTTTATGATGTGAAGGGTTGGTATCATCTTCAAGTGATCCATATCTGATGCATTGAATTGGATTGCAAACTTAATAACCGGCATTGAAGGAGACCCTTTCAAGTGTCTTGGCTCTAGACCTTGTTGAATCAAGGCAACCATAGGCAATTCGATGATAATCCCTATCCATGGTTTTACAATGGAGGTGTTTAAGAGAAAGGAAAACAACGAAGGGAATAGACATTACCGGATACATGTAGAAAAGATACGGTTTTAGGTTATTGAACTTGTTTCAGTTTGATTGAGAAAAAAGCACAATGGCCGTGGTATCCCCATTGATCACCATGGGGACGGGAGTGAAGGAGAAAATGAGTGGATGAAGGAAAGGTCGAGAGAGCTCTCTTCGGAGGGGTATTTTGGTCTTTTTCTTATAAAAAAAGGGCAAAACGAGGAAAGTTGCCTCCAATCACTCGATTTGGTCAGATGCCCTTAATAGAAAGACTTTTGGAAAACTTAAGTCCTCATTTGAAAACTTTAGTTTGAAAACTGAGGAAAACTCAAGGACTTTTTTAAAATTTTCCCGTTCTGAAATCTTGAATGTGGAATCCTTTTAAAATTTGAGTCAACTTGCTTGAATTCTCCCAAACTAAGCACTTGTTGCAAACTTTCCAAGGAATTTGAATTTCCTTGATTTTCTTGGAATTCACTTACTTGGGCCCAAGTTCTTCAAATTGTTGAATATGCATGAAGACTTGGCTTGTTTTCTCTCTTCTACGGATTTTTTAACTCTTCAAGGTAAAGAATTCCTCTTTTCCACAAAAATTCTATGGAATCAGACTTTTTGCTGAATTTTTACGATTTTTTTGGGAAAAAGAGAGTTTCTCTCCTTTATGCAAATCCTATGCTCTTATTCCATTGTAGCCTCCAAATTTGCACAATCTGACTTATTTGCCCTCATTTGCTCGTGAAAGCATCAAGCAATTATTGCCCTACAACATAGGATACCGAAGCACTATCTACATTTGATGAACAATGGTGCTCTAGTAGGATGTCACAAAACAGTTCTCCCCCCTCCTGACCTTGTGGTTATCACATGGCGGATGATCATCCAATGCCCAACCCGAAGAGTTACTTTATCTCAAACAATGCACTAAAATATGCCAAATTTTCTTGAGTCTCAAAGAATTTTATGCGAACATTCATCCTTTCACTCACCAGGAGTCTTCGCAGCAAGGTCTTATTACCGTCAATTGTTCTTGCATTGGGTCATCAATTGCCTTTATATCCGTTATGGTGGTCACTCTATGTGCCGATATAGGAGTTCATGCTAGTGAAGTCACCGATGGCTATCCAGTTTTTCATCAGTATGGCAGTCATTATTTGTATGCTTGATTCCCTTATCATGTCATACCCTTCATAATACCATTGAGGGTCACGTAATGTCGGGTGACCCTTTCATGTGCTACATTGCCCAATACTACTACAAAGGGCATTTCTGCAAAATGTCTTCAAATACCTTTGGGAATGTCCATGGCATTATAGTCGCTATCGAGTATGCAAGTTTTCACTGATGATGGGTATCAACAATTCTTTGCTATGTGGTAAGAATTTTTTAGAAGCATCAGGCCACGTGACAGGTGACAGACACTTCAGTGCATTAACCATTAAGCTCACAAGATGTAGAAAGGCGTAGTATCAGGACCCTCTTCCCTGGTCTTCTGTTTGTCAGACCAATGCCTCATTCAACCCTATTGCCCAAGCAATTTTGCTCATCAATTTGGGTACACCCAAGGTTGGCTAACTGCTCCCAAGAACTTCATGACGTGATGAAAGGGGTCTAGTCTTGACAGTTGGAGAGTACAGCGTGACATTTTCTAGTTCCATCATAATGCCCACTGGTATAGTCTTGCCCTGACATTTTTCTAGCATATGGGGGAACGACTATGATTTCATGAATAGGCGTTCATGCAAGCAGCTTGAAACGAGTTTTCCTAACAATCCCCCACCTGAGAAGGTTTCAGAGCTAGAGAATCTAGTTGAGAAATCAACGAGGGATAAGAAGCAAGCCAAAGATGGATAGGCAACCGACGCCCCGGCCGTTTAGTGATGCATCATCATCAATATCTCATTGGGACAGACTCGTCCGGGACAGACGCATGGACACGTGGAACCCAATGGAATCTAGAGATGTTCTCATTTATTATTTTTCTAATTTTAATTAAAGAGTTGTAATTAGGAAGGCTTTCAAATTTATGTAGGATTCCTATCTAGTTTCCTAGTTTGATCAGGTTTTCCTTAGCCCCTAAGTTTCTTTTATTATTTATACGGTACTGTAAAGATTAATAAACTCATATTTAAGTTAATAGAAGTATTGCAAACATAATCACTGCATCAGCAAAATCCGGTCAACAGCAGGGTTGACCAGTATCGCCGGCTGAAAATTCACTTGCAATTACGGAGCCATTTGAAGTCCAATTTCAGATCCGTTTTCTTCAACGGATTTGTGGCAAGCAGATATACAAATCAGGTCAGTCAAAATTTTAAAATTAGCATTAAAAAAAATGCCTCCTAAGAAGCATGTAGAAGTGGAATCTTCATCTTCATCCATGGAAGCCTTAACCAGCTCCATTGCAGAATTGTCCGCAATGATTACTCAAATGCAAGCATCTCTTGCAAGTATGGAAACTAGATTAGCCAAATAGAAACCAATACGTGTGCGGATAAACACCAAGATGATGGAGAAAATATTCGGAATCAACGAGATCAACAGGCAGTCATCGATCATGGAGTTTTTTTTTTTTTTTTTTTGTTGCTTGAAGGTAAATTTGTATTTAAGGAAGGAAAAAAACTGTGCAGAAAGTTCCCAGAACAGGAAGAAGGCCCAGAATGGGAGGCTTACAAAAACCCCAAACAGGCAGAGAGAAACCAAACAAACAGCAAAACAAAACGAGAAAACTAGGCAGCTAGCCCACCAAAAGAGCACTATACAGCACTAAGAAGTCATCCCAAAAAAAACCAGGATAGGGTTTAAAGGCAAATTCAAATTCGAACATGGGACAAAACTGGCCATTCCTTTCAAACGGTCCAAGAAGATCACCTTAGCTCTCTCCAAGGAAGGCCTCCTAGAATTGTGTTTAAAATCATTCCGGAGGGACCATAAGACAAAGATGGCATAGAAGAAGATAGCAACTGCACATTTTCTTCCTAAGACATCTCCATCAATAACAATAGTCTTCCATCTAACTGTAGCAGAGAAGGGAGGAAAGCAGAGCTCCACATGGACTGAGAAGCCAAAGCCAAACATTGATGGAGATTTAAGAATTAAACTTGTGATTCCCGAATATGATGGAAAATTGAAGCCAAATGAATTTATGGATTGGTTAGTGTGCGTCGAAAATATTTTTGCACATAAACCAATGACTGAAGGCCATAAAATCACTCTGGTAGCAACTTGATTTCACAATTATATTGCGATTTGGTGGGCCAAGTTTAAGGGGTTTTCATGGATCAGGCCAGCCCGGTTGGGCTCAGGCTTGGCCCTTAATTTTCAGTACTCAGGCCGGGCTCAGGCCATTTATTATAGCCTGCTGAATAGATGGGTTGGGCTTGGATACAGTGGCAGAGAGCCCAAGCCCGGCCTGGCCCAGCCCGTCTGAAAAAATATTTCCAAGTAGAAAAACAATATGGGAATCGAACCCCTGATAACTCAGAGAATATAAATGCTTCACCTTTGTCATTGTTAAACTTGCTTTTCTATTTTATAATGTAAACTCTAGCCGGGCTCAGGCTTAATCATCCTCAGGTGGGTTAGGCTCGGGTCACCTAGTTCTAGCCCAAGTCGGGCTTGAGTCGGGCTTAAAGCTAGAGTTTTTAACTCAGGCCAGGTCCGGATATTCCCTGGCCAGGCACATTAACACCCTTAGCCAAGTTGCAAAAGAAGAGAATGAACCAAAACATAGATCCTAGATTCATGGCCACATGTGGGACCCAAGGGAATCTAGAGATCTTATTTTATTATTTTCTAATCTATATTACTAAGGGAATGTATCTTCCTGTCGTTTAACCACAGGGCTCCAGGTGTCAATATCTCCTCTCACCAAAAAAAAAAAAAAAAGGGACTGATAGCAGTGGAAGAGAAGAATAAATAGAGGAGCAGAAGAAGAAAAAAGAAGGATTATCTGCAACTCCATCTTCGTTGCAACAAGAGCGCTTCTCACCTCCGTTTTTCACCTCAAACCAAGTAAGAGAGAAACCCTTCCCTGATTAGAGACGTGCATTGTTTGTTCTTCTAATGTACTGTTTACTATTTGATTTGCGTTGCTTCTTGATAAAAAATAAAATAAAAAAAAATGTATTATCAAGGGGAAATACTTAGGCGTTGATAATACATAGGATTTATGATCTTACAGACATTGATTTTCCTACGTTGAGGTCGGGACATAGGTGGGCCACCCGATGACCCATCTGATCCACAGATTAGAAGGACCCACGAGCAACCCAGTTGGTGGTGGACCCGTGCGAGGTGGGCCCAACAGCGTCTGATCAAAGAGGGGAGAGGATGTGTTTAAGATGACTTAGAATTTCAAACAGTAAAGTATTTCCCAAAACTTCATTTTCTTGCGTTGAGGCCGGGACCCAGGTGGGCCACCCGATGACCCATCTGATCCGTGGATCCGGAGGAGGACCCACGGGCGACCCAATAGGTGGTGGACCTATGCGAGGTGGATACTGTTTGGCCCACCATCCACCGTCTGATTAGAGAGATGGAGAGGACGTGTTTTTAGAAAGATGAAGTGTTTTTAGCAAGATACAATATGCTAATAGAAAAACATTGCTTTCCCAGGTGTGATTGATTACATCTAAGGCAAATATATAATTAAGAAAAAAATATTTGATTTAATTTTGATCAGGTGATCAGCATGACCCAAAGGAAACAAACACAGAATTTGATGTGGAAATGTGTAAAGTATTTGCTTTTTCATTACTCGTGTGGAAATGTGTCTTTTAATATTGTCTGAATTCCTGATTCCAAATGACCCATAATTATCTTATTCCTTGAATTAAAAATAGTATTGATATTATATAGACCAACTGATTCCAAATGACCCAGACTTATCTTATTCCTTGAATTAAAAAATATTATTGATAATACATAGATTAACTGATTTTCCTGTTTATTGCGTTGATTCTCCTGCGATAATTTATGATAATAACTGAACTTGATTCCCTGAATGTTGGATGCAGATGATGTACTATCAGGGGGAAAATCGAGAATCAATAAGATCATCGAATTGTTTTGAGATCATAATACTCGTTAATGTATTATCAGGGGGACCAAAAATAACTAAGTGTCGTGCATTCCTTGAATCCACCTGTGCATTGATAATACATAGGATATATTGATTTTCCTGCGTTGAGGCCGGGACCCACGTGAGCCACCAGATGACTCATTTGATCCGCGGATCAGAAGGAGGACCCACGGGCAACCTAGTAGGTGTGGCAAACCCGTGCGAGGTGGGCTCAATACAATGAATGTAGGGTTTATGATCTTACATAGACGAACTGATTTTCCTGCGTTGATACCGGGAACGGTGCGTTGATACCGGTAACGGGTGTGATAAACTGACCCACCCCATAACTTCCTCATAAAGAAGCCAACTTTGTAGCTCCCCCTCGATCTACTCTCTCTGGGCACAAGCCCTTGGATAAAAACATATTAGGATCGTATTATCTGGAAAAAAAAAAAAAAAAGAGAATTTCCATGTATACAGCGTGTATCAAATTCCGGCCATTGCAAGGGTTAGTTTTTATCTGTAGATTAAACCAAAAAAGAGAGGCAAAGCGTACTTTTTCTCATCCTCTAACTTCTGACTATAACATTTCAATGTTTATTCCAATCTCCTTGCAACTCAATCTATTTTAACAATGGCAAAAAAGATCTCTTCATGAACGGCCCTGACCAACATACACTTGAATATAAGCCGCGTGGTCTTGGGACATTTCTGGACATTTCAAGTGCTAATGTTCTGTATTTTCATTATTTTTAATGACTCTGATAGAACTGCTATTACTAGCTATCATCCCCTTCTTCTTGAGAAATTATATATCTATATATATAAATGGAAATATTTATCAAAACTTTAAAATAAATGAAAAATATAAATTTTATATAAGAATAAAAGTATACAGTTTTTACCTTATTATCATTTCAGTTGCCTCCAATATCCTAATTATATTTTTAGTCCTGCCTTGAAACAAATTGAGGAGAAAGTTTAATAACATGATAATAAAAATTACAATTTTGATCTTAATATATTAGCTAATGAAAAACAATTTAACTACCTAAATACACTGGAAAGTGTATTGTAACTTGCAAGATACCAAAGTTTGAAATGTATAGTGCATTTTTTTTTGTTGATACTCATCAAAACTCTAAAACATATATGAAAAGAAAAAAAAGAAAAAATGAATGAATAAATAAACAAATATTATGAAAAAGGTTTGAAAGTAAGGCACAGCTATTGTTATGTCATTTATCAAGTATAATTTACTTTTGGTGCATTAAAAATGCTTGATAAAATGAAATTGTAATGGTCATCCATATTTACATTTCCTTAATTGATTCAGATTCATGTATCCTTCATGAATTGATTTGATACTTTTCTAATGCATGATAAAATAACCCCACTAGACGGGGTTTTGCATTATGACCCCACTCTTAATGAAAACATCTTATAGATTTTTATCCACAAATTTAAAACTTGATCTCATCAGTTATTAAGAGATGCTTTCATTAGTTGGAAAGACATACACGTCAACCTTTTTGCATGTGTACCTCATAAGATCAAGTTAATAGTTTTTTTATTTTTTTTAGAATACAAGATGAGGCGTTGATTTTATTTTTTAAAAAAATTTACAGATCTGCTGTTCACTATTATCAAACCATCAAAGCTATAAGAAAAAGAGCACCTCACACCTCATACTAGAAGTTGGAAAAAGGCCGGAAAAAGGAGCAACAAATACATCTTCATAGAAAAAGGTAATCTTTTCTCATACTTCATATAAGAATATCAAAATAGATGGAAGGCAAGATGAGTTGTACATTTTTTATTTTTTCAATTTCAAGATCTACTATCCTTTGTTGTATCTTTCTTACTATATATTTTTAAAATTTTCATTCCATGCTTATGTTTAAGAAAATAAAATTTATATTACACAACAATGTAGTTGCCTTGCAAGACCTCTTAACTGTATGGTCCCACTTGGCCTAATTGAAATACAGCCCAAAAAAAACATATATATCTCAACATATTTAGGGTTTTTTGCTTGGGAAAAATATACTATGATTTAATGCCTTTCCATATAAAAAATATTGGAAATAAATAAAAACCCTTTCTAATCAACAAAATTTAACATAGAATTAAAATTTAACGCCCATAACAAAAAATAAAAAATAAAAGGAAAAAGACCAAACTTAGGTCAAACAAAAAAATTAATAATAAATTAAAATTTATATTACACAATAATGTAGTTGCCTGATGAGACCTCTTAACTGTATGGTCCCACTTGGCCTAATTGAAAGATGGAGTTTCAAATAGTCGGCATGAATATTTTGTTTGATATTGTCTGTGTTCTAATTTGTACATATTCTGGACTTCTAGAGGTTAATGTAACCGTTTTACAAGTTCAATTCAGTGTCTTTTAATTTCTATAATTCATACAAATGTGTATATTGTGAACCCCGTGTTATTCAAATTAAGTTTACTTGCTTTATTCTGTTGTTTTGTTGTGAATATGTTTTTTAATTATTTATTTTTACACGTGCCCGAACTTCATTAAACTCCATTTACACCTCACGTAAAGAATAAAAAATCTAGAAAAAAAAATCAAATAAGCAACAAAAAAAAAAGGACTTACAAGTCTACTAATTAAAAAATTTAATAAAAATAATTCGTATTAGTCAATGCATTTGGTGGATCGATGTCCCGTGCATTGCACGGGGTTTTACTAGTTAAAATAGAAGAGTTGTAATTAGGAAGGCTTCCTAATTTCTGTAGGATTCCAAGCCAGTTTCCTAGTTTGATTAGGTTTTTGTTAGCCCCTAAGTTACTTTTATTATTTATATGGCATAGTAGAGATTAATAATCTCAGATTTGAGTTAATACAATTTTCCTTCCATGGGTTTTATCGTGGGAGAGTGTTCTTCATCATGAGATTATTTCTGCGGAAACCATCATTGTGTTGTGGCAACTACGATCCAAATCATAACCATAGCCATAGGATTTGCATCATTAAGACAATAACTCATAGACTGTGTTCTAACAATAAGATTCCATTCCAGCTACAGAGTCTTTGAGCAAGAGGAATATTCGCCAGAGGAATGATGTAGTGGTAGAAGACGGCGAGATCGCCTGAGATGACTGGCTTCATACAGATCTCTCGGTCCTACCAATAAATCATGAGACAGAGGCGTACCATGTTGATGAGCAAGTTGCCCCGCCTGTAAATGATTTCACTGCAATGGAGCATCTTTAGATTACAGCACTGTTATTTCTGGCCATTGGGACTCAATCAAAGGCAACTCCTGTCACTGGGACCGAAGAGCCTGCAGTGACTAATCAGAGGACTATACCATCTTCCAACTAGCATCGCGAGGTGTGCTTTTCTTCATCAGCAGTTGCATCTGGCTAGGAGGGTGAGTACCCGCTTGTTTTATAAACCATTGCGTAGACCTCTCCCCCTTCAGACTCTTTCCATGTGGATGTCCTGACAATTTCAGAACCTTCGTTGATGCAATATCTGACGTTCCTTATTTGATTGTGCCAGATTAGCATCGTGCTACTAATCAAAGTCCAATATTCTTGGGATCGGCCATCATCCTGCAAAGTTGGTTGCTCGAGCATTTGAATTTAAGGTTGTCTGTACCCTCATGTTCGCCCGGTCTTATTGTTTTGTGGCATGTGATTGCATGAGATGACAAAGAAGTTGAGCTCTATCATAAGTACTTCGATTGTCCCAACTCCCAACAGGATTTTGCGTCAATGTGGCGGATCTCCTAAGCATATGCTAATCGTTCTGAATTGCATTGGTCATGTACTCATTTATGGGACCATGCGGTGGTTAACGCAGTAACAATTATGGCATCTTCAGATAATGATGGACCGTTGTTGTTGTGGAACACAAAATGCCCCAGGCTTATGTTGATTGTGAGAGCCAAAGGTGGAGAGGTCAAAGCATCGCCGAAGGAAGCATTGAATTCTAATGCATTGGTAATTTGTTTTCTTTGATTTGGTTTTTCAATTTTTGGTTTAAAAAAGATGTATTTGACCTTTATATTTGGACTTAAATGATTTTTCATTATATTTTTGTGGCGTTAAGTCTAAATGAACATTTTCTAAGGTTGTGGGTTCAGATTTTACTAACCCAGCTATGAACACAATTCATTTTTCTTTTTCCTTTTTTTTAACCTTGTTTCTAAGGTATTTTTGCTCTTTGCAAAGAATAATGCTTTCTTATAGGGGGCGGTAACTTGATTTTTAAGGGACTTAATGCTGGTTCTACGGAATATAATTGTTGACTAGGGCGATATTCCTGCCCCCTGCTTTGAAAAATAAAAAGGGCAGTCTGAAGACAGGCCTCAGACAGCCCTGCTAATACCTGTGTTTATCTAGGCTGGAGCAAATGAGCAGGGTGAAGCGAGCTAGGCGATCGAACAAGGAGCGCAAGGGCAATGAGCAGAAAGGAGAACAAAGGGCAGAGAGAACATTCAAAATGCTACAATTCCAAAATCTTTTGAAAGCTAATAAATACACGCACCTATGAAAAATATATACATGAATCAGAGACACACAACCATTTCCAACTGGGCATCGAATTAGGGCATGTGCGCAAAAGGGCCAGTTTTGGTAAAACGCGCATAACTTTCTATTGAAAAATCATTTTGACGCATGGTCACCAACGTTGTAAAGCTCTCATTCAGAAACCAATAAAACTAATATAGTCCCACAGAAAATAAGGCATGCTTCCCAACGTGCCACAGCATATGACATCAGGCCTTATACGTGGGATTAAAATAGAAATAAGTATCTTAAATCATAAACTAAGATCTATCAATCATAGGCGCAATCAGCATTTTAAAGTACTTTTCCTATGCATAACGATCCAATCATAGGCGCAATCAACATTTTAAAGTACTTTTCCTCAGCATAACGATCCAATCATAGGCGCAATCAACCTTTAAAAGTACTTCTCCTACACATAACAATCCAATCATAACCGAAAATATCAAATCGCATGTTTGCTTTATGCAATGAAACAACAGTGAATGCAATGGAGGTATGGAAACAAAGAAAAATAGAAACAAGTAAATAAATAAATAAAAATAAAGGGGTGGGTGCCAATATTTCATTGAGGGGGATCAAATCTAAATCACCGGATTCACCACGAATCCCTTAGTAAAAGAAGGGTAGCCTATCTTTAATGAAAAT
Source organism: Camphora micrantha (assembly GCA_003546025.1). Lineage (NCBI taxonomy): Eukaryota > Viridiplantae > Streptophyta > Magnoliopsida > Laurales > Lauraceae > Camphora > Camphora micrantha. The sequence continues at coordinate 19,844,692 of QPKB01000008.1, read as the reverse complement.
ATGCATGTGATGATGGTTAAATCCATTCAAAATATGTACAGCGTGAATAGGCAAATATGAAAGCTAACAAGTCCAAAGGCTAATTTCGATAAAAAGATGAGAGGGATAGTGCCGGGTTGCTCTAGGGAGTCCGCTAGGAGGCATGTTGTTGTAACACATAGGGAGCCGCGTAGAAGATGGGGCGGTGTCGGAACGTGTCTTAAGAACAAAGGGTCGCTTAAGTACCGAAATAGTTGATTTGATAAATTGATGGGTGGTTTGGTAAAAACATACATAACTTACAAATAAATCTGTTTTTTTTTTAATGATTATGCAAATAAATAGAAGCATCAAATATAGATATTAACAGAAGAACATGTCTAGCCCACTGCATGAAGAGCAATGATGAAATAGTTGGCAAATGCATGATGCAAAAAAGAAAGAAAAAAAAAATCTTTTTGGGGCTTTCTATAATTTTCTGATTTTTTTTTTTTTTTTTGGATTTTTGAAAATAGGGCCTAAAAGGGCCTAACTACAGGTATATGCACGGAATCCTAATCTTGATCTTCATCTTATTATCCTTATGGCACATTGATTCAAAGCCATCATGAAAGGGTCAACCCATTTATCGCCGCTCTCCTATCCCCGAAAGATCTAAATAAAAACAGAAAAGATGATGTGTAATTAGTAAACTAGAATGCATGTCACGAATGAACTAGATTAAAACAAATATAAATGATAAGGCCACCTTGAAGATAATGTAGATCTAAAGTAAATCAAAGAAAAGAAAAAACCTGAAAATCGCATCCAGAGGTCCTGGGTAAAGAAAAACCTGAAAATCCAATCCGGAGGTCCTGGCTCAACTCTCTAGTTGCCTCTCTCTTCCGTCATACTCTACATATCGGCCAATACATACCGGTATCAGCCATGACTGAACCAATATTTTACTGCTCAGTGCTTTTGGTCTCAACACTGTAAAATATTGGTCGATATTTTCAAATATCGGCTAAAAAATCGGTATCCGCCAATTAAAATATATTATAAGTGGAAGGTTTTGGATCTAATATTGACCATACGTTCTATTTTGACTGGAAGTTATATTTAGTTTTTATAACTGTAGCATGTTCTCTATAATGCACATTCCCACTCATACAACTCTCATCTATCCCACAGTTCCCACCACTTCTAACAAATATGCAACCCACTCACCTATATAATTCTACCTCTTCATGCACTCCCTCTTCTCTCATCAACCACCTATTCCAACTCCCATTTTACTTCTTTATATGAGTCTTTTGCTTTTTTATTTTGCTAAATGACATAGACAATTCTGGAGGTTCAAATAGGAAGTTTGAAACACGAAGTGCGCCTTTTTTTTCTTTTTTTTGTCTATAGTGTATTTGATTTGCATCTTCCAAATGTGGTATACACATTTTTTGCTTGTTTAGTTGTTCAAGATAAGCAAAATCAATTATAAATTTGAATGTACGCTATTCATCCCCTCTCTTTGATATTTAGTCTCTTTCGTAGTTTTTTTTTTTTTTTTTTTTTTTTTTCAAATGATGAATTGTATTAATCAAAGTAGAGTAGTACAAAAGATATATACTGAAGAGCAAAGAGAAATACAATGGAATAGAGCAACCATCCAAAGAAGCAAAAGAGGACAGACAAGTCTCCTAAACAGGCCTAAAGCCCCAAAAAAGAGGAAACCAAAGATTAAGATAATACTACTTCCCTCCTTTTAAATAGCATACGCTCCATAGGCACTCCACAAAATTCTGGCAACACAGAAACCCAGGACACAACAAGGAATCTGGCTCTCGTAGCAACAACTACTGACGGAGAAGAACAAACTTCAAAGCAACGCCCATTTCTCTCCTTCCAAACTGTCCAAATGTTGGCAACAAAAGACGAACGCCAAAGAAGCCTTCCTCTCTTCGATTGAAATCCAAACTTCCAAGCATCAAAAAGTTCCGAAATGGATCGAGGGAGGACCCAGCTATAGCCAAAACAATCCAGGGTAGAAGTCCAAATAGCTTGCGCGAAACTGTAATTAAACAAAAGATGATCCACAGTCTCCTCCGCCGATAGGCATAGTGGACAAGCGTTGGTTAGAACCACCTCACATCGATAGAGGTTATCCATAGTGAGGATGTTGCCTCGAAGAGCTAACCAACCAAACGCCAAGACTCTAGGAGGAGCCTTGGTCTTCCAAAGGTAATCAAACCAATTGTGAGAATTGTGAGTGTTTGACAGCACCGCGAAGAAAGAAGAAACAGAAAATACACCATCCTTTGAGGCAGCCCACACTCTTTTATCATCCCCTTCTACAGGTATAAAAATCTGACCAAGCTTGTCAAGAAGAGTCATAAGGTTCTCTTCTTCCGACTCCGTCAAATCTCTTCTGAAAATTGGACCCCAAAGGACCCTGTCCGCAACCCTATCCATATAATCAATCGCCTTTGCTTGTCTGTTCCTAGGGCAACTGTACAAGTCTAGAAATTGCACCGCTAAAGGAGTATCCCCCACCCAAACATCATGCCAAAAGAAGATGTCTTCACCTGTCCCAACATGGTACCTGGTTTGTGAATCAAAAGAGTCCTTGATGCCCACAATATCTTTCCACCAACTTGAGCACCTATAGGATGGTCCATCAACGTCCCAACGATTCCGTCTCACCCCATATTTGGACAAAAAGTTATGTCTCCACAAACTATTTGACCGATCTCCAATTCTCCACAACCATTTCCCTAGAAGGGCTTTGTTCATAATCTTTAAAGATCTGAAGCCTAGACCACCCTTCCTTTTAGACCTACAAACTTGGTTCCACAAAACCAAATGAAACTTTTTCTTAGTGCCTTATCCTTGCCAAAGAAAATCCCGCAGCAACTTCTCAATTCAACTGACGATCGATGCCGGGCATTTGAACAAGGACATGAAGTACGTTGGAAGGTTAGAGAGTGCCGATTGAATCAAGGTAATTCTTCCCCCGAGAGACAAGTATTTTGCCTTCCATGTAGCCAGATCTGTTCTGCTCTCTCCACCACCGGATTCCAAATTTCTTTGGAAGGCCTCCCAAGGCAAAAGGGCAACCCAAGGTAGGTGGTTGGAAAAGACCCAACCTTGCATCCCATTATGATCGCTATGACCTCCACCAGATGCGCCTCCACCTCGATGCCTATAAGAGCACTTTTAGAGAAATTAACTTTGAGACCCGAAACCGCTTCAAAACACATAAGGACTGCTACCACATTTTTTATTTGCTCATCCTCTGCTGCACAGAAAATTAAAGTATCATCAGCATACTGCAAAAGAGGGACCGTTGGGCCACTAATCGCCAGTTTGAATCCAAAAATCATATCTGCCTCGCCCACAGCTGATATCATACGACTTAACGCCTCCCCAATCATGGCAAAAAGGAGAGGAGACAAAGGATCACCGTAACGTAGGCCTCTCTGAGCAACAAAGTAACCATTTGGAGACCCATTGACCATAATAGAGAATCTTGCGGCTAAAACACACTTCAAGAGCCAACCCTTCCACTTGAGCCCAAATCCCATTCTACACATCAAGTATGATAGGAAATCCCAGTCAACTCCATCATACACCTTTTCCAAGTCTAGCTTACGTAACACCCCTAGCAAGTTATCCTTGTGCCTCGAGTGCAGACACTCATTAGCAATAAGAACCCCATCAAGGATTTGTCTCCCATGCACAAAAGCTCCTTGTGATTGAGAAATGATGGTTGGCATAATTTTTATCAGTCTCGCTGCCAGACCTTAGCCAAGATCTTATATATACTGCCAATAAGTCTCTTTCGTAGTTAAAACTTTATTATGATGTTTATTTCGAACTTATTCATCATTTGCATTTTTTATAAATTTATTAATGCTTAATTGTTTTATGAAGTGATGTCTAAATTTATGAATGCTTAATTTGCAATATAAATTTATTTATTTTTTTAATTTATTGTTATTTTATTTGAATTGAACACGGGTTTTGTGCTAGTACAATCATTGTAATGGTTCATAGGGTTGAAATATAAAAATAAATATAAAAAGAAAGAGGAAGATAAAGAGGGAGGGTGAGTGGGAGAGACACGATTTACTGTTGCATGTTTAAGTTCTAAGAGAAAAAAGGGCGGCAGGGCTTACGCCGAGAAAAAAAGGGGGGGAGAGAGACTCCCTCATCTCCCCTCTTCTCCTTCATTTCCTCTTCTTTTTTTTCTTTTTTTTTTTCCTCGTTCCCCCTGTTTTCTCGTGGGAACCAGAAAACGAAAAGGGGTAAAACCTCTTTGAAGATTTCTTGTTTTTTCAATGTTGTATTGGGATCCGTGTTCAACAAATGCCCTTTTTTTAGTCACTAAATTCGTGGACTCCTCACCACAATGGTCCACATTCTAAATACCCATTCTACTCAATTAAATGCTCTCTCTAATATAAGTCTTGGCCAATTTCAATTCTAATTTTGGAGGGAGCCACTATCATATTGACAGATTTTAAAATCTTGTCAATCTGATGGTGGGCTCGCTCCTATTAGAGTTGAAAAATCTTGTCAATCTGATAATGGGTTGCTCCTATTAGAGTTGAAATTGATTGAGGCCCTATAAGTGTTTGACATCTACTTTTAGTGCTTCGCAGTGGCATTCACTAAAACATTAAAGAAATAGTGGTCAATCTAACAGTGAACCTAACACTAGGTCTTGCCTATTTTCTATCAAAATCATTATTGATGATAAGCACACTGTTATAGGCTAATGAATTTAATCATGCGTCGTGGTTAATTTAATAATGGGCCCAACTCTATTCTAAGTGAAAATTTCACAAAACTAGCATAAAGTTATTTTGTATGATTTGGATTTAGATATGGGCTACACAGACGGATTTATAAATTATGAAGATGAGGCTAAATATTAAATACCAAAACTTCAACAGATTTAGCAATCAAAGATTAGAAAGCGATACAGGATGTTATGACTTAATGGGACAGATATTTAGCTTTATAGTTGCTCCTAATGGGAAACAAAAACTTTGTTTTCTTGCATTTTACAATATTTTGGAATTTTTTCAAATTTTTTGTGGTAAAAAAATTTCACACCGTGATAACCACAAACAAGACCGATGCTGAGGAGTCAACCGCTACCCGATCTTCAAACATGTTCCACTCTCAATCATTGACAAGTGATGACTAGAGGTCGAGAGACCTCTACTTACACTATTGGAGAGCTACACTCCGCTAAAAGGTCTCTCGACACTATTGGAGGGCTACACTCTGCTAAAATCACAAGATTCCACTCAGAAATCCAGTTACACAATTTTTAGGGTTTCCATTTTAAGTACCATCGATCAAAGAGACGGAAAAACAATCACAGAGGCGATAAAGTCGATTATGGTGGGAACCTTTGCAGACTGGCTTAGTCCATTTAATACGGGATATATTGCTAATTCCAGGCCTACTGCCTCCATCACGACGATACACTGTTTATTTCCTATTTTTAATCTATCTTCAGCAAGTACGCAATAGGCCGAAGTTTAAGGGGCAAGTTTCCACTTTACCACCTGGTAGAGGTGGTATAATATCTATTTCCTATTTTTAAACCTTCTAGAATCCTAAGGAATTAGAAAGCCTTGCAGGCCCAATTTACAGTTTACCATTCCCTATTTTTAAGCACGCTTCGGTGCGCCAAATCAGAAGGTATGCCGCCACTTATACCTACAAATATGATATGGCATCTATTTCCCCATTTTAGGCCAAAATCCTAAGTAAAATGAAATTTGGATCCTAATCAGGCCATCTACACTTAAGGACATCTATTTCTAGTCCTAATGGGGTCAAAATGAGGTGTCTACAGGTAATCCCAAAGGGAGACACCATATTGTCGTTTCCCATCGACGGCTTCTCAATGGCTCTCCTTTTGGTAAGATCACGCAATCTAGAGGTCTTAGACTGGGAGACCCATTATCTCCTTACCTTTTATAATTGGTGTCGAGGAGTTGTCTCATCTGCTCATAATGGCGGAAAACGAAGGCGGTATTCATGGGGTTAAAATAGCGAAAGGGGCCCCTAGCACAGCACCTATTATTCATTGATGATAGCCTCATATTTTGTAAGACATCATTGAGGGAAGGGAAGTGATAAATCTACTAAAGGGCTACCGTGAGATGTCTGGTCAACTCATTAACTTTGACAAGTCAGCAGTTTACTTTAGTAATGATGTAAAATAATAACAATAGCTCTAGGAATTAGATTAATGAATAATAATGAAAAGTACTTAGGAAATCCCTTGATAATTAATAGAAATAAACAATCTCAGCTTCAAATCTAATAATGAAAATTAGTCTGTAGAATTTGTGCCTGGTAAATCCCAATGTTATCCCAAGCCGGAAGGAATACCCTTATTAAACAGTCACTACAGTGATCCTTATCTACAACATCTCAGTCTACAACTTCTTGACAAAACTACTAAAACGATTGATAAGATCATTAGGAAATTCTAGTCAGGTGACTAAGAGGGGGAAAAGAAGATTCATAAAAGTAGATGGAGTGGCCCTTGTAAACCAACCAATGAAGGGGGATTAGGAATTAGAGTCTCTAGGAATAATAACCTAGCTCTCCTTGCAAACACCAATGGGAGATGTTTGTCTAACATTGACCTCTTATGTTCAAGAATCCTAAAACCCAATTATTGTCCCAACAAATCCCCATGAGGGGCTAAATATAAAAATGGAAACTCGTGGTTTTGGAAGGGTTTTGTGGATGACATGAAATGTATTCTCTGTTGAAAGCTCGAAAACAGTTGGTGAAGTTGAGATTCATTTTTTAGTTTAAATCGATCCACCATAAGCCACGTAAGCATATGGGGGTGGAACACAACTAAAAAACTCTCAAGTTTGAAATTTAAGAGAGAAAACAAAAACTATCTCAACTAACCGGTTCATTAAGCATATCGGGGTGGAACCCAACTAAAAACTCTCAAGTTTGAAATTAAAAAAAAAAAACACCAAAACAAAACAAAACAAAAACTATCTCATCTAACCGATTCATTGAACCGACTTATTCTTTTATCCCTCTTCGCAACTCCAAAGCCTGACAATCTCCTCTCCCCCTCTGACCTCCTCTTTCCCTCTATCTCCCTCCTCTCTCTCTCCCTTTCTAATCTCTACTGCCTTCTCTGTCTTAAATATTTAGCACCTTGATCATTGGCACCTGCCTCTCACAATTGGTCCGATCTCTCATATCAGAAAGTAGAATAGCAACTGCCTTCTATAAAGGTATGCGAGATTCAAATCCTTTTTTCTTGAAAGGATGGATAAAAGCTTGAGTAATATTGACATGTTGATCAATTGGTATAGGGTATGGACCGAACCTGCAACCATTTTTTTTAAAATTTGCATAGAAAGAAGTCTCTTCAAGCAGAGCCAATTATCTATCTGAATTTACAAATTTATCACAACAGTACATTGGTAGCAGAACTCTTAATGTTGACCCTAGATAGTGGGTAATACCAAAGGATCACGATGACGACAGTCTACATTTAAAATAAAATAAAATAAAAAAATCCAAAACAGAGCAAAACTGCAAGTTTTAGACACTCTCTAGAAGTTCAATCAAAATGCAGCAAAGTAGAAATGAGTCTCTCCTGTTCCACTACACATTAGCAAATGAACTAGAATGCAGTTTGAGCGGCAGTTATCCTATAAATCTGTTACTCAATTCGTTGATCTTGAACAGTGCAAGGACATGTAGGTCCCACAGAGATCATTCAATCCACGCCTTCCACATCAATTGATGTGGCTTCAATTTGTTGATCTTGAACAGTGTAAGGACATGTAGGTCCCACAGAGATCATTCGATCCCCACCTTCCACATCAATAATATTATGAAAACTATAATTAGAAAAATATTAACCAATGCATGAGACTTAACCTGTGCGTCAGACAGGGGCTTCATGCTAGTTAGAGATAATATGGGTTGGATAATTGCCAATCCACCGGTAGCTTAGTTGGTGAGGCACCTCTCGTCCGTAGAAACGACCAAGGATCAATTCTTATCTGTAGCACTAATGGTGAGGGACTTGGGTGAATGCATGTATGGGTGCGTGGGTGAGTACGATAATTGGCACTGGTGAAAATATATCTATCCATAATTGTAATTGGATCCCTTATGAAGAAGGGTTTACAAAACCTTTATCTAATGTGACAGACAAAAAAAATAAAGGTTAAAAATCTGTGAAATGCCAAGGAGGATTGGGATGAAACAACCATTAAAATTACTTTAGTAATCCTAGAGACGTTGAGGATATATGCAAAATATACATCCCCATGCAAAACTATGAAAACAGTTAAATTTGGACCTTTTAAAAAATGGGCAGGTAACAACTAAATTTGTTTATAAGGCAATAGCTAGGAATGATGACAATGAGACTGGTATATACAACCCCATCCAAACTGGAAAGCTATATAGAGACGACCACCACCCCCCCCCCCACACTCACTCTTTCTCAAAAAAAAAAAAAAATCCCCACGCACAAACGAAAAAAGAGGAAAAAAAACAAAAGGATTCTCTTGTTCATATGGAATGCTTGGAGAAAGTTATTTCAGTTAGAGCTTCTATCAACTCTAAGTTAGTTCGGTGGATCCGTTATACCCTATTTGTACTTGGGCCGAGGAGTTAGTGGAGCATGCTCTGTTTCACTGCGTCCATGACAGAGCTACCAGGTTTGGCACCCACACTGGGTTTATGTCCCACAATACTCGAGCCTTGAGTTTGGTGGATTAGTGGAAGGAGTGCTTTGGCTCTTGGCAGCCAAACATCCGCTAAACTCTCAATCAAAAGCATGGGTCATGGATTACTATAAACCTGGAGCAAATGATAAATATGGCTAAAAACCTACTCGTTGGACAAAAAAATAACCATATTAGGATGACGGTCAATACTCTTTTGGTGTAGAACCATCCCTTAGATTTGTGAGCAAGGCAGCTATTGTGATGATCTTATCTGACGCCGCCTTTAGGTTCACAGATGGACAGGCCACATTTGGTTTTATGAAGTGCATAAATGGCTCTATCATTAATGCAGTGGCAGCTCAGGGACCAAAACTCGATTCATCAAAAGAGGAAGAAGCGTGGGTGGTTCTCTCTGCAGTTGACTCTAAGGAGGACTAGAAAAAATGGGTATTTCCAAAGCGCACATTTTGTCGGATGCAAAGGAAGTTCCAAAGCGCACATTTTGTCGGATGCAAAGGAAGTGGTGAAGGGAATCAATGGCTGCAAAGATTGTGCTATCTAATTTGGAAATTCAAAGCTTTGTTATCTTGTTTTGAGACGATGGACATTTGTTTCACTCTGAGATCATTAAAATAGGGAGGCCCAAGTTCTTGAGGGGATCAGATCTTCTACAGAAGGGATGAGATTTTTTTTTTTTTTTTTCTTTTTTCATCATCAACACTTCGGGGGCATTTAACTCCAGAAATATTCTTATTTTGTGATTTAAAGCTTATTTACAAATTAGATAGTTTGGTAAAGCTCTAATTGTATTTCCTAATTTTAGAAGTTATTTACAAATTAGAGCTTTTGCCTTTAAAAAAGAAAATAAGCTAAGGGGGCTCCTTTTTTCTAAAGCTTTTTTAGCTAAAGCAGATGGAAGTGGACAGTACAAAATTTACTATCATAATGATGCAAATGGCAGGTTCTACATTGTGATTTATGAAAGGTGGGCTGCAATTACCTCATGAAATAAGATCCATGCTTTTCTAATTTTATCAAAGACACTAATTGTAAATTAGAACTTAAACCTTAAAGCTTTTATTTTAGACCTTAATCTAATTAGCTCTTAGTAATTAGAATAGAGTTAATAAACAGCCCTTTAGCATAGTTGTTAGTTTCATTTCAGATCCCATTTCGGTCTAGCCTCCAAAACGAAACATTTCGGAGGATTCAAAATTTCGGTGAAACGTTTTGGAGTTACATTTCGAAAACATGGAAAAATAACATTCAAAAAATAAAAAAAATCAAAATATACATATGTGCTAAAAAAATAAAAGTATAAAATATAAAATATGCACTTAATTCATTATGATAAAACAAGATTATAACATACAAGTATAAAATTTAAGCACATTTCTTCCACATAAACTTTGAACACAATTTTCATAACAATAAAAGTTAATTAACTTTAAGATTGAAGTTTAGACTTTGGACACATTCCCCACAGCATTCCCGAAATTTCACCCATTTTGGTACAGAAACCCATGTTTTTTTGCCGAAATTGACAGAATGTCAAACCAAAACCAAAGAGTTATACTATGTTTTTCATTTTGGGTTCATGGCCGAAACAAAGAAAACTTCGGCCATGAAATGAGATTAATAAGGCTGTTCTCTGTTTGCAGTTGGTTTTTTTACCCAAAAATAAAATAAAATAAAATAAAAAAACAACAAACCACACACAAAAAGAGACAGTGCGCGAGGGATCGAAATCTTAACAGTAATACAAAAACTGCACCTAATTATCACGAAAAGTAAAATCACAAAACGATTAACTATATGGCCAAGAATACCAACATTAGCATCACTGCTCGATGGTAGTAATCTACGGCCTTGCTGTACTTTCCCCGCATCAAAAGCCTTTTTCGCTGCCCTCATAATTCAATCTCTTTGCCGGGATATGGCCGTATCCAATGCCGTGTACTCAAGCTCCTCGTGCTCAGAATATTCAATTGGGAAAGCCATTGTACGATGAAGAAGCTGGAGAAAGATGCAAAGTCATTAGTCTTGTAGTCTTGGGAGAAAGGACTGTATTCAGTTCGGCCAATTTTGGTTCGTCACAGTGACCGAACCGAACCACCCCTACAAATCTTTTTTAAAACAAATAAACTGCATAACAGTAGAAGAATAGAGGGGTTTTTAGGGCTTAGAGTTCGTAATTAGGATTTAGGAACTGGGATTTTGGGATTAGGGTTTCGGATTTAGGAATTTCAGGTTTGGGGCGCTTTAGGTTTTTTTAGGAAACCCGTGGAGATTAGGGTTTCGGCGCATAGAGAGAGAGGCCAGGGGAAAAGGCCATAGATAGGCGTACGGCGTACCTGTCTGCCGGAAAGAACAGGGTTCTGGCGGGGCTGGCGGGAGGACGAGCGCGTTGTAGGCCGTGCGACCTCCTCCTCTCCCTTCTTCTCCCTTTCTTCTCCTGCAAGATTGGGCTGGGGACTGCTTGGCTAGAAGGTCTAAAATGCCCACGGTTTTGGCGCTGTTTGCTTATAGGGTCGGGTAGGGTAGGGTAAAATGAAATAAGATCGATGATCAAGAAAAAAAATTTTGAAATTTATTATAAAAGCACAAAATGATAAAAACTTATTTTTAGTTGCACAAAATTAAAAAAAAATTAAAAAGGCAAAATGTTAAAAAAAAATTTAAAGAAAAAATGACAAAAATCATACATTTTTCACTTGATGCTCAATTCTATTTTATTTTACTTCACCCTATAAACAAGGGTTTAGATTTTAGAATTTAGGGTTTTACAAAATCAGGAGTGGACGTGGGCGGATATAAAAAAAGGGACTTGGCATGGGCCCCTATTTTATAAGACAGGTCGGGTGGGTGGCATTTGTTTCTAAATTTCTCTTTGTATATTGTCATCTTGTTTTTCATGAACATAATACTGAATCAAAAGTATTTCTGATTGAAGGCCAAACCAAAATTGGGTCCTAAATAAAATTAACAACTGTGAAAAGTAAGGGTGTACACGAATTGGATTGAATGCTGATTAGGCCAAATCCGTCACCAATCTGTTACTTACGAATTAATGAATTTGGAATCCATCACCAATCCGTGGCTGTTAAAAATCCACAGATCGGATCGGATTAATCCGTTCAATCTGTTGAATCTAGCGTTAAAGAAAATTTAAAGAGCATGCTCTCAAGCTAGGGTGAAATTTGGTCTAGGGCTTCATTTGTTATACTTATATATATATATATATATATATAAGTGAATTACATTTTTATCCCTGAAGTTATTTCTTCTTTTATATTTAGGCCCCTCAAGTTTTCATTTATTTATATTTAATGTCAACGGATCGGATCAGATTGAATCCACGGATTGAAGGTGAAATCCATCACCGATCTGTTGCTAATAGATTACAAGATTTTCAATCCGTTACTAATCCATTTACCTTCAATTTGGTTAAAAATCCGCAAATCGAATCGGATCGGATCAATTTTACAGATCGGCGGATTTTTTTGTACACCCCTAGCGAAAAGGATGTATGGAGATCATACTCACAGCAAGAGAGATGATCTGATGACTAAGGTTAAATATGGGAGAAGCTACACATTGAATTAGGTTGGGAAGTTACTAAATTGGACTGGACTCGACAAAAGGGCAAAGCCTTATAGCCTGTTTATTTCCTAGACTTTCTGAAAAGAATTCCACACATTGGGTTTTTTTTTTTTTTTTACAGGAACATCGTGCCCTCCTAGCATTTGTAAATCCTATATTTCTTCACAAGCATTTTAAATTTTACCAACGGGAAAGGTCCCAAATGACCTTTGAGAAATCAGGAATTCCACCCTATATGTTTTTTGTGAAATCTCTAAATGCTCAAGTTCAAGGGAACATCTAGCAATTCCACTATTTTGGGAATTTAGGAAATCCCAAAAATAAGAATTCCTTGAATTCTACTAAAGAAACAAGCCCAAAGTCCATCTTTTAGACCCATATTTTTTGTATGGGTCTAAGGCCTAGGTGCTGATGGGACAAAACTATGCCAATGCTTCCATCCATTGGATCTTAATATTGTGAAACTATGGAGTATTCTACTTATATTTTAGGGCAAAACTACAACTACTATTCTATTATATTTTAGGACAAAATTGCAACCCAATGTCGCTTCATTGGAGTTGCAAGTGCAGCGCTCGCATTCCCAAAACCCAAACTCTTTTTTAGGTGGTTTGTTTATACGGCCTAAAGTATGAATATATATCTGAATTTTGATTTTACAGTTGAAGTGCAAAGGAAAGCACCATGTTACAAACGAAGGCAAATAACTATGATTTATGACTATTGGGACTTGTTGATGTACTTATTTCATATGTAATTAGAACTTATGTTTATTTGGTTGGAATTTGGTTCTATGATTGGTTTTGAATTATGGGCTAGAATTTTTGTTGGGATTTATCTAATTGAAGGTTGTAAGAATGGTTTGAATGATTAAGTATGAAATTTGTATGATTTGTTCAGCACCCATTTAGTTTATGAACGGTCTGAATGTCTATATCTATATCTATATCTATATCTATATCTATACTATGATTTCTCCTCTGCTTCCTTCGCTTTCTTTCAACTGCTTCCTCCTGCCTCCCCATCCCTTCAGCTGCTTCAGCAATTCAACCTACATGTCTTTTGACGTCCGTGACTTAGATGCCATGTGGAGAGTACAAACGTGAGCTTGAGTCATCCTTTCTCTCTCTCTTGTTCCTCTCTTCTACACTCTTCCTTCGAAATGAGTAAGATGAAAAGAATGAGAAGACCATGGAAAGGAATGAGATGAAAAGACCAGGGGAAGGATATATCACTACAACAAACTGTACATTTCCCGATACTATTTGCCGACGCAGTGAAAATTTGCATTGGGAAAAGCCTTATTTCCAACGCATATTTCGATTGCGTTGGCAAAAGTCACAGAAAATGCTACTTTTACCAACACAAGTATGATTTTTTACCAACACAAGTAAGATTGCGTTGGCAAAAACTACGGAAACCACATTGGCGCCAACAAAAAAAAAAAAAAAAAAAAACCCAAAAGAGAGGGAAAGTTTTGTCAACGCATGTTTTTCTAATGGTGACGCAATAATGTGTTGGCAATTGTTTTGCCTACTGGCGACGCACAAGTGTGCGTCAAGAAATGTCTGAGTTTTTATTCATACCATTGCCGACAAATGAGTTGCGTCTGCAAAGCCTCATCTTTGACAAACTTACCTTTCAGTGAAAATTTGCGTTGACAAAAGTCACAAAAAATTGCTACTTTTACTGATGTAAGTAAGACTGCGTTGGCAAAAGCCATAGAAAAACTTTCCCGACACTATTTGCCGACGCAGTGAAAATTGGTGCTGGCAAAAGTCACAGAGAACTGTTATTTATACCGACGCAAGTAAGACTGCATTGGCAAAAGCTGTGGAAAACCTTTTCCGACACTATTTGCCGACACAGTAAAAATTTGTGTTGGTAAAAGTTTTATTTCGGATGCATATTTGGACGGCGTTGGCAAAAGTCACAAAAAATTTTTATTTTTACCGACACAAGTAAGACCACGTTGGCAAAAGTTGTGGAAAATATATTGATTGATAATTATTTTGCCTACTGGCGGCGCACAAGTGTGCGTCCGCAAAGCCCCATTCAGTAAAAAAATTTTCTGCCAAAATAATATGAGCACACCGTTTTAATCGCTTTGATTTATTCTCAACTCTCTGCCTCTTCCATTTTATTTTATTTTTTTAATTTGGGGGGCAACTACAATGGCTTCTAGTGGAGTATGTTGCGAACTTTTTTGGATGGGTCCCACTCGTGCCCATATATGGATAATTAGAGTTGTTCAAAATGATTAACTTATTTATTTATGGGGTATCAAAATTATATTGCAAATATTGTTGGCAGATGATAGCCCTACCTAATGTCCTTCATCACAACACCATTTGCTGGTTATTATATATATTAAAGTAGTTGTTTCCCGGTTCAATTTTGAGCTTCTAAGCCCAAACGCAATTGAAATGCTTCAATCTCTCATATTTCTAACATATTTGAGTACGTTTTCAGTTGGAGATGAAATCAGATGAATGTTGAACATGATTTGGGTTTGGTAGAAAATAATTTGCACCAAGTTATTTCCAATTGGATTCGGAAGTAATCAAGCAAACGTGGGTCTGTTAATAATTATTCTTTTTATTCTAAAAAAACATTATTTTGAGACCTAAGTTTGATTTTTCATTTATATTTCTGCATGAAGGATCCATGAATATGCCTGATCTTCTTTTCTGGGTGAACCAAAATAGTAGGTTTGATTTCCATTCATCTTATGCATTTTTTGATAAAGTAATAGTTACCAATTTTAAAGTCTGAAAATAGGAGTGTGTTTGGCATCTAATCTGTGTTGTCCTTGATTTTGTGCCGAAATCAAGATATGTTGAGCCCGGATTGTGCTTAGACCGATCTATGCAAAACTTGTTTGGTAATATTGACTTAAATTGTTCCATTGAAGGTATGCGTTGCGGAACTTGTTTGGTAGCAACAAGGTGACCCGTTTTCTCCTTTCTTGTTCACGATTGTGGCGGAGGCCTTAAGCAGCCTTTTCAATATAAAAATTGTAGATGTAGATGAATCAAACCAGTTATAGCAAGTGCATCCAAGTTCAAAAACATGCTGGGTAATGAATTTGGAAATCAATAGAGTATGCATGACAAATTTCCAGATTTCAAGGTTTTCAAATTAATGCATGAGTATGTGATCAGATGACAATGAAAGTGATAGGGCATCCATCAAATTGCAATGCAGTCCCTAACACGCTTGCTATAATAAACATACAATACGAGTTTGGAATTCAGAAAAAAATCTTAAAAGCATAGAACAATAGAACTAGATTTAGTGATTTATCATTGTTGGCAAAAAAGATTGTAGATATAGATGAGTTTCATATTTGATGCGCCCTTTTCAATATATAAAAAAAAGATTATATTTAAGTTAGTGAATTATGATTAACATGTATTATCAGAAAATACCTACATATTTTATCAAAACATACTCACTTATATTATTAAGAAAAAGACAAAACCAAATCAGTAAACCCTTAAAGAAGATTGCTTTAAAAATAATAAGAAATAAGTAGTTATGGAGAAAGACAATCTATGAGAGAGACATAGTGGGTGAGAGAGTTAAGAGTACCTGATATTAAAAAGCGTTGGTGGAGACTGAACTCCTGGTAAAGAAATTTTAATATGGCAAGAGAAACATTAGGAGATAATTAGCGAAAGGTCCCTAGAATTGATGTAAATATAAAAAACAAATCTATAATTTCCATAATATACAATACCAAAATATAAGTTTCCTAATTTGTTATCGTGATCAAATTACTTGCATTGAAGCCATATACACCTTTGTACTCCATGCACCACTTGAGTTAGTGGAAAGGATTTTCCCAATCATCATTTTTTAGTTATAGTGTGCAAGGAAAAAGGGTCGTTGGGGTTTCTGTAGATAATATCACTACATTTGCCTCTACTTCTCTTGGTATGGTACTAAATATATCTTGATATAATAATAATCTATAAAAAGGATAATGAGAGAGAGAGAGAGAGAGAGTATTAACTGTCATCAAAGCCTGTGATTTGAATTTAAAGTTAAGATGATAAATCTTAGCTCATTAAAGATTACGTTAGAAAATTAAATTCTCCACCATTATAGAAAATTTAAATGAAGAGAATAAGGGAGGAGATTTGGAAAGATGTGGTGCGCAGGCTCAATAAATAAAAATATAATGAAATTATGATTTTTTTTCTTTGAGATGTTATTGGAAAAGAACAGATTTTAAAGAAATGTATAAATAATTTATATTTATTATATATATATATATATATATAACTTTAATAAAAAAAGAAAAACCAACTTGGTGGAATCACATAATGTAACATCTAAAGGTGAGCCTCATATCCTAATTCCTTTAAGGTGTATCCAATTGGACAGTGGGACCTTGCTGATGTGGCATTCCGAGGATCCTTAGTGGGGTAACATGATGTAAAATCTAAAGGTAGGCCCCATATCAAAGTTCTAAAGGTGTGTCCAATTGGGCATTTGGACAGTAGGCTCTTGTTGATGTGGTGTTCCAAGGAGCTTTGGTGGGGCACATGATGTAATATTTAAAAGTGGGCCTCTTATCTTAGGGGGATTCTGCGACGGGTCCCTGAACATTTCACTTTATTGTCTTAGGTCCACAATCTTTTCTTATAGTGTGATGGTCATTTTTCCAAATTTGAAAACCTAAAATGTCTAATTTACCCATTCTTCAAATCATATCCCATGATTAGTGGGATAAACCATTAATAATGGTCAACTACCATTAAATTAGGCACGATTAATAAAATTCCACTAATGAGATTTTCAAATAAATTTAAAAAAAACTCAAATAAGTTAAATGAATTTAAAAAACCCAAATAAATTTCAAAAGAAAGCAAATAAATTTCAAAAAATGAAATAAATTTAAAAAAAAACACAATAATTTTTTTTAAAAAATCAATAAATTTCAACAGAACGCAGATAAATTGAAAAAGACACAAATAAATTTCAAAAAATATAAATAAATTTCAAAAGATGAAAATCAATTTCAAAAGATACAAATACATTTCAAAAGATCCAAATAAATTTAAAAATAATATAAATAAATTTCAAAATGCTCAAATAAATTTCAAAATAAGTAAATAAAATTAAAAAACACAAATAAATTTAAAAAAACACAAATACATTTGCCAAAACTAAGACATCGCCGGATTTCTAAATTAACGAATAATGTGGCAAAAAACTCAAGTCTTCTTGTCAAAAACTCAGTTAAATTTATTTCGAAAAATACAAATAAATTTCAAAAGACATAAATAAAATTCAAAAACACAAATAAATCTGCCAAAAACTCATATAGACTTGTTTATAACTCAGATAGATTTATTTCAGAACTCAGATAAATAGCCTAAAAACTCAAGTCTTCTTGTCCTTCATCATCTCGGTGCCAAAGCAAAGCCTTGTCCAGAGTGTGGAGATAGCCAAACTATTCGAGGCAAGGGTCCTTCAAACGGGTTTGTTCGTGATCCTACCCTTACCTGGGGGCTGAAATGGGCGAGTTGGTTTCATAGGGCCGGGTTGGTGAATTTAGGAAAACTTTTCAACTTTAGGAATTAACTTAGTTGCTGCTTGTGTAGGCTAGTTTCCTTTCGTTTCTCATTTTAAAAAAATAAAAGAAAAAAAAAGGGAAAAACAAGAAGAAGTGATTCCAAAAATGGACCAATTAATATCCACAAACATGAGGAGACCAAATTCTGGACAAACCAATGAGGGTAAAATCAATAGTGATAGCCCAAAGAAGTCCTGGTGTGAGTACCTACACCCCACAGATACGAACCCATCAACTTACATTAACTCATATACAAATAAGTGGAGATTTTATCAAAGAAACTCCGATGATGCTTCAAATAATCACAAATCCCTACGGGAGTTGCGTGAACAAGAATGGAATGAAAATATACATCAAATAACTTGTTCGTTGGAAATAGGTTTCACATATCGGCGAAAGAGGGCCAATCACTATGGTCATGATTACAATGAGGAGTGCATGGAGGGTATGAATGATAATGGAAGATGATCAACCAACAAGGGTCCCACAAGATTACTCACCCCCCACACACTCATTCGCTCCTTCAAATATGAATGTGAAAATTCAATGGCAAGCGGCATCAAATGCAAATCAATGGCCTTGCCACGATGAAATGAGTAACATGAGTAGCCTAGGCAATCAGGCGCTTGACTACTGGAAAGATGGGTTTGATATAGAAAATTCTTATCTCCAAGATTTTACTCCGGGTGGGTCGTATGATTACCCCTCACAGGATATTTCATATGCACCAGATTCTTCCCCTTGTTCATATGCACCTAATGACTCCACACCGCCTGAATGATCATATGAACTACTGCCACCACCACGCTCGGAGGGATCCTTGGAAGACACTTTAGCCAGATTCATCACGTTCACGCAAAACACCATGCAATCCATACAGAGCAATGAACAATCCATGGAAAGACTAATGACTTCAATTAGTCAAACTGCACTTCAAATGAAAAAAGTAAATGACACCCTTGGCAATGAGAATGGTTTTCAACATGATGATCCATCACTCATTGAAAATCCGACGGATATGGATTGCGCAAATACGCAGAGGATATCCAAAGGTGTTTCCACTGGATGATGGTGCGCTGCATGAATCAGATTATGAACCCTATGAGCCAAATTCCTCCGACCCTCACTTGTCTAATCCGAAGGAGAATGTGGACCCCTTCGAAGAAGATACTGTGCCCTTCTATGTTGATCCTTACTTTGGGTCCAATTCTTCTGATGATTTTGGCGTTGTAGATTTCTTAGAAATTGATTTTCCCATGATTGATGGACCCGCGAATGCATCCAATGAGCCCCAAATGCAAGATTACTATTGGGAGGATGACCCCATTTTTCAGATTTCTGATTCGGACAATGTGGGATCCTTGGAATCATGTACTGAATTCTTCATGAAATCTGATGATCCGACCATAAGAGAAATTGCCATCACATTTCTTGGCCCTCAATGTAATTCAGAGAAACATTTGGAGTTAAAGGATTGTGGTCCTTTTCAGACCTTCGAGTCTAACACTTTGGAATCATTTGAGCCCATGCCTATGGACATTGTGGAAATTAATTCAAAAGAACTTGCGGCATGGGAAGACATGGGGCCATCCAGTTGTTCATTGCGTCCTCCTCTCCTTCCATTCAAAGACCCATTTTAAAGGGAGGAGGAATCATTTTTCATGGTGGTCCTTTTTCCACACATTTACAACAAATATCATGCGGTTCTTATGTTCAATGTGCTTCATGTTCCCATAGTAACATCTCTTTCTGTGCTTCTTGTGATTTGTGTGGAGGAAAATTTCATCTAGGATCCGGGTGGATTCATGGTTTCAGCTCAAGTAGTGTAGGATTTTCCTTTCTTTTCATTGTAGATTATTCTTTTTATGTTAGTAGAGTAGCTTCTTTCCCTTTTGTTTTTCTTTGTTTTGTCTCACTATGGACAGAGATCGAAAAAGCTACATCTTCAGGTGACTTCTTCCCCTTTACCCTCATAACATATATTTACTTTTTGCACCACATGCATGTCATCGAGGACGATGTTCATCTTAGGTTGCAAGCACACTTGTCCATCTTTAGACAAAAGTTTTACACAATTTGTTTTTTTATTTAAAAAAAATTCAAAAAAAAAAAACAAAAAAAATTGGGAAAAAGGAAATTTCGAGAAGATTTTTATGAAACAAAGATACATTGAACTTTGGAATTTTTGGTGCTTTGGGCAAAGAGAGAACAATGGTTTACTGTTTTGTTTAAGGAAAGAGTTTTTGGATAAGTGCTGAATTTTGATCCCTCACTTTTACACAGTCTGTATACGTTTTCAAGTTTTTTGAATGTGAAGCTATGATTTTCGTTTTCTTTGATGATTTGATTGAAAATATGATGGAAAACCGACTCTTAGTTTTACAGTTTCCTGGTTCATCTGGCTTTGTTGGCCACAGAGCCGTTGAATTAATTTAGGCACATGGAAAGTACTGCCTATTGTTGGGGAAAGCAAAAAAAAGAAAAAAAGAGAAAATAAGAAAAAAAAAAAGTATTGAAACGAATAAAAAGTTGTGTGACTAGTTTGGGTTCGTAGCCTTTTTAACCCGAGCCAGTAAGCCCGTAAGGGTATTTACATACCCAATGCCCTAAAGACATCTGTTTTGGGAGTTATTGGCTTAATGCTCGTTACATGAGTTACTTAGAAAGCTTAAAGGACCTAAACATTGCATAGTCACATGTGTGTGTTTAAAAGAAAAAAGAAAAAAAAATTTGCGGCCTTAAGAAAATAGTAGTGCGAAAGCCGTCATGGTCGCCTTGAGAGGAAAATTATTTTTCGTTGCTAAGGTTAGTTGGTCCAGAATTTTGGATTGAAAATTGTTTTCACAGAAATCTTGGTGGATCATTTGAAGCTTATTTACTTTTACGTATACACACTATTTTACCGTGCACGATCAAATTAGCATGAATTCAAGAATTTCAGACCAAAAGATGGGATTTGTGAACCGAGTTTCAAATTTGCCTTTGCTTTGAAAATTTTGAAAATCAAGAATATCTGGTGTTTGCAAAACTTTTTTTGAAAAAGTTCCTTTGATTTAAAAAAAAAAATGAATTTTGTGGGTAAATTCACTGCAAACCCTCACAAGGCACAACTCGTACACTAGAGGAAACCTAGGGGTTTAAGGGCTTACTGCATATGCTAAATGCAGTCGAGAGTGCCAGCGAAACTGGCGTTGCATTCATTTCCGTTTTCATTGCATTTCATTAGTTTTAGGATAGATTATGTCATGGTGGATTCCTTATTTTATACGCAGTTTTTGCTAGGGACTAGCAAAATGCTAGTTGGGGGTGTGATGAGTCCTGAAAAGCGCATATTTTCATACATATTTTGGACTATTTTAAGGGCTTATTGATATTAAAGAGATTTATTTAGTGTCAAATCATGTTTATATGCATTTAGAGTCCATTGTAGTGCATTCATGCATAATTTACTCAAAAATCACACTTTTTGCATAAATTCATGAAACTTGCCATTTTTGGAGATTTATTTTTGAAAAATCAGTAATTTTGGGTGCATCAAGTAGGGTCCCCTGCATCGTCCATTTAAATCCCTTAAATAGAATTATTCTTGAATCTATTTATTTTAATTTGTGTAGGAGAAATCAAAAATGGGACCCACATTGGTGAAATTTGAGAGAGATCAAGAGTATGACATCTTTCATGGTGGACCCACATATCTTAGTATTTTTGGAGAGTTTGAAAAGTCAACAATGGAAAGCTAGATTTGTAATTTCAAGGTCAAGAAAGGAAACTTCAGATTTGGTAAGATCTAAGTCTTACTATGTTTGAAAACTCAAAAATCAAGAAAGAAATGCAAGAAAGAAAAGTATGCTAAAAGAGTTGACTAGTCAATCAAAGAAGTTTGGAAGCAAACCAAAGATGGAAGAGGAGTCAAGAAACAAGGAAAGAAAGATCTCAAGATCTCTTTGGACGTCCACATGGGTCCCACACACCTCATTGCACAATTAACATTCCATATGTGTATATTTATTTTCGGATTTTTCAGAGGCAGCAAGATTAAAATGGAAATAACTCTGAAGTGCAATCTATACACTGTTGGAAAGCTCTTTTCGATTAGATATCTTTAGAACCAAAGATTGTGTCAATCGGAGCTAAAACGAGAAAGATATGGCCTCTGGAAGTTAGTGCTATAATTTCTACTCGGGATTGCAATTTTGCACATGGAAAGCACAAAAAAATCTCTCACTCACCTTGCTATTTCTTTGAAGACTTGTTAGCCAAGGAAGGGCTTGCCATACAAAGAAGATTGCATGCTACAAACTTAAAGCAAAGAAGGAAAAAAAAGGAGCAAAAATCTATAAATTGAATGCATAAGCATCCATCTCCTCTCATGCTTGAGAATTGCTCACCTCTCACTCTAGAGAATTTTATACCATCTCTCCCTCTCCAATGTGAACCTGAAGAGTGTTGATCGAGAAAAGTTAAAAAAATCCATGTCTGAAATTTATTTATTAAAAAGCGAGGATTTATCATTCTCAACTTGGATTGACAACCCAAGTTGAAGAATAGGACCTTAGGTTTGCACCTCTAATTTTCTTAGACCCTCAATTGAGAAGAATTAAAAGAAACAACGTACCACTTTTATATTTCAGTTTTGTTTACCATCTTTGATTTGTGCACACTACCCTTATTTTTAACACCTCACTTTTAATTCATGCACCTTTTATAATTCTATGTCACACAATTTTGTTTAGATTTGTTAATTGCTGGAAAGTGCATTACATTCATGCATCATTGTAGTTTAAATTCCAGTCATTAAACTTAGTTTTAGGTTGCATTACATTAGGAAAAACCATGCATAAAAACAGCCCTGCATACTTAATTTTCTAAACTTAGAATTTTTTCAGCATCTCATAGCATGCATCACATTGCATTACTAATTTTCTAATTTATGTTTCTTTTGTTTCTACTTTAGTTTCTTAGTTTTATTTTTGGTACATTTTATTATTGATGTTCTAACTTGTGTGCTCTTTTGTAGCAATTTTAGTTTCTTTTTTTTTTTTTTTTTTTTTTAGTTTAGGATTTTTAGATTTAGGAAATTTTATTTTTGGAAATATATTTAATTTTAATTTAAAGTAGAAATGATGGTTGTAATTTTCTAATTTGTTAGGCGAGATTTAGATTTTTAATTTAGAACAGGTACAAGTTGAGAAGGAACCTTAATTTACATTGTTCCCTGTGGAGCGACCTGGTCTCACTAGTTTATTACTACATCGCGGCTCTACACTTGGGGTCCGATCAGCAGGTCTCAAGTATTTTTTACAAGTGGTGAGCAAGTTCAAGTAGTGCTAGTCATGCCACATCATCAAAAATTGAATGGACTGGATCGATGGTATTTTGTATAGCTAGATGTCCTAGATCAATTGACAGGCATTAACAACCAGTAGAAGATACAACCAAGATGAGCATGCATTAATGGGCCCACATGAATAATTAGGCACACCCATGTAGCAATTGGATGGTCTAGATTGCCTTGCACTCTTTTTATGGACGAATGAGATCACTATAAGATAATCTATATATCTAAATCCCAGATTTTTTTTTTTGTGCTTTATTTAGATGATAATGTCTCCTACTATTAAGAAGAGAGCATTAGAGAGAGTTTTGGAGAGATTTTAGGAATTTAAAGAGATATTATAGGCCTCAGAAAGAAAGTTTTGGAGATTTAAAATGCATATACAAGTATTCCATGTATTAGTGAGAAAGGATTGTTGGATGAACCTAAAGCATGCATTCTTTTTTTTTTTTTTCTATATTTCTTTGAAAGGTGAGATTTTTTTAGGATGAGGTGGCACCCCTCACAGCCCACCTCCCCCTTTGCTTTAATATATATAAAGGTACATCGTGACTTGTATATTTTTAATGAAAGACATTCTTTAAAAATAGTAATAAAAATTAATTGAGTTAGAATTGTTATCTTATAATGTCATAATTTTAATTGGTAAAGAAAAATTCTAAACTTATGTATAAGGGAACTAAGATCATCTAGATAAACATTCAACAAACAAAAATAAAATTATCTTAGTTCCAACACCTTGACAGAGCATTTCTATTCAGTGGCAAGGTACATCATTACATTTTCATTTAAGAAAAAAAGGTACATCATTACTTGTATATTTTTAATGAAAGACATTCTGCGAAAATAGTAAAAGCCCATGAAAAATGCCTGTCCCTCATCAAAACAAGAATACAAATGCATGTTAGTGGGCTGCATGCATTCACATACTATAGGAATGCCCAAATTCTTTTGTCATGTTATGTAGCCTTTCAAGTGCTAGGCAATATAGTTAAGGTTTGAATATCGAGCTATCTTCCTAATTGTTCCGAATCATTAACCAAAGGATTTTTAAAATTGGTATTTCTTTTTTCTATTGCATCTTGTATCATGTGATATTAACGTGTCTGCCTGGTCAAATGAGTATATCGAGCTATCTTCCTAATTGTTCCGAATCATTTATCAAAGGATTTTTAAAATTGGTATTTCTTTTTTCTATTGCATCTTGTATCATGTGATATTAACGTGTCCGATTGGTCAAATGAGTATATCGAGCTATCTTCCTAATTGTTCCGAATCATTAACGAAAGGATTTTTAAAATTGGTATTTCTTTTTTCTATTGCATCTTGTATCATGTGATATTAACGTGTCCGATTGGTCAAATGAGTATATCGAGCTATCTTCCTAATTGTTCCGAATCATTAACTAAAGGATTTTTAAAATTGGTATTTCTTTTTTCTATTGCATCTTGTATCATGTGATATTAACGTGTCCGATTGGTCAAATGAGTATATCGAGCTATCTTCCTAATTGTTCCGAATCATTAACTAAAGGATTTTTAAAATTGGTATTTCTTTTTTCTATTGCATCTTGTATCATGTGATATTAATGTGTCCAATTGGTCAAATGAGTAAATCCCTTCTAAACATCAGAAGATTACACAATATGCTTTTAGCACTGCCTCTTTAGCTCAGTTCCTTTTTTTGGTGGTTTACATGCTGTATCTATAATTTATTTCATTCTTGTTCCTCTTCAGGCAAAGAAGGCTAGGGATAGGGTTTATGACTCCAGCATCCCTATAGACATGGCATCATGAAGGTTGCCTGCTACTATTGCTAACTGCATTCTGAATAGCTAATCAAAGAAACACCACTGAGAATATATCATTTCCTTATCTCAGGTTTGCTAATTTTAATGTTGCTTATAGTTTCTCTTTTCATGAACCCTATCCCCATCTCTGGTTAATCTAATTGAGTTTTTCCTCTCTAATGACTCCCTAGATAAAGATACTTGAAACAATGCATTTTATGTGTAACTGTGTATTTCTCTCACTTACAAAAGTGATTGACAGAATTTGCCTGCGTATCTTTTGAAAGTTGGTTCTGGCTCTTAACGAAGATGCAAAGGTACTGACAGCATTTAATGAGATTCTTTGAGGATAGTTAGTATTCTTTGACGATAGATAGTGACTATTGTTCTACAGTAAGACCTTCAATTTTTGTTAATCATTTGATGTAATGGAGTGTATTGAAAAATGTGAAGGGCTACAGGTTTGGACATAATTGCCTATCTAAGAAGGCAGTGCAAGTTTGCAACTTTCCTACTCCATAAAAATACTCTTAGGCCACCTTGTTTGTTTGCAGTAAAACACAGATAGTAATTGAATATCCATGGTGGTTAAAAATGAAGATCAAATGAGGATCAATTAGTATCTTCTTCTGATTCTATTTCCCTAAATAGCATAGAATTAAATCTGAGGTATGTTTTAGTAAATTATGAAAGAAACTGGGGCTTTTATGCAAAAGCCTTTAGGGATTAAAAAAATCGTCGATGGAAGGATTTGAACCTGCGCAAGCAAAGCCCAATAGATTTCGAGTCTGTCTCCTTAACCACTTGAACATATCGAAAACACTTGATAGAATTTTTCTATTTTCTAATTCCTTATCTTTTTTGAGAGCCCATATATATATATAATCAAACCATGATTGAGTAACTTTATTTTAGCTAGAGGGTATGAAATGGCTTACGAGTCCCTACTAATGATGCGCCCTACCATGCATGGGTTGGTTCCTTCTTGTTACCTGAGAATTCATTCTATATTTGAGGCTTGTTTGTGTAATACTGTAGAAGAATGAAGAATGGGAAGCTGGTTAAAATCGCACAAATTTTTTTAATTTTCCATGTAGTCTTACTGGGCAGAATAACAAAGCAATGCACAAAGCGGAACTAATAAGAGTTCTATTTCGATGGAAAATACCTCTGGACAACCCTGCCCTTTGAACTTATTTGTAAAACAAAAGGATTCCATGCTCTACAGGTTTTTATTTTACTCAAGTGAAGTGTTAGATAGTAGGCGAATACCATAACCATAAGTAATAGTGCCATGAACATGTCGCAAGATGCGTTTCACTAATTGGAAGTTAAAATTTGTGGGGCTGTGCATGAACTGACACACGTAATTGACATTGAATGAGATGCCAGGGCCGGTGAATGTAAGGTAATAAAGACCACCAACAAGATTCCAATAAAGATGTGGTTCTTTAAACAACTCATCATTAGAAAAGCATGACTGAAGCTTCTGAACTGTGGGTGTGAGACTCGGTTTGCAATCTTGCATTAGAGCTCTTTCCAGAAGCTCATGAACATATATGAAAGTCTAAATGGACAGAACTTTTGGGACCGGTCTATGGACCGATCCCAAAGTTCCCATCCAATATTTTGATGGGAACTTTGGGATCGGTCCACAGACCGGTCCCAAAGTCGGTCCATCTATCACAGCTCTAAACATATTTAGCCTGATTTAAGAAAATTCCACCGGGAAATTGATGAGCTTGAATACCAAGAAAATAATGAATGTACCCAAGATCTTTCATAACAAACTCTTGGTTTAATTGTTAGAGCACCCAGGTAAGAGAAGAAGGGTTATTTCCAGAAACCTAGATGGCTGCTGCATAAAAACTTGCTCATTAAGATGCCCATTGAGGAAGGCATTTTTAACATCAAACCGCCTTATGTCCCAATTATGAGAAAAGGGCAATTGTTAAGATTACCCAGATAGAGGCTGGCTTAACAACTGGTGAGAAGATTTCTGAAAAATCAATGCCCTCGACTTGATTAAATCCCTTGGCAACAAGTCGTGCTTTCAACTGTTCCAAAGAAACATCTGCATGGAGTTTTGTTAGATAGACCCATTTACACCCGACAACATTCATATGGGACTCCCTAGGAACTAAACTCCATTCTGATGTAATGCATCAATTTCTTCTTTCATAGCAAAGACCCACCTGGGGTGCTTGAGCGCAGATTTAACTGGTCTTGGTTCCTTGGGAATAAGTTCTGCAGTAAGGACATAATCTGAAGATGAATATCATGGGTTAGGCTTGACAATTCCGGACTTGGCTTGAGTGATCATTTGGTGGCTGGGAGCAGAAGCATCGGTGAATGATAGAAGACTCTCTGTCGACGGAGAAGCAGAGGGTCTGAAGGTGAGAGTTCATTGGCTGGAAAATCACTTGGGTCATGTTTGGCAAAGGGCATGACAGTGGAATCCTCTCCATTTTCTGCGATATTGAGGATTTTTCATGTTTGGTTGGGAGAGGATTTTGAGAGGAATGACATGAGCTTTCCCCTCATGTGAATATTTGCACAATCAGACCTCCCGCCTTCGGACCCAGTGATTCCATGCATTAGAGGAAAGGCGGAGCTACAGTACCGGAACAGTGACTGAGACGTTAATGTGTTCTTAATTGATTTTTGCATTTTTAATGCATCTTTTGGTTCCCACAATCAAGATCCAAACCGTTAATAATGTTTAAACAATCCAAAACGGCCATGTGACCAAATTTAAGCCGTTGATTCATCTTAGATCTTGAGATATATGCAAAACCGTCCAAACCGTTAGATGACCATATTCTGAGATCTGCTGGGCCAAAACCGGGATGGAGCCCAGCCCCTTCTTTTCAACTTTCTGGTTCCTGTGGGCCCCACAATCATGATCTGAACCATTGGTTATTTTTGGAAGGTCAAACACGGCTACGTGACCAAATTGCAGCCGTTGATCCTTACTACATCTTGAGATATTTGCAAAAACATCCAGGTACAAAAATATTATTTTCTTATTCTTGTGGGCTCCCTTTGCACGATCTGAACCGTTCAGATTTTCTAGATGACCACAAACAACTTTGAGGTGAAAGTTGAGGTCTTAATTTTTCATGGATTTTAAATTTTTTTATAAAAATATTTATTACCATTGGATCATAAATTTTACAATTTGTGGGAATCCTACATCCATCCAAACATGGAACTCTCATTGGGAATCCTACTTGAGGATTGTGACCTTCTTTGGAGATGGAGAGAATCCACTAAATACAGGATTCTTCATCATTTACCAAACATGCCCCAAGAGTGAGGTGATCTGCCGGTGGGGTAATCTGAGGACCAAGTGGGCCACCGCGGGACATGTAGGCAGCAGACGGTGCATCATGGGATGACTGGGCAGCATGTAACAAGTCATCAGATGGAGCATGTATTGAGTGGGTAGCATGTGGCAAGACACTAGATGAAGCAGCATCTAATGAGGGTGCATCATTTGATGGAGCAGCAGAATTAAGTGATGAAATGTCATTAATAAGGTTGGCATGAGCAGAGATAGTGCAGGTGGAATCATGATGCTGCTGCGTCACATAATCAGTAGGATTGGAGTGGACATTTGGATCAACCTGAGAGGTGTCAGTGTTTGCATCATTAGCTCCTGACAAAGATGATATAAATGGTGGGGAGGAAGAGGAAATTGATTCCGAGGCACCAGAAACACACTCAGAAAATGTTGTTTTTTCTCCATTATTACCAGTAACAGAGAACAAAGAGCTAGGGTTTTTGAAAGGAAAAACTTGTTCATCAAAGACAACATTTTAGGAAGTATAAACTCGCCAATTAGGAGGATATTAGCAACGATAGCCTTTGTAAGTGTTACTCTAGCCAAGAAACACGCATGGTAGTGAGCATGGATCAAACTTGTTGGTCGCATAGTCACGGAGATAGGGAAAACACCTAGTCACTTACACCCAAATGCACGTAATGATCCATAGCCAGGAGACTTGCCCGTAAGTTTCTCATAAGGACTACTCCAATTGAGAACACGTGAAGGCTGTCCTTCTAATTAGCCAAACTGCCGTGGAAAATGCTTCGACGCAAAACTTTAGAGGAACATCCCCATGAAATAATAATGTCAGTCCCAATTCTGTAACATTGCGATGTTTTCTTTCGGCTAACCCGTTCTGCTCAGGGTTATGTGGACATGATTTTTGATGAATTATTCCTTTGAGGGACAAAAAGGCATTTAATTGTTTGTTATTGAACTCACCCCCTCCATCTGATTGAAAAACTTGAAATTTTCTTGCAAACTGGGTTTTCACGTACTTGTAAAAATCAAGAAAGCATTTCAGAAATTCTGATTTCTTCTTGAGTGGAAAATACCATGTATAACGAGTGCATTCATCCACAAAAATAACATAGTAGCAAAAATTGATGAGTCAGGCCCAAGTGACTCAGTTCTTAATGAGCCAGGGCTTAAATCTGTGAAGATCCAGTCTGTTGGGATCCGAACCCAAATCCACGAAGACTGCCACGTCAAGGCAACCACGTTGCTTCGGATATAGTCGTCGGTCTTTAACCTGCTTTTACCAAGTCTCGCGGAGAATATCTCACCTGCCTTGTCAATCGAGGGTAGTTCAAAGGCTCCATCAAAGTGGAGGGAGCGTTGAGGTAAAGTCACCCTCATATGTTCGGGAAGGCTATAAATACAAGAGACAACTTTTCTGTATAATGATGGACCCGATTTCTTCTCCTCTCTCCCGCTGCCTCCGCCCCGGGTCTTTTCGGGGTGCGGCGGAGGGGAGGAGAAGAAAAGATAAAGGGTTTCAACATCTTTCTTTTTTTTGTACGGGTATGCCAATTTCACTTTTCTACTTGGAATTTAGGAATGGTGATCCGAAGATCCACCTTCACAAGTAGAAAGGGGAAATGAAACTTTTTCTAGTTTTCCATTGCACACATATTTTAAGAAAAGAGACAAAGGGTTTTTTTTTGAATGCCGTGAAAGGCGATTTCATTTGTTGCCGTGAAAGGCGATTTTGCCGTAAAAGGCGATTTACAAGTCTCATCCATTATGAAAGACAAGAGTTGTGATTTTTGTCTCTAAAAGAAAAATAAAGTACAATAGAAATCAAGAAAAGGAATCTGACTTCTCATTCGATTGTGGGGACACGTTCAGATCGACGGTCGCGAGTCATGTATGGGCTCCTCCATCGTCTATGCAGATGAGAACACGATGCTTGGATTCTTGGCTCGGCTTTCTAACCTCAGATTTTTAAAGGACAAAGACCAAGAGAAGGTCTTATATCCGATAAAAAGCTAAGTAAACGGGCTGAAAAGCTACGTTTTAGCCATGTTGGTAGAAGAAGGGAGGTCCTTGGGGGGGTGGCCCCCCAAGGGTGCTTCAATCACCTTTTGGTGGTTTTTTGCAGCAGAGTTGCAGAGCTTCTGGATTTTTTATCTTCGTTGGGGGGAAAGAGCGAGAGATCCGTTGAGAGCGAGAGATCCCGATAACACTAGCCTTCTTTTTCCTTTGGAATGCTCTCCTATTTATAGGCCTTTGGTAGCCATTTAGGAGGGTTTATGAGCATTGAATGCATTAATGCTCATAATGGGAGGAGTTACAAGTTTTTAAATTACTTGTTTTGTAACTCCCTTTTCCTTGAATCTGATTGGCCGATGGAGAATAATGAGCGTTTAATTGCCTTTAATCTCCATCATGGGAGGAGTTTCACGGCTTTAATGCCATAAATCCTCTGACTTGTAACTCCCATTTGCTTGCTTTTGATTGGGCCGTCCAAAATAATGAGTTAATGACCGCATTAACCTGTCATAAAACGGGTCATTTAACCTCATTAATTGGTCGCCAAGTCGCTTGAAGAGTCGCGGGCCGCGCCGCGCCTTTTGGAATTCTTCTTGCGATGATCGCCGGTGGATCCACATGTTGTTTGATGTCGGATGGCGATGCAATTTCAGACATTGGTTAATGTCAACACGCCGGCAACATCTGTCCTGTCGATTTCACGATCGGGCGGGCAGAAAGTGCGCTTTCTTTGTCGGCCGGTTGGCGAATTCGAGGCATCTAATGATCATCCAATGACTTCGGCGTCGAATCCGTGATGTTGACGAAGATCGACGGATTTCATGCACGAAAAATCAGATTTTGGAAAAATCACAGGGGCCAATCAACTCGAAACGCGAAAAAGACCCAAAAAAGTGGGTTTCCGGCGACTTTTGGGTCGCCGGAAATTCCATGGTCGCCGGCGACCATGGGCCGGCGACCCTGGGCCATGGTCGCCGGCGACCATGGGCCAAGGTCGCCGGCGACCATGGGCTTTAGGCCCATTTTTCCGGCCGCCGTTTGGTCGTCGTTTCTTCGCCGTTTTTCGCTCTTTTTTCATTCTTTTTTCTTCTGTGTTTTTGCTGACATTTCCCCTCATTTATTGGCCTGATTCTCTTGAAGAAAACCCGACGAGAAGCCACGCAAATCGGAGCACAAAGTTTCCCATTTTTTGGAAAGCCGAAGACTTTGTTGCGCGGTTTTGCCGATTTTTTGTCAAGCGTTGAAACTAGGCCAAACGATGTCGGAATGACCTGAAATTTGACGTGGAGCTTCTTGAGCATTAGATAGGACCAACCATAGGCTTTGGTTTGAGTTTTGAAGTCTTTTGGGGCCCCGCAAACGCTTGCCTTAATTTTGCCATGAGAGAAATGCCGAGCTTTGACTTGTGGTCAACCGATGTCCGATTGACCTGAAATTTGACAGGGAGCCTCCTGGGTAGTAAGTAAGACCAACCATGGGCTTTGGATTGAGTTTTGAAGCCTTTTGGGGTCCCGCAAACGCTCGCCTTGATTTCACCTCGAGGAGAATGCCGAGCTTTGAAACTAGGTCAAACGATGTCCGTTTGACCTAAAACTTGACAGGGGACCTATTGGAGTCATTTTGAGATGATCCATTAGCTCCAATTTGGATGCCATGATTCCGGGGTGCTCCGCCGCCGATAGGCCTATTTTTGCTTCCCGAGAGTTGATGAAGGGTCAAACGTCGTCCGTTTGACTTGAAATTTGGCAGGGGGCCTTTTGGAGGTATTTTGAGACCATCCGTAGGCTCTGATCGAAGTTTTGAAGTCTTCGACATTGTCGCTGCCGGGAGCTCTTGTCTGCCTGTCGGAGGAGTGAAGTTAGGCCAAATGATGTCGAAATGGCCCGAAACTTCATGTGTACCCCTCTTTTGGCTGCTTTGAAGGATCTTGCAGTTTTTGTTTGATTCTGACAAGATCTGGTGCTTGAAGCGGCGCCTTCCTATTTATGGCAGGATGTGGCTCCATGTAGCTTTTGGTGTTGAAGGGACATAGTGACATTTTTGGTGTCAACAAACGCCCCCTCGAGGTACAGCGACGAGGTGCGCAGCTCTAGCAGTCGGTGTGCCTCGAAGAGATTTTGAAGGAGATCTTCTTGCTTGACCAAGAGTCTTGAGCATTTTTCTTTTGATGGAGTTGCTTTTTCGAGCTTCCAAGGGATTTCGTGGTAATGAGATAGGTCATGTACCGTCTCAAGGCATAGATTTTGAAATGACATTTGGGTGTGGGTTTTTGGTTTTTGGTTTTCCCTTTCAACCTTGTGAACCTAAAGGCTTTATGTGGCACATTAGGCGGTTAAGAAGGTTTTTTGGTTTTTGACCTTGTGACCCAACAGGCTGTATGTGGCAAGTTAGGGGGTCGGGATTTTGGTTTTTGGTTTCGGCCTTGTGACCTAACAAGCTGTATGTGGCAAGTTAGGGGACCATGGTTTGGTTTTTTGTGGAATGTCAATTTCAAGATTGTGGCTTGATTTGGTGCATGGGGTTGGATGGTTTGGATTTCTTTTTGGAAGCTCATGAAGCATTGGAATTTTTTGTATGGTCCAATCAACTCAAGAGAGGCATGGAACCATTTTTGTATGCTCTTGGTAAGAGAAATTTTGACTAAAAGCCACTTTTAGTGCCTAGGTGGTCAAACCTGGCTCATATGGGCTAACCCATGGGACCTTAAGTTTTTAAAAATAGCTTAGATCTCATGTGGTGTCATTTTGTAAAGAGTATCTAAAAATATCCCTTTTGTGTAGAGAATATCTAAAAATATCCTTACTTGGAGAGAATCTCTCAAGTTTCCTTGATTTTGGGAGAGACTTTCTCGAAGTATCTTTCTTTGGGAGAAAGTTTCTCAAATCCCCTTTCTTTTTGGAGAGAATTTCTCAAGAATCTCCTCTTTAGGAGAGAATATCTCAAATCTCCCTTTCTTTTAGGAAGTTTGCTAATTTTTTAGCACTTACCTCCTTGCTTTTCTCCTCCTTTCCTCTTTTGGTTTGCTTTCTCTACAAAAGCAATGGAGATGGGTTTTCTTTCTCTTGTTGCTTTCTTTTTGCAAAAACCTTCAAGAGTGCTCCAAGAATTTCTCAAGGATCTTCAAGCTTTCTTCTCCTTCTTCTCCATGGCTTCAAGTAGGTCTTCTTTTTCCAAGAAAAAAAAACCCATGTAGATGTAGGAAAGTTTCCTTTTCTTTTTTTTCTTCTTCTTTTCTTTTCCTTTTTTTTTTCTTTTTCTTTTCTTTTTCTTTTCTCTTTTTTTTTTTTATCTTTTTTTTTCGTGTGTTTTCTTCCTTTCTCCTTTTTTTTTGTTTTTTTTTTCACGTGCTTTTTTTCTTCTTTTTCTTTTTTTGCACGTTTTGCTCTTTTTTCTTTTTTTTTTTGCCTTCTCTCTTTTTTTTTTTGTGCTGTACGGACAGGTCCGTACGGACCTGGCCGTACAGCCACGTGGCCTGTGGGCCACGCCCCATGGGCCACCCACGGCATTTTCTTTTCTTTGCTAAATTTTGCTGACGTTTCTCCCCCTTTTATTTTGTCAGCTGCTTTGCCAGAGGATTCTGACGACTTCGAGCCATCCATGGATGTAGCTTTCTGCGACACCCTCGGATGAGTTTATGGAGACAGAAAGCGCTCCATCGGTCGTCGGAGAAGGTATTTCACAACAATAGTCTTGACATTTTTTTTTTTTTTTGACAAGATCATGTTCATACCTTTCCTCTTCTGGCAGGTTGTGAGGCAACATGAGAGGTTCCATTGTCTTCCTCGGAGCCGGAACAGGAAGTACCAGCGGCTGGTCCAGAAGTAGAGGCTTCTTCTACCAGTTTTGATGCGGCAGAAGTGCAAACACATGATGATAATTGTTAGATTGTATGGACTCAATCCATCATATGATGTAAATAAACTGATTAATTTCTTTATTTATCAATACTATCATGCTTTCCTTTCATGAGATGAATGGTGTTTTACTACTTAATGCACTTGACTAATACAAATGACATAAATGGTTCATGAGATGAACCGGGTCCCGTTAGTATATTAGATGTGATATATGTGTCTGGATAAGATCCACACACAGGAGACATTTGTCACAAATCTTATACTTAAACATCTTCACAACCGGTGATGAGACTGGGCATCTCATCTGATAAGGTTGCAGCGCTTTGATCACTATAAAATAGTGTGATTTGTCTCGATCATCAGAATGTAAGATTCTAGATCACGGTGCTGGTACATTGGATGTATTGAAGGACCATGAGAAGCACCTTATGGAATACTGTCTCGAGTTTAAGGTTTGCTCTCATAATTCCCTAGCAATAGGCTCTCAATCCTGAGACATTGATGAACTCAAGTTTCTATCTATTCATTTGCTTTGAGTCACCAATGAGTGAGGCCAACTGTAGGTCAACACCTCGGTGTCTTGGGTATGTGGTAGTAGGACTATGGGAACATCCAATGGTCAAGATGGAATCTATCTATATTATCCCCTTGTGCCAATTAATGGATTTATCATTAGTAAGTGCGCACCCATCTCGATTAAGAGTTAATTGGATGGTACTGATGATCACTGTGATTAATTGGGGCTCAAGGATAATAAGATGTGGATCTAAATTGGTGGGACAGTTTTTAGTCCAATTAATCCATGGATATTGATAGAGGGGCTTAATTGTGGTAATCGGGAAGTTTAGGGTCTTCATTGTAATTTATTCCTAAGACTGGAGTGCAATTGCATTTATATAGTGGTGTTATTTGCAATTAACTGTGGGCCCGGATTGCACATGAGATGTGGGGTCACGTGTCCCAGTTGGAGCCAGCTTTCTATGGAATCCCTAGTGGTCCCCACGCTAGCCCAAGTTATTGGAAAGATACTAAACCTACTAGAACTCTAAGATGAAGGAATTAGGAAGTTACTATTTCTATTTGAAGTGGGACTTCTAATAGTGGTAATAGTAAGGTTACTATTTGGTGTAGAAGTAAGACTTCTATTTCAATTAGTACAAGAGAGGGAGGTTACTTAATGCTATAAAAGGAGTAACAAAGGGCTGGAATAATATACTCTTGAAAAACGTGCAGCCCCTTAGTGTGCAATAGTTGCACATATTCTCTTCTCCTTCTAGTTCTCTTCTAGTTTCCTTGAGAGCTTCTAGTAGTTTTCTTTAGGAGATCCCACCTATCTCCTTTAGAGAAGAGTTCTGATACGGGCCATAGCGTGGAAGGCTAAGAGGGCTTGGAGATCCAAAGTTGTTTTCTTCTCCATCAAAGTACAAGCAGACAACAAAGGT